>CM052311.1:22575379-22697274 GCA_028455605.1 Lasioglossum malachurum | reverse complement strand
TTTCCTTCTGTATCGTTGATTTCTCGTTAAATATACTTTATATTGTTGACCATAACTCGTTACACCTTCCTCTTCTACTCCTTTTACATTTCCATTAGCTAGAGTTTACAATCAAATGATTATAACAATTCCTTTTGCTAATTAATGATGTTAACGAGCACTCCCTTGACCTCTCCTTGCCATCTAATCTTTTACCGTAAAGTCTTTTGACATATCTTTGTTCCCTCAGATTCTTGAAACATTTATGCATAAAAATGTGTAAGGTAATAATTCTCGTTTACGAAATATTTTGAAATTACAAATAGAGATATCTCATACAAAATTTAAAGTGGAAATTGTTGATTTTCCTAAAATTATGCTTCATCACTTTCTTAATATATCTAGGAATTTTTTGCCCATATCTGCAATACATTCGGTGCAGAATGTAGCAGCTGGCAGTCTTTAATAGTATCCCCTCGGTGGCCCAGCTAAAGAAGTAGTAAAAATCAATTTTCATTATTTTTTTCGCATTTCTCATCATTTTTCCACCTTTTTTTTATACATCGTTTACTAAACTAATTCTTCATTACAGAGAAATTGAAGTCATTTGGTCCTTTTTTAAAAAAGTTATTCTGATTTAAAGAGTGTGTGTGTGTGTGTGTGTGTGTTATTCTATTTTTATTGTGATTTTACTTGTAATTGAAATTTTAATTTTTATTATGTTTATTGTGATTTTAATTACAATTGTTGTTTTTATTACACTTTTTATGTCAATTCCGCACGCGTTCTTCTAATAAAGATATTTATTAATATTAAATTTATTTGAATTATTACCGCATTTAGCAATTTCCGATACGTGGTTATATCGCACGAAGCATCGGTTGAAACTAGTTCTGATTTATGCTACAGGCTAGTAAAGGTTCTGTTTCATGCTAAAACAGTGTGGTCTCTGTTTCGTGGTAAAAGTGGGCTCTACCGTACGCATAGGTGCTGTTCCGTGCTAAGCGTGAGCGTGCCAAAAAGTGGTGGCAACTCAGACCCGGGCGTGAGCACTCTCATATCCTCTCTGTCTATAGACACGGCAGTGACGGCGCAGATACTTTTCCTCGAGGAAAAGATAAAGTGTCTTAAAATTCCTTCAACATCCGGAAATGGGCGGTTCCTGAGATCATTTAAAGTTTGAAACGTCATTTCCCTTTGTAAAAATGGCGTCCGCGGCTTTGTTAAGGAGTGATTAATGAAAAACAAGGACCAATCAGAGCGCGAGCTAGACGCCTGTTGGCAAAGTCGGCACGCCGCACAGTGGTACCGAGTGCCGAGGCGGCAAAAAATCGATTTTATAAATTTCCAATTTTTAAAAAAAGATTGTTTTTGTATTACCAAATAGTGAGTGCATAATGTGCCAAAGTTCGATTAAAAAAAAAAAATTTTAACGGAGATATAGGCATATAACCTTTTTTTCTCTTTTAGGAATTCACCATGCAGTTATCAGTGCCATAGTTATCTAATTATTGCGCCCATAATTGAATACTTAGAGTTGTATAATTTGTCGACGTTATTAGACATGCCTTAAACTATTAACTGGTAAAAATAATTTTTCAATAAAGTTATTCAACATTAACTAATATGGATTAATTAGGAGCCTCTTTGCGTTGTGCTCATTTATATTTATGGAAGCAAATCTTAAGAGTGTTAAGCAGCTTCGGTTTGGCACTAATCGTTTTGGTAAGGTATTGAACTAACTTTGTGTAAAAAATCTCCACCAACTTCGAATTACTTTGGCCGTAATGTAAGTTTAAATATCAATTTTCAGAATTGAAGGAGATATATCATAAATAATAAAGAAAAATAGAAAATAATTAGAATCAATTGTTTAAATAAAAAAAAATTAATAATAATTTTTCTTTATGTTAAATATAAACGAAGTTTTCGTTCATTACATCACTGTTTTTTGCCAAAAGGTGGCAAAAAATCCGTAAAAATGAAACTATCCAACTTTGTTACCGTTTTATCTTTATATTTGGGGTCCTTCCACATTCTTCGTGACATGCTCCAAATTTCATATCGATCTGCCACTGGTGCCTTTCGGAAGTGCAGTCCAAAAATCCATTAAATGTCAGGTCATAAATGAGATGGAAATTTAACATTTTTCATGCTTTCGTGGTCCACACATTTCACATTTAATATTTTTATCTAATCGCTATTCGAAGAATATGTCAGTAAAACTCGATTGTTTAACATTGGAATTACATGCGCACATAAACTTGTGTCCTTCGTGCTGGAAACGATATATTCGATTTATTCGATGCTGTTAACTTCCCACTTTCGAGATTGACGGTTAAAAACAATTGTGTTTTTATATCTGCTTCCATATAATAATCGATTAACGTAAAACAATTAAGAATCGCAGTATCGAAACCGGTCGAACAATTTGATTCGACGGAGAATCATTTTAAGCAGGGCTTTAGAGCTTTGACATTCGTATATATATTCTACAGATTTTGCGACTCGGCCTCAGGCAGATGGAAGTAAAAGTGTTCCAGTTCGCGTTCGATCGCAGTTGAGGCCCTGTTAAACGGAACTTTAACAAACATAGTCGACGGCAGTAACTGAATATCTCGTTGCCACTCTTTGAAAAGAGAAACCATAAAGATGTCGATGTTCAATTCTTTTGCCATGTGTATCATCATGGTAATCTATCTGTCGTTGATTTCTGCCGCCCCATCACCTATACCGCCAGTACTGGAAAATGATATGCAACGTGTGATGAACGCTAATAACCTTTCCACGGCGATCGAGAGCGCGGTTCATCATTGTGCTAAGTGTCCTCCTCGGTCCTCTAATGAGAATCCTTCGTGTCCACTAGATACTTATAAACTACTGTTGCAAAGTTTTATTGCTAACAGCAATCTCCTCAAGACTAAGGAAACGATACGAGACGACTACCTGTTCACACCTAATATTGGTCGGCACAAACTACACACTAGATCAGTACCTTGGCACATCGGACGCAGGATATGCAGAGAAGAGGGCGGCCATCTGGCTATTATCAATTCTCGACACGAAGCTCGCGTAAGTTCTTCTATTTAATCATTTGTCCAACAGCAAGATGAGAAAGTGCAACGTCGAGCTGTACTTAGCGTAGAATCACGCGCAAGTTCAATAATATGTAGTATGTAGCTTGTTTTTTGTGGCCAAAACTATTGTAGCGTTATTTCAAGGTTTAATGTTATATTATATTATAGGTCGTTGGATTCGTCTTGATACCAGTTAGGATATTATGAAGTAAATAATGTATATGTTAATATTTAAAAAATTGAGGTGACCTTCATTTTTTATAAAAAAGAGATTTCTCCTTAACTTTTTGCATTGAAGTTTGTAGAAAAGTAAATACTGATTAACTTCCGTTGGAAACATTTTTTTATCAGATCATCGGAAATATTTTAAAAATCGTGTTAACAATTCTCACAATGGATACTATTGTCTAGAAATCGCGGAAAAGTGCCTACGGCACGCCCTCTCAGCATAAAAATATATTAAAAAGACTTTTTTTATAAACCACGCTAATATTAAAATGGACTGAAAAGGAGAAAAGAATAATTTTAGGCATTAGTGACTACAAATAAAAGCGTGGATCGCTAAACTATATTGACGTAATCTCCGTGGGCGCTCTACGCTTTTATTTATAGTCACTAATGCCTAAAATTATTATTTTCTCCTTTTAGACAGTGCATTTTAATATAAGCGTGGTGTTTTTAAAAAGTTTTTTTTATATATTTTTTTATTTTCTACTTGTTAGTCTTTTTTAAATGGAACGCAAGATATAGTAATACTGGTATGAAATAGTAAGATATGAAAACGCAAGATATGGAAATACGTGAGATAGAATGACTAGACAGTAATCAGAAACTTCTGCCTTCTAAGAGTTAATGTTTAATAGTAGAGGAATGTCAAATTTGACTGCTTTACTTTTTAGGTATTGTCGGAATTGCTTAACCAGGCGGGTAACATAAAAGGTGCGGCACAACCAAACATAGCAAATATCGGAATACATTCTTATTTTTCGGCTATGGAGTGGGTCACTGTCCTTGATGATTCGCTGACAGCAACTGGTTTCAATAAATGGAGCGACCAATGGGGTGGGCAACCGGATAATTCAGAAAATGAAAACTGTGGTACTTATGTGCTGGAAGATGAAGGCCTCGCTGACGTAAATTGCAGTATAGATCTTCCATTCTTCTGCGAGTTACCCATTGAAGAGTAGTAACTCTTCGACACAATTACAAGTCAGTAGAACTTGTTTACACACTAGATTAATTTTTTCTAAGAACAAATTATATATTTTGGTATAAAGGAGAGGGGCATCTCGGATGACCTTGACCTTGACATATGTTGTCAAGGACAACATTCTGAGTAACCCTCAAGAAATTTTAGCTTTGACAACATATGTCAATGTCAAGGTCAACCGAAATGCCTCCCCTTAACGTATGGTTTACCCAAAAGATCACTATTTCTTTCTTTTGTTCCTTGTTTTCCTTCTGTCACATTTTTGTGAAACATTTTTCATAATATTTCTATTTGCAGGACATGATGAAGCTTCATCAAATGTTTCCAATGTACGACAAATGGCACTGAAATGAAAAAGCAGAGTAAAATCGAAAAATATATGAAAAATGATACATCGATTCGACTACCACAATTCTACTTAGTAAATGTTTTCATTTTCTTGTGGAAAAGTAATTTGTAAAATAAAAAAAAACTTATGATAAATGTGTTTAATTTATTCGAACTGAAAATGTCTACCTTCTGATAGATTCAAAGTCTTTCTTCTATATTTTCTGAACTCATTTTCCGATCATTTCGTCTCAAAATAATCAATATCGAAGTTCTCCAATAGTAGTGTACTGATTAAACAATTAATAACCACACAGGGGGAAGTCAAATATTATCATAAACGTAGTCTAACTACCGCGCATCGACCAACTGACCTGTCTTTAACTTTCGGCGAGTGTTACCATTTCTAAATTATTTAATTTCTTTTAAATAATCAACGAACACTGAATTGTTCAAAGTTAAAAAGTTACGAACTAAAGGTAATTATAAAGTGGGAAGTTATATAACCAAGACGGGTAAAACTATTTTCCATGTTTTTTTTTATTATCATACGCTTTCGTTGTTATAATTATAATAGAGCAAGATTACACAATGATACTCTACAAGTTAGTCTTCGATAAGAAATAAGGGCGTAAAAGGCTCGTGTCCTTCCATTTCCGTAAAAAGTGGAAGACGTGGAGGTGTATTGAGATTGCTAATCGGTTAATCGGCAATACAATGTATGAAATGTACAAAGCAGGCACGACAAGCTGTGTCCAGGGGTCTCTCATAGCCTGCCGCCTTACGACTATATGTTTTTACTTTATTTTAAGGTTAATAATAATTATGATTCGAACGTTAGACGGAGAGTCCACGGTTTAACACTAGAACTACCAAAACAGATCAAAAGCGATCCATTTCGAATTTCGTACATCTCAGTGACCAGAAACACAGAGTTAATTTCATGAGGAAATTATGAAATAAATTCAATCTGCGCCAGCTACAACCAAAGTCGATCGAAATATAAATCAGCGCGCTCTAGCAGTTCATAAAAGAAAACTCAAGCCAACTTTTAAACCACTTTGACTCGGTACTTCTAGCGTTAAGGCGTTTTAAGTACTAACAACGGTTTTGGCACTTAGATTTACCATTGCACTAATCGATAAAATGGTACCGCTTATTGTTCGGAAAGGGGAATGCACCTTTCTGTTTCGTGTCTCGAGAGTTCGCGTGTAACAAACGAAAGGCGGTCTGAATTATGCAGGCGTGCGCGCGTGCGAAGGGCGTTCGAAGGTCGTTCGAGATTTAAGGCCGACCTGCTTTTCATTACGAGCGACGATTTCGATCGAACACGTTTCATCAATTTCGTTGACCGCGTGTCGTCAGAGGTATATGTATAAACGCGTACTGTAAGTAAAAAATTTCTTTTCGAGGGTGATTTATAGAATGAATTTCGCTTTATATATAAAACCCACCCCTGTTATGGGGATGGTCGTTCGCGAAGAGAATACTCGTGGTACGCTTGATTTTCGATTTGTATTCTATATTGTGTACGCGTAGTCAATCACTATGCCTAAATTCTATCGTAAAAGTTGACTGCGCTACGCTTCCTTCCTACTTTGGCATATCGACCGAAACAAAATGTCGTCTGATTAATTATAGACGTTCGTCCTTGGGTAATGAGAGGGGGAGGTTGGGAAGGGGGTTGGGGGTGGGAGTCGTTGGAAACGAAAGAATGGTGCTTCTTTAAATTACCACTTTTTACACATCGTCCACGAAGACTCACGAGTCTTACGCTTTTTATCACTAATCTATGTCGACGCTAGAAAATTGGCAGTATTTGGATTCGCGCAAAATATTTTCATAATATTTTCTCTTTCTCTCTCACTCTCTTACTCTCTTGCTCTATCTCTCTCTCTCTCTCTCTCTCTCTCTCTCTCTCTCTCTCTCTCTCTCTCTCTCTCTCTCTCTCGCGTTCGATTAAGGCAATTGTCAGGCTATCGTACGTGAAGTATTGCTTTAGCAAATCGCTTTAGCTTCGTAAAGCGATGCAAAACTGCCAACGTCACGACGTTGTGGTACCCGTTTATAGACGATTTTTTAGAATGATAAATTAAAAGAGAAATTATCAGGGGACGAAATGCGACGCGCTCGATGCATTGCGTTTAGGAGAATCAAAGATATTCGAGTTGCGAGAGCTGATGCTCCCGGTGATTTTAGAAGATACTGCTCGAAATAATTGGATGATCGTGCGCCTTATGACGTGGACAAAATTCATGCGATGTCGGTGTACGAATGAATTTTGTTTCTTTCGTTCGGAATAAATTCTCAATCGTGTGTTTCTTTATTTTGTTGTCGTTTATTTTGTATTGTTTTATTCAGCTTCTGAGATATACAATTCAGTCACTCGAGTCCAAAGTGTAAATTTGGAAAATTGTACAGTTGTTTCAATTACACAGTGACAATGTTCTCGACTGATTCCTCGTGCACAGTCCTACAGAATCACTAGTTACATTTGTGTCTCGTGTTGGCGTCAAGACCAACGATATCTTCCATTTTGATTTCACATATTACACTATTTGCTTGTACCCTACATTAACTAATTGTAAGTTCTGACTATCGTTTAAAGGTTTCGGACTATTTATCTGAACACCACGGTTGCTGGTTTCACGCGAGACAGAAATATGCTTTCCTGGATCGAGAAAAAATATCTTTCGACGTAGGTTAACGATCGAATTCCAATGACCATTAATACTTAGAATAGTATACGAAGTAATCTATGAGGCACCGTAGATTGAACATTCCGTGAGAAGGCTATCGTAAATATCAGGCAGTGTTTCATTTCCTTGTTGCGTCAATTCCTCGAGTTCTACGCGAACTCTCCTCATCCCCCAAATTGTTCCGAGCAGTGCAGAAAATCATATTTCCCTTGAATATTCGTCGGAAGGTATCGAGTCGCGTGCGAAACGTGTTATAGAATGCAACGACAATGCAACGATCGTGTTCGAACCTCGTACGCGACGGAATTGTTTGTGTCGAAAGAAGTCGGGTTGCTGGTTTTCGAGTGCGTTGTCATCGGATTCCTGGATATGCTTTAAAACTTTAAACAACTATAGATAAGCTAACGAATACTTTCTGTGGAATGGCTGCCATTTATTTATACAATACTAACGAACGTTCAGCCGCGTAAGCATATAGATGATTATCAATGGAAGCACGGGCGGGGTGGTTATCGATGCAGATCGTAAACGATGTGTGTCGAATTGCAAAAAGACTGTCGGGTGTAAATAGAACGCGTGTGACAGCGGATCGCACGTCGGGATACAACGAGCGTTTCTTTATTGGTAACTGTTTACAGTGCTCTCTATATGCTTAAGCAGTGCAATCGTTCTCTCTGTATGCTATTTAACACGTCTACCACGACGCGGCCGCACGAGATACGATCACGGATCGTGTCCGTCCTGCTAAAGTTCAATCTTCCACTGTACGAGGCGCGCGAGAAACCGCTGGTCCGACGAGACAAAACCGTTAAACGAGTCCAAAATCGGTGTGAACGGTGACGTCGCAGTTGTTCGGCTTCTCAGCCGCTGCCGTGTTCACCTCGACCAAAGTGTCCACGCTGTTGATCGGGCAGCCTTTCAGGATCTTCTGCGCCGCCAGGCTGGTGAACTGCACCTGCATGTCGCTCAAGCTCGGGTACGTGTAGAGGTCGCCTCGACTGACCGTTTTCTCGAGGTTCGGTTCCGAGCCCTGCGGAGCTCTCTGCTTCGTCACTTCCAGGTTCTCGATGTAGACGTTGTTGAACGATCCCCCGAAACCGTCGAAAGATTTCGTGGGCGAGGGCGGGTTCGAGGCGATGTTGTTCTTGGAACCTGGGCGCAACAGGTTCCTGTAGCTGAGCGCGTCCTTGGACAACGAGAGACTCAGCTTCCGCGAGTTGTTCATGGCGTCGTTGGTGTTCTTCGTGTTCGACAGCGTTGTCGCCGGGTGCTCGTTCACCAGAGAGTTCTTGTCGATGTTGTTCGTCGAGCCGTCGATCAGGTGCGCCTGGCTGTTGTTCAGGCGGTTAGTCAGCTTCAGTTTGTTAGGCACTTCCTCTTCGGCTTTAGGCTTGTTCTCCTTGTCGGACTCGGACTGTAGCAGGCTCGGCTTCGATTCTTTGGACGCGTACAACGAGGACGGACGCTCGAGCTTGCTCGACTTGTTCAGCTTCTCGTCGTCTATCCTGGTTTTGTAGATCTTCTCGCCGAGCAGCTCCCGTTCCTGCTTCTCCTTGCAGTCCTCTTTCTCAGCCACTTTCGTCTTCACTGTACCGTTCTCGAACGTGATCACCGACCTCATCGGCGAGTTGTTCTGTTGCACGTAGATTTTCGTGCCCGGGGATCCGGAGATGGTGGTCGTGCTGGTCGCGTTCGACGCCAGGGTCACGCTGTTCTGTATCGCCCGTTGGTCTTGCGACGGGCTCACCGGAGTCAGGTTCGTTGACACCTGCAGCGTGATCGAGTTCTGCGCTTCCTGAAGCGGAGTCAAGGAACCTTGCTGGACCACCTTCAATGGAGAAGATTTCGCTGGTAACGTGGACGTTTTCAATGGGGACGACGAGAGTTTACCGCTGGAAATCGATTTTCCACTGGAGTGGGACGAGTGGCCGGACGACGTCTTCTGCAAAACCTGTCGACATACAATTATTTAGTCGCCTTTCACTGGGAACTGTTCGCTAAAATCAATTCGTCGAACACAGCTTCGATTCTTTTAATTACACAGTTCAAGTATTATATTATACGCATTGCATTCTTACATTTTTAACATTACAAGCAATTTTTAATACTGGACTGACATCAAACAAGCACGGATGGTAGCTTGCTTTATTAATGAAACTGGTAACGTTTTGTGACCAATACAGTTTGCAAGCTTTTACCTTGTGTTGCGGCGATCCATTCGATTTCGTGCCGCTACCAGTGGAATCATGGCTGGGTCGTCTAGAGTTCGATTGTCTCGTGCTAGATCGGCCTAGGGTGGCCGTTTTCGCAGGACTGGCATTCGTGGTTCGGACGGAACCAGAACTTCCGCCGCTTCGGCTGGGCGACGAGTTCGCAGAGTTCTTCCCGTTCTGCGTTTGATTGCGAGCTTGGTAGGACTCTTGGTTGCCGGTCGGTGGTAAAACCGACGCTCTGGAGGTGCATCTGCTCAGACTGGAGCACTTCGATCTGGGCAGAGTCGAGCAAGGCGATCGATGCCGTCTGGAACTTCGGGGCGTCGAGTTCGCCAACAAGCTGGAAGAATCGCCGCTGGCTTGGCGTCGATGTCGCCTAGGCAAAGTGGCGGATCGCACGGAACTCGAGTCGTCCCAAACTTGGAAACTGGCCTGTGACTGGTCCAGACCCTCCATCATCTGCAAACATTCCTTCATTGTAGAAATTGCTCTCTCGTCGTTCGATAAAAGTTGGTGGAACTTATGCGCTGTGCTGAGGGGATTAAGGGTTTCTTCTGATCTAGAGCGTGAAAGTGGCTTATGGTAAAAATAAAGCAGAGATGCCATTAATGTTTGTTGATATAAATGTTTCCTTGTACAATATTCCAAGTGTGCTAATACCATAAATGCATAAAGATCCGCAGTCGCGACATCCCCGATATAGAAATAACATCTTTCTTCAATTCAGTGAATTCAACAAATGGATAAAACTAATTCTTAACAGGTTCGAGGAAGCATAATTGCTGACGTAGCTGCAAGCGAACGTTTCTAACTTATCGATCTGGCCGTGTACACTGCATAAATTCAATCCTAGCCTTTTCGGGCAGCTTGTTTATCTTCCTGCAGTAATTCCAGGGATTCAATTTAATCATCCGGTTTGCTTTCAATTCCCGACTGTTTGCAGAAAAAACACGTGTATGCTTTTCCGAGGGAACACGTCCGACTTTATCCAACTCACCGAAGGGCTGGCAGCTCTCGTTTGCGTGGCTACGCTGTGTAAGTGAACGACACGTGGGTTAAACCACTCGGTAGGAGGATACTGAGCGCTGAACGTGCCCATTAACGGTGCACCCTTCCTTCGTGTGCTGCGCCGGAACAGCCTGGAGAGCAGACCTATTTTCTCTGAAAAAATCCCAGAGAAACCTTGAGAAAAGACGGACCGATGTTGCATTTCGTTATGAGAGATCGGGGATCGAGGAAGGGCTTGCCAGCTAAGGGTGACTAAGAAGCTTCGTTGAGGTGTGGATGTTCGATCGTGTCAGCGGGTCGTCTATCTTTTTCCCCGATCACCGGGGGCTCAGGATATCGGAAGAGCTATCGGCTGGAGTTTACCATTTCGGTGGTGAATGCGGGTGATGGCGGAGAAAGCATGGTTTAATGATCTGCTGGCCGCGGATAAACACGCTTCCTATTGGCGCGAGAAGCATGATTAAACGATTCGAAGACGTTCGGCATGGGTGTCTCGTCCACACTACAGCTACCCTGTCGAAGTGCTTTATTTTTTCACGCGATAGAGAATAAGTTTCTCTCGAAGCGGCCCCAAGCTGGAAGCTTGGATCGGATTCGAAGGGATGGCTAACATATTTAAGTTGATCATCCATCACCAAAACAATCCCTTCCCCGACTCGACTCACTGGTTGGGCTATGAGGCGCACTGTCGGTGCTCGCGTATTCCGCACTCGATGAAGTGTCGCTTCTTTCCGGCCTTCGTGGCAAAGACCGTGAACTTCCACTTCTGTGCAAACGCCTGGCGGAGCCCCAGAGCCGGAGAGAGTGTCGCCTTTCGAGGCGTCCTGGCATCGATCGACACCTCGCGAACAGGACCTTGTCATTCGGGTTACCTGAAAAGATCGGAATTCATGTCTGAATACGATTAACACGTACAGATTCGGTCGTATGTATAAAACACTTGGTGCAGTATACATAGAGGATGAAGTATATAGCATAACTAGTATCTATTCTCCTCGGTCATAATCATGACGTTGTTCATGCAAATTCGTACTCCGAAGGCTTACAAAGGCTTTAACAGTAAACCTACCACTGCCGATCATATGACCATATTTTTACAAAATTAAAATAAATAGAACCTTGTCATTTTTATAAGCTAAAACATTTTATTATTATTATTATATACGGACTGAGGTCATTTTATACAGAAGTTTACAGACGTTTTGTAGAACAGATAAAAACAAATAGAAAATAACAAAAATACAATAAGAAAAAGAAAAACAAAACAAAAAAAAATCTTAACCTAAAATTTACATACGATGGGACAAGCGCAAAACTTATCAAATACAGATCCGATATTAGCAAATAATCTCACGTAATTTTGCTTTTAATGCCTGTAACGTGCCATTAAAAAAATCAATATTGTTATCAAGTGCGTTTGATCTAGCAATAATCCGATTTATAGGATTTATTACTCCGTATGTGGATTTTAATCGCTTTTAGTGTCAACATTCTGGTTCGCGTACGGATTTTCCGGCGTTGGAGTTGACAGTGACGGGTTCGGAATTCGCATATCGCGGTTGGCTGTCAAGTCGTGGGCTCCCACCGGGTTCTCAAAAAGTGGAACACCCTCGTCCCTGATTTTCATCGTGGTACATAGCCAGAGGCGGTGGCGACGACCGAGTGGGTTACCAGCGTGAGAATCACTCGAGGAACGAGTCAGAGAAAAGTAGGAAGATTATATACGTGTGGCCCCCCACGTGATCCCAGCAGCGTGTGTAACGGTAGACAATGTCGTGACCAATAGCTAATATATCGGCTCTGCTAAACGCTTTCCAGGGATCGCCGAGTTGGCACGGTCTGTTCCCGCCGCTATGTGCACCGATACTCGCGTGTACGTCCTCCATACAGGTCCCGGTGTACGGAAAGAGGCGAGGTGTGCAAGGTGCCGAAGGTGTTTCCGTGTCAACGCGCCAGAAAATTCCAGTTTCAACAAGCGGCACCGAAACTTCGACCAACCAGCCGCTGCATTTAGGCTGCGCATGCAACTTCGTGCGCTCGCCGCGCTGCGAGAAATATAGGGACTCATTCGAACCCCGTGCTACCGATCTGCTCGCCGATAGCTTGTTCGTTGCGCATTGCAATGATCCTTGCAGTTTATAGTTTATAGTCGCCCGACGAACGCCACCGGTGGCCACAGCTATTCTTCTTCTGCCTTGGCTCTAGAATGCTCTAAGAACGCACTTTTCGTTTCGTTTGTATCCGCGTTTCTCGTAATATCAAGATTTTGTTTATCGGTCTGTTGACAATATTCTTTCGATAATTTACTGATCGACATTACCCGAGTTCGCAAGCATTCTTGCTTAGTATCCTCAGTGAGGATTAATAAGAGAACAGTTTAATACGGTCGACCAATAATCGTTTATGGTGGATCAAATGGAAATGTGCGATATTCCCACGGTGTCTGAGCGCCGGCAAGCAACAAGCATCGAGGGGAAACAATGCCGAAATGGTTCACGGGCATGAATATAACATCGGAGAATTTATTAGAGTGTTCCCGAAGAAGCTGCATTTCTTGCATCGAGTATGCGCACGATGTGCATGCCTAGCACGCGAGCCAACAACGTGGCATCGTTCGGTGCAACATTGTGCCAAGCGTCGCGACGGCGCGGCGGCATGGCCCGGTGATACCGCAATGATATACGGGAACGTATTATCGTACAATGTTGAGATCGCGTTTACCATATCCCGGTTTGGGACGGTCCGGATAAAGAAAATTGCCGAGTTTCCTTCGCGTCGATGCGCGAGGGGCCCATTTGAATTTCTAATTCGGGCCCGGCCCGGCCCGTCGCGGTGGCCGGAAGGGGCATAAATTCGCGGCCGCGGACGACAGAGCACTCTAAATGCCGAGATAACGCCGCGCAATTTAAATCGAATCGCGACAATTTTTCGAGTCGATCTGCCGCGGTGGAATGCACGGTCTTCCGGCGCTGGCTGCGTGGCTGCCAAGGACGACAACAACATAAACGCACCGGACTCGTCCATCGAGTTCGAGAGAAAAAGGCACCCGCGCGCGAGACCGGCTAGCGAACTCCTCCTGGACACTCGGAACCATTCCCGAACACGTGCCGAACGAGTCTGCTGCTCCGATCGACCAGTTCGTCCCCGGGGCGGGTTCCTACGGTTTTACGAGCCTCTCGTTTTCTGGCCGTCATTTCGCGGGAGACCCGAGAAGCAATCCCGCCGCATGTACTTGCCTCGAAAAAACTGGCCGAATGCCAATTATTTACTTTAAGCGGGTGCACTGGTTTTCCATTCTCGAAAAATCGATTTTCTTACATTTTCTTCAACCATACACTGAGGAGCAAAATTGAACCAACGGAACGATTTATTGTATACCAACGCCATTTCAGTATCCAGATTCCTGTTTTTCACCCAAAATAATATAAGAAACTCATAATTTCATCTCTCTCTGAATCTGTACCTAGCCACGTCATCTTCGAAACTTTGACCTTACCATTCTAGCCCTTACAATTCCTAAACCTCCACTATTTAATTTGAAACCTTATATACGCCGTTTTCCCTCTACAGGGCAGATTCTCTGTTTCCTGAAGTACATACTCATATAGTTCGACTGTCTTAGATTACTGCATATTCCAGTTGCGTACAGGGTGTATAAAAAGTAATGGTAATCCGTCGTATGGGTGAATCTTAGTGTCAGAGTGTAATTGCTTGATAAAAACGTGATTTTACAGTATCCACCGAGCGTAATCCTCGGTTGGCGCCCTGAATCTCGGTTCAATCTCTGAAAAGCCGAGTTGGGGAAAAAACAGGAGAAAACAGACTGTTCAAACTAAAGCTGCAGCCCCGAGTACCACCTGCATTTGCATCTTAACGCCTCGTATCTAAATTGCACATCGTTTCCGCGTTAACTTCGTGGAAATAGTAACAGTGCTGGCGCGTCTAAAGTTCTCCGTAAACACATCTGCGCAACTCCATCCCGAACATGAAGCCAATCTGTGCAAGAGCATAATCGATAAAGATCGGCGAGCGACCAGTTATTAAATTTTTACATTCATTTATTTTCTACAGAAAAATAAAGTGAATATAACACAAATTATGCATGTGATAATTTTCATCCTTAAACCAGTCATAGCAAAAAAATATACAATTTAACAATAAAATTTCAAGTATGATTGAGCATTTTTCCCACTGCGCGTCTGCAGCTAAAAATTTCTTAGAAGAAGATAGAGCGACCGTGGTCCTTACCTCCGCAAATGACGTCCGCCAGATTGGTCTGCACAGCTTGATGCGTGACATCGCCGTCCCTCAGGGTCAGCATCTCGCCGTGCACGAGCGCCATGGCCTCGTCGTTGGTCATCAGCATGCTGCCCTGACCCCTGGACCCGCTCACTTCCCTGGAGCATCGCCTCGAGTTGCTGGAGTCGCGCCTGAGCCTCCTCGTCTCCGGTGTAACGACGAAATAGCCCTGGGACGTATGATAAATCTTCCGTTCCTGCATCAGCTTCGCGAGGGCGTCGTACACCAGCTCGCGGTTTGGTCTCTGCATCGCTGGAAAAGCGTTCCTCAGAGCGGATCGTAGCGTGTCCAAGGTCGCTGCCTGCCTCTGGGACGTCAGCTCCAGAATCGCCCAACAAAGAGCTTCCGGCAGCGGCGTGAATTGTCCCTGGGCAACCGGGGCGACCAGGCAATCCTCGATGTCCCCTGCAACAGGAACGAAAATTGTAGCCTCGCTGAATGATGGTTGCGTCGAGTGACGACGTTGTGGGAATTATAAGGGGCAGACGGAATTAATGCCCGCGCCGTCGAGATTGCCGCAGTAGAAGAAATTGACGGTAGCTTCTGCATTCTATTATCCGTGACTGAGACCGAACAGCTCCCATCGCGGTCTCAGCGCGCAGAAAACAAAGCACGAAGGGCAATTCTGCTTCTCTGATTACCGGACCACGCCCTTCGAGCTTCATGCTGATGCTTCGAGACTGGACTGGATTGTGAAGCTTTCTTTGATACTCGACAATTTAGCTGGGGAAATTCTAGGACCTTGTAGCTTGATACAAAACAATCAGGTTGCTGAATTTAGAAAATGGTTTAGAACATTGTTCTATTACCTCAAGATTAAAACGTTCACAATTGTAAAGTGCTTAAGTGGCCCCTACAAGATCAATAATATTGTCACGTACTCACAAGCAACTGATATTGAAAGAAATATTTCGGACGTTTCAATACGCTCCTGGACGATCAATCTTTCCATCAATATGGTCCTCCGTTAATATTGACGCGTATATTGACAATAGATCGTGTAGGGGCCACTTTACAGCTCCGAGTAACCAACGACCGCTAAATGCAGAAGGCATTCCAGAAATGGGACAATTTCTCGAGATTGCAGAAGCGTGTCTAACGCTTGCAAAATGCCGAGCGGGACTCGCTAAATGTGTACCAAGGTGATCCGAAGGCCGCCGAGAGGGCCGGGAAGCGTAAAAATTGTGGAAAGCCCGAGCGAAGCCAAGATTCCGACGATTATGGAAATCGCGGGGCGAAGATCGGAGATACGATGGCCCCTTATTGGAGTTTCGAAGTTCTTGCGTTCATTGAAATTCACCCTGCACGTTCGCCCGGCAGAATGAAACCGTAATAGTAAAGCTGGCTGCCAGGAACCCGGCGACATTCGAGCGACTGCCTTTCTAGCGTCAGTCGAGACGGTTCGGGTTTCCATGCATGTCTCGGCTACAAACAAAGTGTTTCATTAACGGGCACATGTAACGATCAGCCCCGCCGTCTAACGTAATATTTAAGGCGTTCTACCAGGAACAGGTTGCGCGGCGTTGCCTTTTGCGAAAATTATGCGCGATTAGCCGCCGTCCAAGTGTCCAAAGGTCACGGCGATTTTCTCGAAATATCGATCCCCCTCGAGGAAAAAACGCCGCGACGGCTTTCCAATATCTATGGAAATCGACGATCGCGACATTCTGTCCCAGCGCGGCGCTTTTATACCGTGTGAATTTTAATTTCAAATTTCTTTGGTTCCCGCCGGTACAGCTGCAGCAGGTTTATTTGGCGAGGCCTTTGTAACGGAGATATTGTTCTGTATAATCCCAAGACAGTTGGGACGCTGAAAGCTATTTACGGGGAGAGGCTTCAACGCATCGAGCCACATTGAATCCTGTTTTCGGTGGGACGGGCATACGAGGCCCGTGGCTAGGGCTGCCATCTGTAAAATAATTGATCTAGCACGGACAGCATGATAGACCTGGACAGCCTCGTCAAAAATCTGAATAAAAGATACAGGGTGGATAACGAAACGTGATCAGCTTAGATTATTCTGCTGTTTGCGGTGTTATGCATGCGGACGCGACCGTTGGTGACTCCTGACCCTTCCGGAGACATTTGTCGAAACACAGGCCCTATTATTACAGAGATAAACATACACAATAATTTCTAGGAGGTCAGTTTTAATCGGAAATAGCACGTGGCCCCCACCACCGTTTTAGGCCCAATCTTGGGTACTATATAAGGGCATGGATCCCTCCTATTACATAGTTGGGCTTTGATCTCAGGAGACTCGCATAGTACACGTCGGTTCACGTCGATATTCTGTTAAAAGTTAAAGTTAAGGGATTGCGTGGACCGTGCGTCGTAAACGAGCGCTTTATAGTAAATGATTGAAATATCCATTTAAAGGAGACCTCTGCGGACACCAGTTTATGTAACGGAAGTAAAAGTAAGGCGTAAAAAATCCTTAAGTGGCCGAAGATAAAGTGAAAATGCACATGAACCGTTATAAGGGAGATCGGTTTATTGCTCTCCACGTTTCACCGTTTAACGGACGCCGACTGCCTTCTTATTGCACTTTGTTCGTTAATATTGTTATTTAATTCGACAATTCGTTGGACACGGTCGTTTCAGTTTTATCCAATTACAGCATTGCATTACTTTATTTTGTAATAACGGCTTTTTAGAGCGTTGGCGAGAAATTCGCGCCACGAGAAACTGGACCTTGCGTAACTTTGAGAATATTCGGCTTTTGATTGCACTCCGTATATCTTTTTATAGTGATGTTTTATATCCTCAGATATTCTTATTTCGCTTGTAGTTTTATGCGATGCGTGGTAAAGAAACCAAGTTGAAAAGATGCGGCACTATTTGGAACTCGAAAGATATTCCATATCAAAGGGAAATAACTTCGACCACATTCATTAGTTCACTAAGAATTGACGAACTATAAGGTCAAGGTAATAGAATATGTTCAAGTTAAAAGAATGTTCTTCATTTAAAAAGAAGAGAATTCGTTAGAAATATTAAATAGGTTCGACAAGGTCCACAAAAAAATTTGTGATTTTTTAAATCAAAAAGTGTGTCGGCTTTATTCCGGTTGAGATTAGGCCAGTTGAGTGCCGCGTTTTGCTAGACACCTAGTATACAGAAATGATACTGTTGCTTACATGTTGCGAGAGTCCCCGATGACAAGCCGCTCGCTTCACATTGTGCTCTCGTTGTCATTAAATATTCCCGTCACGGTGGAGCGGGTACCATGAGGAATTTCGGAGTCCCGCGGAGTCGCGGGCTTAGAATAATCCATAGTCTTTTCGTGGGCGTGGACCAGATGTATGAGAACGCGGGACCTTGGGGGTCCGAAAGGCACCTTAAAACGTGACAGGAAGCACAAAGAGAGTCGAATTTCGCCGTGAAAAGCGATAGACGGTCTCTCGTTCGCGCTCTCCTTCTGGCGGCGTCGAAATTTTCGGTTTCCAGCCGGCTTAATTACCTCTCTCTCTCCTAGCGTGATTACGGATCATCGCTTGGTCGGCGCTTAAGACGCTAATTAAGCATTGTTAACCGCGGCCAGATTTGCTCCGGTGTGCCAGTTTCCTCCACGGAGCCGAGAAATTCGCTGCTCCAGCTTTTACGCGTGGGAACACGCCGCGCGGTATGCAACGGGCTTTTGAAAAATGTGAATTGCATGTTCGCTGGACGCTCTGCAATTAGAATAATTGTAATGTTCTCTAATTTTCTCGACATCGGAACTCGCGCTGTACGTGCAATTACGCGCGGTATTTAATTTGAAACACGATATATGAGATCGCGATTCATTAACGATGAATGCGCAGTAGGCTAATACACGGTAATCTATCGTTGATTGAAGAAAGTTGCACCGTGAACCTGTACTTCGAGGCGCGCGGAAGTATACGAAAGGAAATCTAATAAATTTATCCCCTCGCGCTAAATAGACGTTTCACATATTTCAATCAATAAAAGGCGGCAGTCTCGAATAACGATTCCAGTTACAAAACGATTGTCCACGCGATCATTGCAATTGCGATGATTCCGTGTGATCGTTATGTAATTAGCGATTATTAACTGCACCTCTTTGTCCCAGCCATGTTCCATCGCGGGAGGGCAGCGCGGCTAACGACTTTCGCTTGCAATTAAAAGCGAATTGACTAGGCGAATTAGTGTAGCGACTGGAATTTAGCCAAATTATGTGTCATTTAGATTCGAATAGATTTTCGCGTCCAGCGATAATGAGAGAATAATGAACAAGCGTCGCGGGTAACACGAAGATCCTAGATACAGCTCAGCAAGTTGTTGTTTAGTAATTACAGAGGGAATTATTTCGCAGTTCTGCGTTGACAGCTGCGAGACAGAATAAATCAAGAGAATTTCATAGCAATATTAAAGTTATCGTCCTACGATTAACATCATTTTGATTGCATCGTGTTAAACGCATGCAATTTAATCGCCAGGGAATAGCACCTTGTTAAGGTATCATAGAATTGCGTAATATCCGCGCGGAACGGCCTCGCGTAATTTTTTTTACGCTTGGTGAATAAACCGATAATGGCACAGATGGCACGCGAATCCGTCTCCTCGAGATAGTTTTCGACGAGAGTTAACTATCAGTCCCGTATATCACACCCCCGTGACACAATAAACGTAAGTTGAATACTCTCATCCATTCACCCTCGTCCCGAGCCGCGTCGAATGTATTTTAATATATTTCACCCTCGTCTCTCTGGGAGCCATATGCGAATTTCGAAGGGCAGCTACGCAAGATATTGCGCTGACCCCCGACAGATATTGATCGGCCATTTCGCCTATGAAAAATCTACTCGGTTAATGTTGCACGAACCTATCATTCAACCAGTGAATTATCGTTTCCCGATCGTTCAGAAATTAATTATTTATAGCGAGCCATTCGAGCGATTTTCTCCTGTGAGACATTCGGGATCATAGGCGGGAGACTTTCTAAATACAGTTCGTTTCGGTTCTCAATTTATTTCCGAGATTTAATTGCGTGGTCGATTTTACACGCAACACGTTATTTCTTAATATTACTCTTATTCCTTACGCGGCAAACTGCTTCGAATATTTTTAGAAAACGTTTGGAAAAGTGGAACAGGTGTTTCGAATTGATCGTCTGGTGCGCTTTAACAAATTGGACAGTTTTAAATATTGTAATGTCTGCAAGAATGTAAATATTTTAAAAATTCCTCATTGTGAGCGATACATTCTTATCTGCAAGTTAAGAAGAATTTTTTTTCATCTTAGACTTTCGCCCAGCAACCGATGCTCTCTGCACGCGGTTTCAGAGTTAGTGAATGACTCTGCCATCTCGTATTGTTTCCAGTTCAAAAAATTAGAGAATAAAGTCGAAAGTTACACACACGTGTTCGAAACAGATTGAAGTTGTTCACTCAGCCATTACCTATAAAAGAATTCCACAAAAAGGTCGATCTCTCGAGGTCCGCCTAGGTGTACATCTTGAGAAAAGTTTATGCAGCGTTCCGTGTTAAAGCTAGCCTCCTCCGGAGAAGGGTAAGCATAATTATGTAAATATGCCGGGAATACCGAGGGGAAGTGTAAAACGAGCCGCCCTTTTCTCTTGGCGGTGAATTTCGTATCGCAAACAGTAGGTTTGCGCATGGAAACGATTCGCCGCGCGCGGAATCGTGTCGCGTGAAACCTCAGAAGGTCGTGCTTTATAATTTGGATAAACGCTCGCGGCAACAATGCATCTACCCTCCTGGAACAGGTCGACAGCCACGGATCACTGCCATTTCCGATGACGTTCTCTCTTTCTCCCTCTCTCTCTCTCGCCGTTCTAGTCCCCCAGTTCCTCTGAATCCTTGTTTGCGGACAGGCAGGAAGGAACAGAGCTGTAATTACGTGTCCGGCTACGCCAGAAAACGCCCACCGGTGGCTCTTGTTAAGGGGTTGTCGTAAATAGGCCAAACAGCCTCTCCGGCGGAATTATCCGCGGAGGTCTAACGCAGAGTTCTTGCGCAGTCCTGTTCTCCACTCCTCGTGTTTGTTCATTAAAGCAGCGCCGCGGTTGTCCATTCCCTTCAATATCCCTCGAAACGAACACGGGAACCTGTTTGCGCTCCGGCATCCTCCGCCCCGACGAGCGACGCTTGTAATGCGTCGAATAATATTAAATTTTCAATTTCTACCGATGCCCAGACGTCTCGACGCCATTAGCGGTTTTCGGCTCAATTATCGAGAAGAGATACGAGGGCAGATACTCTATTTGCGCGCACCAGTCTCTCTGCGATGAAGGAAATTTCATTTGGGCATTTGGGTAGCTAGTTCTACTAAACTAGACGCAAAATATTTTAAGGGTAACATTAACAGCGCCAATCGAGGTGAACTACGAAGACAGAGAAGCAGATATGTTTTTCGTAGGAAGGACACTGACAGAGAATATGGATCAGCTTGATTTTTCGAAAAACCCGGTCGGCCTGCATTTAGCGAAGAAGCAATATTTTTTGATGCTCTTTGTGATGAAATATTCTCTGCATTTGGCAATTTGGCTCTTGGACGTTTATAAACAACAAAAGTGTACGTTTTTATCGAACAAATTTTTTTCTGTACACTTTATCCAAATGCTCTTTGTGTTGAAATACCCGCAATAATACTGAGAGCACCCCACTTTTCATTTTTTCAATTTTCTCAATTGTGCTAAGATTGTGGTAAAGTATTACTTCATAAAAATAATAACTGAGCAGATGCAGGAATGAGTCAGCAGACATAAGGGACGATAAATAATTGTCAAAGAATGCTTCAAACCAGAGGAGTAACATATTTTCCATATTTTGTGATTGGAACAGGTGTAGCTTCCACCCCATTGGCATTCTCCCATCGTAAATCGGTAGTTCCGAACCTAAGCTGGTTTCGAAGGTGTTAAAGCGGACTACGCGCGAAGTGCACGAACTCATTCTCAGCGAATTCGATCGCCGATTATGAGACCGTCGCGAGACTTTCTCATGGAATATTCATGGTCCGGCTCGTTTCAATGGAAAAGTTGGAAACGGTCGTTATATGAGGTCCAGTTGCCCACTTCCCTGGAATTTCTCCGCAGCCCACGGAGGGAGCTGCATACGTAATTATGCAAGGAGGTGGCCACCCACGCGCGCCTTTTAAGGAACCAGGCCGAGACGGGTCGAGGCGCGTACGGAGAGGTACTGGGAACAGTACCGACAGGTGCGCGAAACCTCGTCTTTACAGTCCATCAAAAGACACTGTCGCGAACCATTTCCCACCCCCGTTAACCATTTTCTACTCCGTCCATTAACCCTTCGCGATCCCAAGTGTTTCCTCTCTTTTATCTCAGAACTTGCTACAATCGCACAGTGGGGTATTTAGCACGAAAAATCTGAAAAAGTCGATTTCAAAATTTTGCATAAGCCGTAAAATTTTTGCTGTAGTTAAAGGTCTGAAAAATAAGACTTCAGTATTGTTTTTTTGTTTGTACACCCGTGAAGTACTCTGCTTCTCATCGAAAGTCAAGAGATTTTATTATAAAGATTTTAATAAAACGTTAGCTTCGCTCGTGTTTAATTATTTTTTACACAATCCCGATACATCGATTGAGATATCACAATTTCCAAACGAGGTCTACGAAAAGACCTGTGCTTTGGACTAGAAGATTTCCACTTTGCCGGACAGATCCAAAGGATTTGCTTACCGTAGTCGGCCCATAGCCAAGTTTGGAGTCTCCGCTTTCTATGCTTGACCCAGTGAAGACCGTAATGATAGTCCGGCGTACACAATGCGTTAACTTGGGTTGACTTACGGATTGGCGACGCCCTCGCCGAAACGCATTAGGACGAGGCACAGAATAGGTGGCAAGTGGTTCTCTCGTTACACCGACGTAATTTATCGCGTTCCTCGGATTACCGGTCGCCCGCGGACCAATGGAATTATTTCAATGCGATCACGTCGAACGGAAACGTTTCCAGTCGAGGATAATGTATACGGTCCATTGAATAGTCCGCCTTTGGGGAACGAGATTTGTCACTGGAAAACTGTTTATTGCTGTATCACCGAGCGATTTCGCTCTCTTGTCGCCCCTGGCCTTTTCTCCTCTTGCAAATTGCTTCTACAGGCTCATTTATCACTCCTATGACTTGCTGCTACGTGGTTCGGAAACTTCTCGCGAATCTAATGGAATGTTTACCTTGACTAATTTGAATTTTCAGTGCTCAGACTCGAATTCCAACCCCTCCTCGGGCTCAGTACCCGCCCGGTTTAATTAAACAGTCACGTCTCAGCGATCTCTTTTAATACTTCGAATCTTGAAAGTATTTTATGTGTGGATATGTGTGGTGAGAATGAGAATGAAACATAATGAGTACACTGCGGATCTTTATGCAAAATAACAAATGTTTGTATTGATTGCAAGACACAGAAGCCAGATAAAAATTTCATTCTTCTTTTGATTATCCTGTTAAGGTAAATTGTACGCACCCATTTTTGTAATGGGTATGAAGAAATAAATAAATGAGTGTGCACACGAAGAAGCGTTTGTTTGAACATTTCTCAGTGGTTGATTGAACATCGTTTGTGTTACATGTAATATGTTTTGCTAAATAATGGTTCGTTTATAAACATTGATAATCCACTGCTTGAACATTTTAATGTACCTGCCCTCGTTCCTCCTGCTTTTTGGAAAATTGGGAAATCATTTCACGTACCATTCTCGATAAAAATTGAAGAATACAGTAAAAATTGTGTGAGTACATACTATTAAAATCTATTTTTCTTTATTAGTATTTTACAATACCATAATTTACACCTTTTCCATAACTTTTGTCTATAGCTCGTCACAACGTGCTACGTTTCGATGATGCCGACGCGTTCCCGGCAGGAGCAAAGAATCTTTTCATCGCTCGTAGACGCGGCAACGTTCACTTGCCCTGGCACGGCTGGAGTAAGTTATAAAGTCGGGGCCGGTAAAATACGATCGTCGAATTTATTCGGGCTTTTCGCCGGGTCGGCCGAGGCGGACGCGAGAGTAGTACATACTCGGGTGTACGAGTCCTCTCCCCGCTCGCCGTCCCGTGAAATTTATTTGCGATCGGGAACAGTTTCGTGCGTGGAAGCGGTGTATACAAGCGTGCGGGCAGTAAATGGGCCCAACTAAGACCGCATAATGCCTGCGTGGGAGAGTCCAGTTTCGATCTCGTTTACGAGATCTTATCCAGCGCGGCGCGGTGCGGGGCGGCGCGGCAGGAAAAAGTGAGCACCGGGGATAATGCCGTGTGTCGTTGCAGCCTCGCGCGGAGGATCGCGGCCAAAGAAATCGAGAAACGCGGCGGGTTGCACAATATCGCGAGGGGCAGACACCGAACGTGGGGAGGGGAGATAGGCAAGGGCCCCTCTACTCGTGGCAACTCGATACGTCAGTTTCTGGGGCGTGGAACATCGTGTTCCTCGTGAGAATCTCGTCCCGGACGCGTTTTGAGCGCTCGGCCGGCATGTCGCGCGTGACGGGGCGCTTCGGATTCGTATATTCGCCGGGCTAGAACAGCGTGGTTCTTGCGTAGAAAAAGACAAGCAGCCGCGCGGATAAGGTGGAAAAACGGTGTGTAAGTTTCTCGGTCGCTGACGTAACCGTGAAATTTATTATTACCGAGGGCACTTCTGCCGCGGTCGACGGCGAGGCAACGTATACAGGGAAATCGTTATTCGATATGCTCCGAGGTGGAGAGCGCGTCGTTACATAAAATATCTATCGCCGAATTTCAATCGGTTTGCGTAACAAGCATAGAATCCCCGCGGATCTCTCGCGCGCGGGCTGTAAAGTTTATTGTTTTGTGGCAACGATAAAAGTCAGAGCTCTACGGTCTCGCTCCGCGGAGCCGTGGCCGGGATGAACACCTGCCAATCCGGTGGGCCTCGGCAGTCGGCTATTATTACCGGGTTTCTCATACCTTTCTATCATTCCGCGAGGCCTTTATTATAATATCGCGGACGGCCCACGTAGACGGGGCACTCGGTGCCCTGGTGCCGAGAGAGTAAGAGGCGGAGAGAGACCTCGGTATTCGGCCGATTCGCCCACGCGAGTCATCGTCGAGTATCACCGAGCTGAAAACAGAGTTAACAGAGACACCCCTGCGGTGGTTGCGCACTGTGCTCGCGATAGTACTCGCACTCGACTATGGTCGCGCCGGTTCTCTCGAGCTTAAACCATGTATACTTATATGTAAACCCCCGGCATAAGTGTAGGATATGCATGGGACGCAGTGTCCCAAGATAACGGGGTATCTGGTGCCCACAATTCACGTCACTAGATAATTCCAAATGGTGGATAGCGATATAAAAGCGAGGTATACGAGTATATTTCTGCATTATTTCGTAAATATTTGTAAAAATAGTAGAAACTTGTTGCATGAAGAATTGTAAGGAACTTAATACTTAACAATTATTATACTTAACATCACATATATATTGTTCTTGCTATTCTTTTTTTTTTGAAATTAAAGTATGTTGTGAAGAAATAAATACAGATTTCATATTATCAACATCTACGTTAAAATTTAACTTTTTCCAAATTATAATTGATAAAATGAGTTAGCCATACTTAAAATAATAAGAGTAAAGTAAAAATGAACCCCCAGTAATAAAATAAAATAAACATTACAGTTACAGTATCATAAATATTTATATGAGATACAACGACGATTCTCCTTCTCCTTATAGGTACACTTTAGTTTAGTGGTACAGCGACTTCTCAACAGACTATAGCACTTTGCCCACATCCGTCATCTGGTAGATGAAGTAATCTCGGAACACGGCATGTTATCTGAAGCCGGGTCTACAAGTATATATGGTCTAAGTTCTCCAGCTATCGTGCGCGCACTACTGCACCGACCAGCGCGCGGTGAAAGAAAGATGGGGGCCGGGAACGAGCGCACTTCGAACTTCGAGACACACGGCCCCGGATCACTTCCGGTGTACTGGTACACGGTGCAGAACACGATGCATATATCCTTATCGCCGTGATCCATCGTGTCGAGGCCGGCCGACCTCCGCCGCTTTATGGGTCTGCCCATGGGAAATGGCAAAGACCACTTGCAAGGAATCACCTCGTAACAAGGCGACCTTTGAGTCCCGGCCTATCCTCAACCAGCCGGCGACGCTGTTCTATGCAAATCCAAAGGATGCTATTCCATACCCTCCCTCCTCCCACACATGCCACCCCGATCACTACCCGACGACGGACACAACCGCCCTCCTTTCTCTGTCTCTATTTCTTTCTTCCTTTCTTTCCTGCTTTCTTCCTTCCTTTCTTTCCGGGCTGCACCAGCCGTGATTCGCCTTTCCAATTTCGTCTCCGCGACAGGACTCACTTTGTGCCCATTGATCTCGTGCCAACGCGGATCCCGCAGGGGAATTTTTATTGCTCGCGAACGAGGCAGCGATGTGTGTGCGAATCTACGCGCACAAGATTGAAGCAGCTCGCAAAGGACTTGATCGACGGACAGGGAAAAAGCCGTCTTACTTATGAAAATTGTTAGTCGAAAGCTTAAATAATGAAATTTGCGGCACACTTTTTTTACACGCGTGCCATTTGTCATGTTGAAGAATCGCAAAAGATCAAAATGTCATAAAACTTATTCTAAATGGTAAAAAATTGTCTTTTATATTCCCCTGAAAAGAAGAAATGACTTTCCGAACGACTTAATATATTGTCAACGTTGTATCTTACGAATAAAATACTAATTAACGGAATACCATGGTCAAATGCGTGTGCCGTTTATTTTAACGTTTAGCGTCACGCTGCACAACAATTTTTCTATAATATTAACAATTTAGGAGCGTATTTTGGGTTTGAACCTATTTCGTCGAGTTGTCTTTGAATTATCCTCCATCTTCCGAAAAGAGGAATGATATACTTGTATTTCAACTCTCATGTTGATGAACTGTATTCGACGCGTAATCGCGTGGTCGGCAGTCTGCCGAGTTCATTAGGAAAACGCTTTACCTTTCACTTCTGCTTGCGAGGAAATAATGTCTTTATGCAGGCAGTCTAGTATGGGCTGTGTTTATGCGATCGGAGAACGTTAGCCATTTGGGGGTGGCCGGGATCTAAATGCGATTCGCGTGAAAGCGTGTTTAAGTTACGCCGCGAAGGGTTAGTATACTGTCGGTGCACGTCTCGAGAGTCGATAGGCCTTGTCGATGAATGTCTTAATAAATGTAGCTTTGGCGGAACACGATTTTATACAGCCGATCGATTAGAGATCAATGGATTTATCTGCGTTTCGTGCCGCAGCAATTAAACGATTTAAGGTAAACTCTGCCGTCTCTAAACCATCTGTCTCTTCTCCCACTACGTTCCTTGAGATATTGCTCACAGTTCGCGACTAATTTCGTAATGTTTCTCACCGTGTCGCACGTTTTAAAAAACAAGCTAAACGAACAGGGAAAGTTTGAGAAAAGCCACGGAAAAGCTTCAAAGCTACCAAACAAAAAAATCATTGTTGAAAGAGATTCCTTTCCCTTTACAATTCTTTTCTTTATTTTCACCCTGTCGTCTCTCTTATTCCTTCACTCTCATCCTTCCATCCTTCCCTTTGTTTCTTCTTCTCTCATTCACACTTTCCATCCTGCTTTTCCTTTGTCTCTCTATCTAACTTTGTCATCCATCACTCTCCCTCTCTCTCTCTCTATCCGTTTCAGCTAATATCTTTTTTAACTCTCATGTTGAAGACCATTCGTGTGTATAAAGAAGTTCGCCCACCGATTTCGCCACGGAGGAACAACGGATGAAGACAGAAGCAGCCTAAACAGGGCGAAACCGAAGAAACCGTCGGAATGCGGCGAATCGGCTTCAGGATCAGGTCCGTACCCTTTCCCTTCTCGGGTGCTTTTGTGTTGAATTCTCTCGAGAAAGGCGCGGCTGGTGGCACCTCGGCCCGATGCGGACTACGTTTCTTGCTCATTGCGATCCGATTTATGTATTCCTGTCGGCAATCAATAGTCCGGTGAGTTAACAGCCGACCGTTTTGTTATCCGAGCGCGGAATGCAAATAGATTGCGTAAGAGGCACAAGTCAATCGCCCGGTGGAAGCACGTGTTTGTCGTGCGCACCACGCGGTAATAACCGCGTCGCCCGGAACGGTTGCTCGGTTTAATCGTTTAAATAGCTTCGAGTGGACTGTTTATTGCGGATTATGAGAGAAAAGGCCGCAAGGTCCCGGGGAAGCCTCCCGGAGAACTTCCATTACCTATCTCGAAACGTCGCTTCCTACAGCCGAGGAACGCGGTCGCATCCCCGCCGTTTAACAGCCGATTATAAATTATATCGTTGCGCCATTCAATCCATTTATAGCTCGTCAACGCTTTTTCCTCGGCCGAATTTCTTTATGGCCGCGTCGAGGATCCTGTGCGCGCAAGAACGTAATGCATCTTGAACTCGAGGGACCATTACGCAAATCTTTGATGCCGACTGTAAATCTCAAAGTCGCGGAGAAGCAATCTTCGATCCTACCTTTGGTGGAATACGAATCTTTCATTTCCTCAAGAGAGGGATCTGTTAGATCGTTAGGGTGGTCTGACACCCCGAGGGAAACTCGCATACCCGCTTTAAACAGCTCTGCTCCGAGGATGGTCGTTCGCGGCGGCTGCTCAGCTTATGATTTCTCTAAAGGCTCCGAAGGGACTTTATTACTTAATAATTGAAAGTTTGTTGACGCAACGAGATTACCGGGCAGCCGGGCGGTAACAATGGAGGCGGCGCGAGGTTTCCCACAGGCTTCTCAAATTCGTTTGCCAATAGAGGCGGGTGAGAGAGCAGGAGAGCGAGTGATCGCGCACACACCGGTGGCTTGTGCAAATAGATATTGATTCGAGAACAATGGCTCGTTGAACGGGGCCCGGTTTGCACAGATGATTGGCACTTCTCGTGGAATTGTCTGATTGCTAGTCCATGTATCTTCGTGCCCGCACCGTCGTTGTCGTCGTCGTCGTCGTCGTCGGCGTCGTCGGCTGCCTTCCTGCGTGGACGGTCACGAGAGATGCTATCTCGGTGAAACATATCGAGGTACCCACGACCTTTCGAGAAATAAAATCGCATCGACGCGGCGGCGCGGCGGAAGCGGCCCGACCAAGACAAAAAGGCCTCTAGTTGTAAATTTCATGCAAATCCTTGGCTTTCCGTGAAATTCGTCAGCTTTCACCGTACGCTCGTGAAACTCGCGGGATCGCGAGACACAATGCCGGGTACACGCAGCTTCCCTCTGCAGCGAATTTTATGAAATCGTACACTGTTTCCTTCCGGTGTTCACGATCGCGAGACTCTCCTACGGTAGAACGGCGTGAGTCGAGTCGCAGCACGAGATAGTAATCGTCCCTTCCGCGCTGGAACCGTTAGTTTATCATTTTTAGACGATCCTCAGGTCGAGTGTAAGTGCTCTGGGTCAGGTTACCCTGAAATTTCCTCCTAGCAGCGTGATATCAAACTTTCATATCGAACAGCCAGCTTCTCGGAACGATTCCGGACATTTTCCGACGACTTCTGATCACCCGATGACGAAAATGTAAATACGTGAAAATTTCAAAAGGAATAATGGGTAATCGCTCCTTCGTTGTCCTGAATCGTGGGCACGATCGTTGTCCAGTGCCTACCCACTCCACTGCCTGTCAACGAGGAAGCCGGACAGTTGACTAATTTTGACTGCGAATGCTTTTCTTTGTCATTTAACTAGCCGTTTCACTAAAGACGCAGTCATAAATCAAAAATAGTGTCCGGGCACGGTCGTTGTCCGCTCAAACCCCCGGCCTTTGGACAACGAAGGAGCTTTTACTGTAATATCATGTTGTTACATAATAGGGGAACTTAACTATGTTAAGAATGGTACACAATCCTTATTATTCAGGATAAAGCTTTCGAAACATGCTAATTTTTGTGCCACTTTTTAGAATAGTCGACCACCGTGCATTCTGATCGGGAGTCGTCACAACGGTACTTAATTATTTTTCAGCCGTCTCCTGGGGCCACGAAGCTGCACGTGTTCGTCGAATATTCGGAAGGAACTACTGACCGACATCATCGTCTGAACGCGAACGGATCGCGCATCCCGGCCTGAAAGGTAGGTGACCTTTGAGTAACGACAGTCACGAGGAGTGATGGGAGTCGTGATGTTCCCCGAGAATTCTGCGATTGGATCCGGGTCGCGTCAATGTGGCCAACGTACCGCGAGGACGATCTTCGCGTTCCTAATGATCCTCGGTTAAGGTCTCGAAGGTATCCGTCGGTTCAGGCGTGTTAGGCTATCTTTTCGAGCGGGAGCGGATCGTTAGGCTGCTATCCCCTCTTTCTCCTTCTCTTCCCATGGCTAATGGAGAAATTAGAATTTCACAGAGAGCCCCGTTTCTTTTTTCATCTAACGAGAGATTGAGAAACCACTTCAAAGGATTTCTCGCCGCCCACGAGCCCCGAAACTAACCGGCCTGTCTACACTCCACAAAAATTCTATTAAGTTGGTCACGGGGTTTTTTGTCGCGCTGAATCTTAATTGTCCGTTTCTTCCAGCGTCTCGCCGTGGTTGATTGCTGGAAGTCACGCGCGGGAATCATTAACCTCTTCAAGGATGTTGGATCGCGCGGATTAATCCCTTTCGAACGTATCTCGATAATATTAGATAATTTTCCTGCACAGCAAATGTTCTGTAGATTTCAGTCTTAAATACTAAAGAAGTAGACTGAATCGTTTTAGGTCAGGCTCTAAGAACTTTTCTGGAAAATTCGGTTTTCCTTGTTAGGACTCATCGTTTGTTTTAATCATAATCTTTTTAAGCAGTATAAAACACGGTTGTTCATCACCTGTTTTTTAATCATTTAAAATTTATTGGTACCCCGAATTTGACAGTGGGTGATTATTTTTCTTTTCCATTCTTGTGACGAATGATCTGCATCTACAAGCATCCACAAAAAAATAATCTAGTGCAGAAAAGTTTGCGTTGAACAGTTGACTGTTCCAATGCGAGATCGTTAATCTATGTAAGTGGGTCTAACAATTCGATCACCCACTGTATTTGCACAACACAAGGGGTCTTTCGTCGGTCCCGATTTTTCTGAAATAATTCACGACGATAGAATACACAATAGAACAGTGGTAACAATGTGTGGTGATTAAGGTCCGACTGTCCACTGTAAACGACGGTCTGTCTTTTCTTTCGGGAGTCGTTATTGCCACCGGTGAGCGTTCCCAAGCGATAGTGCGCGCGAGCGCTTATGTTAGGGAACGACAAGGGTAGCAGTGTGTATCGTGTGGACGAAAATTTATGGCGAGTCGAGGCGTAGGTCGTTTTAACTTTAAACTATCTCCTACGATCCGGACCGCTTACTTCTCATACCTGCCATTTTATGCACTCCCACATGGGGTTGTACGTGCCAGTTGCACAATTCATACCCCGTTCGCGATCGCGGGAATGAAAATGTCTCTGCGATTCGATGATACAGGCCCAGGTGTGCCTCGAATTAATAAATTTATGTACAACTTGTTGCTCCCCCTCTTTATCTATCCAGCGCGTAGCGTGCGTGAAACCGATCGCGCACTACCGATGAAAATATAATGCTCATCTAATACCGTTCGGTCGGGTCGAAGCAAAATTTTCGCAAAGTTCAGAGGAATTACCGAGCGGTTTGGTCTTTTTAAACCCATGAACCGGTTGTGTGGGATCAGAGCGACCCGCGGTGCACTTCCCAGGTATTGTGCTCGATTGTCTTTTAATACAGACGCTGATGAAAGATGAAGGATGGAAGAGCTTGCCAAATTTTTTCCTGCGAAATAACATATAGCGACCTCCTTCTAATTATTTCGATCGTTGCGTCGACAGCTGGTTTCGTGTACATACATAATTTAAAACCTTTCTTCCAACTCCTCCCCTTCCTCGTAAATCAATTTTATTAGAAGCCACTTTCAACTGTCCACAGACTGAGCAATATTTTCTTGAGATTCTAAGGATCTCTCTAAATTTTTATTACACCCTAAAAGCTACTTAAAAATTTCCCTATTTATTATAGCCTTACGCGATAAAGCGGCAGCCTGATTGCGAACGAAGAGGATTGCATTTATTAATGAACATACGTATATGTACTGTCCTTCGAACCTTATAATCCACACACCGAGGGGTTAATTAAAACCGCGAGAGCATCTTTACCGTGCAGGTCCACCTTAAGAGCTTCTAAAATAATCGGTTAACTCTCGAACAATCCCATTTCCGTGACATTAAGGGAAACCGTGGAATCGGCGAGTCAGAAGCGACCACTGAGAGCGAATACGGGTAACCGTAAATATTCCGATTTTTACGTTCGGAATTAACTCGAGACAAAGTGCATTGCTCGCGGGATGACCCGAGTCGGGAATAAATTGAACTCGGCCGTGATAGGTGGGTCAGCCAGGCCAGGAGTGTGGTACGGTAAAATTTAATTAAAACGAGCCACCCGATTCGCGTGATTTTTCGTCGGCCGGAACGAGGATACGGGAGAGGCCATGAGAATCGACTCCTAGCCTGGATTCCGCCGTCTGAGGTTGCGCCGCGTGTACCGGTACCATTAGCTCTTTCCGATAAGGGCGTAGCCGCCGATTCCTATGTATGTATATCTGATGCGGCTCGTTGCTGGAAATGGCGTCTCCTCGTTCGCCAAATACGTTTATTAGCTGCGACGAGATACCTTCTTCGTTCCCTCGTGAATATACCCGGGTTAGGCCCGATACCACCGCCTGTTACCCGCTGAACCTCACCCTTGCACACCTTTCTCTCATTTTATTTCATTCTACTCCATTCCCGTTTGTTGCTACACCATTTGCTATACATTATTTATGTCTCTGTTCTATCCCCTACTTTGCTTCTGTTCCTCTTCTTGTCGTCTTCTCTTTGCGCTCATTACAGGCAACGCTAGCCATAAAGGCGCCGCTAATATTATTAGTGGACTGTGGATTTTCATGCAAAGTAGGAATTGCCCGAATCAAGATACAGCTACTAGACAATTACTTTTTTTCTTAACAATTTGAATGAGTTGAAAGTACCGCGTAATTTCTAAATTCTTTAAATACTTTCACTATTTTGTAATCGATGTATGTACTCGTGTTTGTCGTGAATGTATCAAATCCGCAGTCTAATTATGTAGATGGAAATATGCAAACAGTGTAGCGATATTCTGAAACATTTTAGGAGGTTTCTGAGAAAGATACAAGAAGGTCCTCGATGAACAATTGTTTCAAATATTTCGTACAAGAGAATTCTTGAGAACCGAAACCGGTCAACACCTACATTTATTGATCTTTATTTCAATTGATCGGTAAATATTTCTACTGGTTGGGAGCCTGCTGAACCGTGCCTATCTCGACGTTCATTAACCTCACGAGCAACAGTACAAACATGATTCAGAGCCGACCTCATGCTAGTTTCATAAGTAGGCTGCATTTCGCACGAAGGCGAAGAGGTGTAAAACGAGACGCTGATGATGACGAACCCGTCAAAAGGAGTAGATAGTTAAGATAAACTGAACCGATTCAAGGAGTCGACCGATTGGAATCCCGTTCCACTTAAACTGCGACGGACTTAATCACGACGCGCGATTGATTACAAATAAAGTGGATTTAGATAATCTGACGGAATTCCAGGAAACCGGATTTTAGTCTACACTGAAATGAAACGAACATTCAATCGAGCCCCAATGGAGATTTTCGTTCACTCATATTATTCGATCCCTAAGCTAACGTTGCTTAATGTTGTTTTAACCCTACGACGACGATGTCCGAGTCTATTCTCTGATGATTCACTTGAACGAATCTACAAGAAGTACGCTAAAAAATGTGTTTTCAAAAAACTGATAATAAAGCTAATTTAAAGCTGATCTTTACTGATATAAGGAACGAGGGACGCGCAACTCGCCTGCGCTGTGTTCATGCAACAAGGCCTGTTTAAGACAGCTCTGGGCCCCTTTGTGTCGGCTTACCGGCGCGCCGGTCAACCGATCACGATCGATCGTTTTCGATAATGCCGGTGGAATCGTATCGAGGCGAAAGGGATTGGGCCTCGGTGCCTTCGGAGATAGCCACCAATAAATTCCGACGGATTCGTATCGAGCCATGGTAACGCGGTCCCAGCGATAATTAGCGAGCCTTTTTTCCATCGCGATGAAGCATTGCAGATCGCGCGGCCAGAACGATCCCCTAACCGGACTCCCCCGTCATTAGGAACGTTTTATTGCATCGCTCGCTATTGTTTCCCGGGCAACAGGTTGCGGCAATCGCGAACGGATCGTTACCATTTTTCGCGCGATACACCCCCCGACCCTGGTTGAGTTATCGAATACGAAATTATCGGACGATTTACTCCGCGCCGTGGGACCGCAATTATCATACGTTTTTCGCGCATCCTCTCAATTATACAAGGGTCTGTTCGGCGCAGGATTTCTCACGATTTCTCACGATATTCATACAAAACTGGGAAGACATTAAAAGAATTTCTTGTCATATTTTGTTATTTTATCTTTAGGCTGAAGTAAAAAAGAATATATTATAAGGAATTTAATCGTTTTTCACGTATCAAAATGTATGATACACAGTTTATTTTTCGTAAATGCAATTACAGGCACTACAATTACAAGTACCCTTTATGAAACACCATTTTCAGCGCCGCAACATACTCGTATTTCGAAAATGAAAGATGTTGCAAAATCAATGATATCGTTCACCTCGAACTGTTACACATGTTAAGGTCGGTGCATGCAACGGAAAGTGCTCTCGTTTCATTTAAGTACTCCATCGACTCGGAACATGAAACGTTTAAGGTGTTACATATTTACTGAGAGTGGTTATTGTGCATGCAAGATAACGTTGGGTGGTCTTGTAGCGCCAGATATCGCCGATACAATCCATAAATTTCATCGACGATCTCGGCGTCGAAGCGAGCAGCGGAATAGCAACGTTGTCCCGTGGTACATCTAATTTATCAATCGTAAACCATCAGGATTTTCATGATTTAATGATTTCCACTCATCGGCGACGCCGATCGCCGAGCCGGTCGTATTCTGTTTTAGGAAAACGTTACTTCTCGCGTTTCCGTAAATTACCACGGAAAAGGTCAAACGCTACGGCGCATTATATAAGGTAAATTATGTACAAACGCGGAGTAGAGACGTTATATGGGCCGTGTTAGCCGGCCAGACGCGCGGAATTTCTCATTTGCAGTCGCGACGGAGCTTGCTCGCCGTACACGGTGCTGGATAGTTGCTAAATTTATGCTCCGGTTATCGCCATTAACGTATCAAGGATAACGCGGTCAACGACAGAATTGTGACCGAGATTAATAACCGCGGCCCCGTGTAAACGCGTGCCAACGATAACAGATCTTTCCATCGTGATCGCAACTTTGTTACGATCGCCTCGAAGGCGCCGGCGTGATCGATGCGATCGCCGGGGCGGGCGTTCCCATCGGAAAAGCCGCTCCAGGTCGCGATCCTGGCGAAACTTCGATTTATAAATCGCTCGGCATTTTTGCTCGACCGAGAATCTACCAATAAAATAGTATTTCACGTGAAGAGTACAATGCTGCAAATAGTTGGCATTTGTTTTGAAAATATTCCGTTTACTTCATAAATCACCTTTTGCTTATTCGTTGAAGAGAATGTTTCTGACATTCTAAAAGCATTCTTTCGAATTTTCTTGCAGAGATTCGCACTTTATAAAAACTGTATAACCTTCAAAGATAAGTGCATTCGCTGTATACATAGACTAAATGTTTCCAGACGAAACGAGTGAAATATATGGTCTCCGACTTATCGGAATAATATGTCTGTACACTGCGACACGTTGTTCAGCTCGCCACCAAATTGCCACTTCCGCAGTGTCGTATTTTGCACGCGTTTGAATCACCGAGTTGGCGTTATGCAAGTATTGCTATAATTTGCGAACCCGAGGGTTACCTGTGCTCGATCTAGGGTTCGGAAACGAGTATGCTGCAAGTATAGTCATTACCATTATCGGCTAAACAGGTAGAATTCGAGAGCCGTGTAACGAGAGGTGTCGAAAACGACTCGAATTCGTGGGTGCACGTTGAACCTGATCCCATCTTCATCCGCGTCGAAACGATCGAAGCTGTCGGCCACGTCGCGACACCGCGAGGCCATTAACTGGAAGCTAATACCCGGGGAAAGAATTCTTTCTCATTATACAATCCAATCCGTCGTCGATCGCGGAAAGTGAAATCGACGTGGCCGAAGCAGGTTCGAGTTTCTGCGTGTGCGGATAGGCAACGGTCGCTGGCGCTGCTCCTGGATCCGTGCAACGAGATGTGTCGTCGTTATAGGACCTATCCTATTCCAGGCGCCGGCAGAAAGTGTCGGGTAAAAAAGAATTCTCGTTAGGTGAATCGTTCGATTTCGGCCGGGGCATTTTTGCGAGCTTTCACCGCGAACGAACGGTGCGCGCTCCGCCGGAGATTCAAATCGGAGATTCGCGATCGAAACGTCGGATTACGCCGGTAACAAGCCAATTCCCCTCCTACTGATCGCGAATTGGTCTCACGTAGTAAATTGGACATTACAGAGTGGGCGATGACGCGCTTCATCAATCACATCCCGCGCATTCACGCTGCTGTCATGCTTTCTTGACATTAGCCTACATATGGCATTAATGGGGCTTCGCGGCGGAACGACCCGTTTTAACCAACCTTCTGCCACGCCCCTCGCCTCTATGGACAGGTTGGTACACGCCCGATGTAATTACGTCCCTTGTTGTGGTCACACCTAAGGAATTATTCGCGACGGGGCATTTCGTTTGCGAATAGCAGCGCACGCAGCCCGATTCGTGTCAATGCTCCAAATTCTTAGCTGTCGGTCTCCTTCCGGCATTCGGTCGAAAATCGCCGTTGTTTTCGCCGACAACCCAGTAAAACAGTTATGTGAATCTGCAGCGCGTACATTCGAGGTTATTTAATCATTGGTTTCATTCTAAATCGCACTGGTTTTTTTGCACCGCCGTAGAGCCCCAAGCGAAGCGCCAGTCGTTTCAGCTGGAGAGTTCAACGCGTGGTTAGGTGATACGCTCTGTAATGATTAGTGACGAAACGCTGATTCTTTCTACGAATGTCCTTTTACACAAATTTTCGAAATTGCCTTCTTTTAAATTCTGAAGTCTGAAATCTAGAATAATTCTATTGTATATGATTTTTTTCATTTTATGCAATTGATATAATACCTCGTATAATTATTAAATATAATTGATTAGGTAACAACATATTTGATAATGTAAACAATATCGTGAATATAATGGTAAAGCAATTTTTAGTGGTGACTCGGAGTCACTCACTACTCGAGTGCTAAGGGTCAATTATACGACAAAATTAGAATGAATTCCGTTACGAAACCACGGCGACACTCTTTTCTGCTCCACGTAACAGTCGAGTTAAAAAAAATACGTTTCGACGAGGCGCGCTATTTTTTCGCCTTGTTTCTCTCGTTCCTGCTGCTTCCCTCCTTTTTCTCTCGGCTCCTTTACTCCGAAACAAGCCACTCGATTTAAAGGACATCACACGGGTGAAAGCAAGACATGGAAATCCACTTCGAGGTGCCTTCTGTGCGCCACGAGTGCCGCCAAGAATGCTTCGCCGCGATCTTCAGACATTCAAGGACGGAACTATGCAAACAGGTGTTCGCCGGTAAAATAAGGAAAGTCCGTTTGCGACCTTGCGAGTATCAGTCGAGTTTTCGTCGGTCCCGAAGCTTGCCGGAGGAAAGCGTGTTTCCTATCCGGTGCTGATACTTTCGAATTCGTTCTCTATTCTCTCCCACTACCGTCAGGATAATAGAAAACCACGGGTAGAACAATTTTTCATGAACATTGTAGGCGTGGGCAACTTTCGTCTGTGCTAATGGACGTAGATTGTAGCAGCGCGAGCGTCCGCTTTTCCTTTTTTAGAGTGACACCTCTCATATAGACAGAGAAGACGGCTGGATGTTAATGCAAGGTCCGATAATAGAGAATTGATGATAGAGACGTTTCAGAATATACCGCTTAATGTGAAGATTATGAGAAATGTTGCTGTCGCCGTGGAGTTTAAACATTTTCGCGAGTATGTATTCATTGCATACATTGAACATTGTGTTGCGTGCTGTGGGAACATTGCACAGAAACGTGGAAGCTGAAATGTCGCAGGACGCGACCAAGAATTGTTACGCAGTGAAATTGCAGTTCTGGATCTCGAATAACAGGTACCGCAGAGGAGATTAAGTAGCATTCTGTGTCAGGTATTCAACAATAGACAGCCGCGAATATTTCTCCAATAGATCATGATAAATCGCGTGCAGTAATTTTTAACGATCCGGTAGAACTTCATTCATCTAAGCCTGTCGAGAGAAGAAACAGGTTATTCATAATGCTTCGATGATTCTTGTCCCTCTGGCCATAAACTATCCGGCCGGTAATGTCTTCATGAATGTACAGCCAACGTAGTCGGTCGCCAGAGGATTCAGGTAAATCGAGTTCTACTTTTCGAGCGTATCATTTAAGCTCTAATATAACTTCGAATTTGCTTTCCACGCTATTAAGATGATCGAACAACTTCTACTCGGGAACTGTTCGCAATGAAATGCAGAACGCTTCTACAGCGGTGCGGTAAAAATGCCCGCGATGATTCGTCGTATTTCTTGTATAATGTGTATCATCCTCCTAATTGCCAGGCGATCTCGATCCTGTTTTACAGATTCACGAATTAATCCCCTAGGCGATTCGTTCACCGTGTAATTTTCTAAAATCCTGATGTATCGAGGATCAACGTGAACGGATCGAACGACGTGGCGGACGATGAAAGCGGTTTAACGGACAATGCGAGGAGAAAATCATAAACTATCGGGTCTATCGCGCGCTCGCTCGCCGAGTGAAATGCAGATAGTTTATCGACAATAACGTACAGGCGTTTAAAGCAATAAAATCCACGGAGACGAGTGAAGATCGAGAAGATCCACGAAGCAGATTCACCGCTGATCTATGGCCAGCCGTGAATCGATGACGCGGGGACGAGTCAAAGGCAATTCTGAGGCCGCGATTAAATCTTCGTAACCGATCGGACATTGTTTCGTGCACGATGACAAGCATCTGATCCGTGACTAGAGATTCCCTACGGAACAATGAAGTACATTAGAGATGCGGGATATCGTTTTAGGACACGTGTGATCTGTAATAGAGGTTAAACGGTTTTCGACCGGATTCGCGGAAACCGTGCGAATACATTATTGAACGAACGTGCAGATCCATTCCGACGATATTTGACTGCTTGAACATCTCGAGAGCATCACAAACAAAGGGGACGTTGGGCGTACGAATAAATTTCAGCCGCCATTTTCTTCTTATCGAATGTTGCTCACTAAACTATGTACAGCAGCAGAGACCGGGGCTAGAAGTTGGAGAAGAACGAGCGATTCGTTTTCGTTTTCGTAAAGACACTTTGTCGTCCATTTTTCTGGTGTCCGCGGTAGTGCAGCGTGTGTCTTTAACGAAGGCTTAGTTACGTACCAAATAAGTAAATATCATTCGATGCTTACTTTTTGGTCTATTTCGATTATTTAATATCGATGTCACTGATATCCTTATGGATCAAAAGACATTTAAAAATATGTTGTAATGTTGTAATTCTTTAAAATCGGAACCTATAGGCCCGGTCTCCCACACTTCGATTTTTATCGGAGAGAATCAATTCGCAAACAATTCAGTATCTTCGAAAATATTGTACATTTGAACGCCTGAAAATCAATACTATACACAATCAATGTTGGACGTTTCGAAACGTATAGTTGAACTGTAATTACATTTGCGACGAGTATACTGAAATTATTGTCGCGTCTAGTTCTCCTCTATTTAATCCTACTCGCGTGCCGCGAAAGCAGCGATTATTCGATTATTCGTGTCGGGTGGAACAGTGTAATCGAATTTCCACGAGACGCGCGTTTGAACGAGCGCGACGCACTTGATCCCATTCGTTGCTCGCGATCTGAATTACAGAACAGGTTCAAAAGCGTTCCAGTTGGATGGGGAGGGATAAGGGCAGGTGGGAGGAGTGCAATTATCCGGGCCGGTCGCACGAAAACGCCACGAACGTGGAAGGGGAACGTGGCCGATGAAAATTAAACGCGTTCAGTGCGATTTCCTCGTTTGGACCGCCGCCAAAAGCTGCCGAGCCTGGACACTGGCTTTCGGACTCGTGGTCCTCGTCGCTTGGACAATGTCATGGGAAAATAGGCAGGAAAAGAATCGAGACAACGTAGGATGCAGCCAGCGATACAAACGATTATTGGACACGGTTCTCTGGCTGGCCGATTGTCCAGTTAAACGGCTATTCTGCTGTAACAGATTCGAAAAACTAATTGTTCATTTTAATTGGTTGATTTGGGAAGTATTCTAAAAAATTTGTTAAAAATACACCTGTCACGCCAGAAGAGACCCTTAACGTTTCACGCGCGGCACACGACGAATTTAGAAACTCATCGAGAAGATAGGAAGATACGGATCGCGGATCCACGATCTAAATAGGGTATGCGTATCGCCTCGGGTGGTGCAGGTCAGTATCGGCGGACGAGAAGCAGAAGTTATACTGGCAGGCTTATGAATAACAAATATCCATTGCACCGCAAAGTCGTGCGGAATCGTATAGAATATATGCCTGCGTGTGTACGCGCGCACACACGCGCACGTTTCAAGTATTCATGGGAACTGGATCGTTCGAGGTACGCGGGTCTTTCTCTTCGTAGCTCCTCGAGAAATGTGTTTCCTTCTGGGCTGGGTATGGCACCGGGATTCCATTATTGACCCTTCGGGGATGGCGCGGTTGTAAATTCGATCCCCGATAGCCGGCAAAATGGTTTTGGGACCTTTAGCGCGGCAATAATATTGATAGAATTATTCGCGCGTCTCCCAATTTTATTTCTCTTTGATAGCTGTTGCGCGTGTAGCATAGGTTTCAGAGCTTGCGCACTTTCGTTCGTACCGTACGCTGTTGGGTGCTCAGAAGCTTTTCTCTTATTTTTACATGCATTTTAACTGTTTTAACTTGATTAAACACAAATATATATAATATCGCGTACCCGTTATTTGAGATCGATATGAAATTTGGCAAAAGAAAATCATATTCGCAAAACGTTCATTTTAAATGTGCTTGTTGACATATTCGGCATTGCGAAACATTTAAAAAGTAACGTGGATGTATTAAATTAACAGCTAGATCGGCTGCCCGGACCACTGTGAGGAGGATGGAATCGATTTGCCATTTCAACTGAGGATTCCACGAAGTTCGATCATGCCAATCGAAGAATGTCTGCCGGAATTGGATGGCATTGCGTCACGAATAATTGGTCCGATTCGACGGTGCGGTGGAAAGCTGTGTTTTCGCGTCCGCAGGAGCGTATCGCTCGTATTTGTTCCTGTACTGTTCCGCGGCACGCTCGATGCGCGGACGTGATTGCCCGACAATCAGAGCACCGTTAACGAGGGTACTGTTTTGGAAAATTTGTATGAATATCGGGCCGTGCCTTTTGAAAGCGTACTTTCACTCTCTCCAATTACGAATCCGCTGGAAACCTGAATCGGCGCATAGATCTTCAGTTTTCATCCAGCCTGTGTTTTCGCTTAAATACGCAAACATTTCCGTCCACTCGGACAACCGCGACCGGTATACTGGGTGGCGTTTATGATGCGAAATGAATTGGTTCTGGACACGTCCAGCCCGCATAAACCCGCGACTATCCGGTAATGATAGATCACTCGATTTTCTAGTATAATTCATTTTAACTACCGGATGATTACACACGGAAAGACTGATTTATTGCATTGCCAACCGCGATTTACGACCCCTCCTACGGTATTGTGCTCGAGCTGACTTTGAAGGGAAAATTCAGCTCTCGTGTTCCTGTTTCTTGCATCTCAATACTCATTCTCTTCAAGTCAAATCAAATAATTATCTCAAGGTTTATGTACTACTTCCTGCTAATCCTCTTTGTCAGCATTACTACATTTTATGCACAATTTTCTTATGTTAAATTTTTATGAGAACAAGAAACCTGTAAAACTTGGATCATTTTTTAGAGAATTGTTCGATCAAAAAACTACCATCTACTAGCTCTTCGAGTTCCAGTCCAGAGAGTGCCAAAAAAATATTACGAAATCCCTGATTAAAATCTTCAGCACTTCCGTGTCTAACGATTTTAATCGACGATTTTTAATTAGAACAAAACTGGTTAAACTCATGATTTTATCCACGAACATCCTCACCCCCCTTGTTTTTCCGTGTAATTACTTCAATCGATATTTTCCGGTGAAAGAACGACAAGAAAAGCACTCGCGATACCTCTCGGCCGATTTTAACGATCTCTCCAGGTTTTTTGTTCGCGTGCTCGTTTGAATCGAACTCCGGTCGTCCGAGGTGGCAGAAATCTGCATAGCAAGGAGTCCGCAACTATGCTGAAAATTCCCAGACACCCTATAGGCCGGTGCTCTGGACCGCAAGGCCGTCTATGCACGACACTCTGTGAAGATTGCCGATTCTCGTTAAGATGCAACGATAACAGTCAACGTGGTCTCGAAAGTAAACGGACGTTGTTATACTCGCGTAAGATAAACCAGCACTCTTTGCATCATGCTCCTCGACAAACGAGACTTTATCCTTCTCTTCTTATTAAGCGAGCACGGGCGACGTGCCCAGATTTCTGTCCAGCGCGCCGCTATTTATGTGTCTAACACAGCAAAAGTAAAAGGCCCATTTATTACAAATCTGTTTCGACCGGACGATAAACAATCGGGTGAAAACTTGAACCCAGCGAATAATTGACCGCGCGCCGTCGCGATTCCGAGATAAAACCATTTTGCTCGGCAGTTTTCGCGGACAAATTATTACTTCACCCGATTTTTCCGGCGATCGCGAAAAGTGGAGCTCGGAAGTTCTAGTTTTCTCTCGGCGGTTCTGGCGGAGTTGCTTAACTAGTGGAATTTTCAGCGTGATTTAATAACCGAGTGGGAACTGTGAGTACCCGAGAAAAACGAGGGTAATTCAACCATTCTTTACATACTTAACTCTTTGCAGTTGGAGGGCTATTTTAACTAAAAAATTAAACATTTCTTCAGACCTAGAATAATACCATTGTATATGTTTCTTTCCATTTTATGAATATGAAATTGATACAATACCTCATACCTCATTTCAACATCGTTATTTTTTACCGATTCTACAAGAGCATACTCGTAATTACACTTACTGACTGATAATCATGAATTCTTGAATTTTCATACATATTTCGAGTTTCTGACAGGTTTTCGGTGCCGCGACTCGCTGTGCAACGTCTCACAGTATCCGCACGATTCTGAACGATAAATAAATTGACCGGTACAACAACGATAAATCAAGTTTCTACTTATATGGAGCCTAATTCTGTTTGATTTCAGTTTCCGCAGATTGATACGTAAAAGTGCACCGATTGCCGGTGAAAATCGCGGCTCCGTCGGAATGGCAATTTTCCCAAGGCAATAAAATATGATTTGCGCGACCGGTGACTTATGGTCATCGTTGTACACGCTCGCGGCAGCAACTGCATCGATGCATATTCAAACGGAGCCGATCGATCGGCACGATGTTCGCCGATAACCGAGAGTTTCCCTTTCGCGGACAGAATGCGGCTCGCTCTTCCTTTTTCTCGTGCTGTCGAACCGCGGGCCCTCTTCACTGTAATTTTCCACTCGTTTTCTCCGCGCGTCGGAGATCATTACCCGATGCCGATCGCGTCTGATCGAGCCTGGATTCCCAGGATTCCCGTGGACCTTAATCCCCCCCCCAGATCGGCGCGACGCGGCGGCCAGTAGATTTGTTTCGGCTCGCGGACGGCATCGAGAACGGTCTTAAATCGTCCGCGAGGATCGAGTTTCGCGACGTTCGAAGGCCGCTGATTGCGATTTATGTCACGCACGGAAATTTCGCGGCGCGAGCTCGATCCTGATCCTCAATCCTGAATCAAGCTGATCGCGCGTCGACTCGCGCGATTGTGCTCGCCGGCGGACAAGATATGGGAAGGACAACCGCGTCCAAATGGAATTCCTAATATTTCCCGGGCAGGAAATTTCGCGACTGACAGGTGGAAAATAAGTGGCATTGTCGCTCCTAGTCCGGGCGTTACTCTTCGTTAAGAGTGACAGTGGGTGTTCGAGAGTTATGGCCGACAGCGGAGCCGACTAGAATATTCTGTTTCGTAGGCCGGCCCGAGAAAAAAACGAGAAGGAAACGCATAGTCTTGACAAATGAATAGTCGGGAGGAATTCATTCCAGAGGTGGTCAACGTTATTGATTAATGGCACGCCCGAGGGAGTGGTGGACAGACCGAGTCTCTTATAAAACAAGTCGATCCCATCAGCATTGTAAAGAAAGCATCAGAATGTATTGGAAACTTTCGTTCGTTTGTTGCAGAAGTCGTCGATGGACGCGATGATTCACTTTCCACAGTGGACGTGCGTGTTTATAAATATTTTAATATCCCCGTGTTTCTTCCGTTGAGGGAATTTGTATTCTGAATTTTGTATCAGGTATTCGCACAGAATCTAAATGTTTGGGCGAGAATGAACAGTCCGTGAGAAAGAGCTCATCCGTTGGAGTCTGCCGAGAGGCTTGAACCAGCCTGATTTACACTTATTATTAATCCAAATTGCGGGGTGAGAAAGTGGGCCGGCCCCTAAATTGGATTGTGGCAATAAAAGCCACCCTTCCGCGCGAGACGCGCCGCTGCACGCATACAAATCGTGTCGCGTGAAAAACAATTGCGACGGTAAACCCCGCGCCGTCTTACTCCTGGTCGGGCATGTCCGGCTTGTTTTCCTTTTAACGAGGAGAGCGGCAATTATTCTTAATGAATGAACGACCGGCGACGTTCTCGGAGACGGTTAGACGAATTTAGTTTCCCCGACGCGATCTCGATCGACTCGCAGACATCGGCTGGCGATCGGAGTCTCTCTTTATCGATCCATCGATCGGTCCCACTGACCAGATGATACAATTAACGCCGGAGTTTTCTCTCGTCAGAACGATTTCGTTCGTGAACGCGACACCTTGACCCCAGCGATCAATCTCCGCGGCGCAGGGTGCCTATTAGAGGATTAGACGGCACCAGACGTCTCCGGTGGGCGTGTTCTAAGGAGATCCAGGATTAATTTATTAGCCGATGCAATTATCCGTTGCTCAATGCAGCAGCCTTCGCGAGCAAATCATGCATACCCGTAGCTCTCAACGTGTCCCGGGCGCGCGCGTACGCGTTTCGCTAATGGCGATGTTGATTTAAGGCGGCAAGTTCGAACGATCTCGTCGAAAGCTGCCCGCTACCGGTCTTAAATAATCGTTTAATTGCGATCTTATTAAACGGCACTCGGCACGGCTCGGCAGCGAGCTGATCGCCGACGATGCGGCGCGGCGGCTGTCGATGCCAGTCGAACCGATGGAACATTTCACCGTGGCAAATGATGGGAAATAAACTGACTCGGAATTACGCGTACTGGGAATCCAAATATGGCCTGTTTAATTGAATTTTCTTCGGCATACGTACAGCTCGCGCAGAACGCCTCGAACCAAACGCAACTGGAAATTGGCGATTGCAGCGAAAGACCTAGCTGGGATAGCTACTCGGTTTTACGAGGGAAATTTATAGCCGGTAGCAATTATATTGGTACCAATCAAAGAAGATAGTTCCTCAAGTTCAAGCAATTCATTTATGTACGTTTGATGCTTGATGAGTTCGTGTATAGACTTGTAATGATTGGTCGAGCTGTCCAAAACTTCCTTCTAGTAATGATACAATTAAATCCATAAATACCAGCCTAGAGTATTCTTTTTAGTGTGAAATTATAGTAGACTTGAAAATTGCTTTACACACAAGTATTGTTGCAAGAGATTGAATGTTTAACTCCGCAAAGGGCAAAGACTAACAAGAAACAGCATTCAGCAGCAGAAGACTATAATTATTCTTTCTCTAAGCCCTAAGCCAATCAGGTTGAATCTTCTTGACCTCGGAAACAAAAATTATAGTTTAATCAACGAGTGTTTCATTCTTCGCCAAATCATGACAGGAGTCAAAGGTTCGCACCGATCTTTCAGCGTATCTCCTTGATGGGATTGATCATCGCAGTGTTCATAACATCGTTTCATCATCATTACAAAATAAAATCCTAGCGCGTATACTAGCCGCGGAGTATTAACGCGTGTACCTATTCATTAGAAAGATGACGCAGTTCGAGCGGAGAAAGTATTACGGAACGTCTTCTTCGAGGAAACAAGTTCGAGTAAATACATAGTAGGGGTTGGTCCCTGGAGAGATGGAGAGAGAGAAAGAGGAAGAGGGAGAGAAGGAAAGACAGAGAGAGAGAGGCGCCACGGTTCTCTGTGCGTGGATAATCATACGTCGAAGCTTATTTCGATCAAGCGGACAGCGAAATCGTGAGACGATGGACCCTAGCGTGAGAGGCTGACCTTATGATTGCCCGTGGATGGCCCAAGGGCCTTGACACAAAGATCCAGAGTCTTGATCACCCCTCGGTACATCTCCCTCTCGCTCCCTCCACGATATTACGTCGACGCCGCGCCGGCCCCTTGTCTTAATTTTTTCTCCCGGCGACACTTCTTTCACGCGACCACTGCCGCCACGACCGATTACCGTAATCATTCTACCGTAATCATTCTGCCGTAATCATTCTGCCGTAATACTTCTGCCAACCAAGCACGACGAAGGGTATTCGCCGATACGATCCAAATAGACGGATAGACTGGAGGGTCCGGCAAATCGAAGCGAAAGCAATCTCTTTGACGAAAAACCGGAAATAAGAGCGGTGGAGCAGGGTTGCAATATCATTAGGGTAGCTCGAATTAGTTACTTTCGTGACGCACTTTCTTCCTTATCTGAAGGGAATTGATGTCTCATTCTCTTCTGTACAGCAAACGTATAATAACGTTTAACCCTTGTGTGGCCAATTAGTCGTACCCGGGTACCCATTTACTACATTTCTTTCAACAACTTGTTAATGTTCCTCTAAAAATATTACAAAATTCCTCTTAATGTCAAAATAATGTTAAATACAGAAGGTGTTAAATAATCTATACATTTTGGTTGGTTACACAAGGATTGATACCATCTATAACTTCATTTACTAAATTCTTTGAATATATTTTTGAAGGTACACTTACTTTACAGTTTAATAAATAAAATTGGAAATTCTAAAAAAATAACTACTGACGAGATAGCAACTCTACCGGCGTTAGAGCGTTGACAATGGACGCGTTAATTCCGGGGAAAATTCGCCGCGAAAGAGAAACGTAATGCGGGAGGGACCTTTGTCCGTTCCGAAAATCATCGGACACCTGTAACGGCGAGATCTAAGTCGGCATTTAGCAATCTTTTACTCGCTCTCTCCCTCGGCGAGTTCGAATCCTAATCGTCGGCAGGATCCGCGCGCACGAGAGCGATCGAAGGGAGACATAATTCCTCATCAACACGCGAGGGGTATATCGCATGCACGGGCGAACGATAGCACGCAACCCGTGTGGTGTTTACAGAATTTAGAGGCGATTCGAAAGGGTTTTGGGACCTGACCTACGTGTGTATCGATTCTATCTCTCTCCGAGAACAGATTTGGAATAAAACGAGACCGATATGAAAACGTTTCGCGTGCAACCCGCTCGCGTTTGACGCGCGTACAGCGCTCGGCGTCAAGCATAGATCAGCAATTGCACGGGCCGAGAGCGTGCTCGCTTAGGCAAACGGTGGTTCACAATACGGCCGAGTTATGCAGATAGGGGGCCGTGGATCACTCGCGATCAGCGTGTATCAAATCGTTTCTAGCCGCGTATTTATTTGTTCTGCCACTCGCGAGGGGCCCCGTGGGACGCTCATGTAAATTGCCATTAGTGAGCCGCGCGCTGGCTACCCATAAGACTCTCGTGTACACACAAGCTGAAACAAGTCCCACGGTTCTCTCCCTATCTCTTTCTCTCCCTCTTTTTCTCTCTCTCTCGCTCCCTCTGCTGTTTGATTCTTCCGTCGGCACCAGCGTGCACACGAATAAAATAACAGAGCCCCGGCGGTCTCCGCGGAGTAGCTATCTATTTGCCGCTGGTGTAAATGTTTACGGGCCCGTCAGCCTGGCCCACGGCCTTTTCGAGTGACAACTTCCTGCCGAGTGGCAGCTGCTTTCTCACCGTACCGACTGGAGTGACAATTGAACTGATGACGGTGGGATGGTAGCGTGTTCTTTCTTGGTGTCTGGCTTCTGACGGATCATCTTCGGGCTAACGAGCCCCGCCGCGATACTCGATAGCTGACCCTGGGGTAGCTACTCCGTTCGCAGCCGGCAGTCTTCGATATTCTATTCGGCACATTCATTTCAGTCGGTATGTGCAATGTGTTAAGTCAAAGACGTCCAGCCAAGATGGAGAAGCACTTTCCTTTCCAACATCCCAATGCTAAAAATCGCCAAGATCTAGTTGTGATCGTCTTTCACCACCGCAAGGTATGATCCAATAAACACGGATACCTCTTCTAATTCCCACACTGAGTACCCACTGAAACCCAGGTAATACAGCTCCGGGGACCCAGAAACACTTTCATCTGGAGCTCCATTGCTACAAATCGCCGGAATCCCGGTTCGATCATCTTTCTCCGAATCCCCTAACCCGATCCAGCAAGCCTCGGAGGTATGATCTTCATAAATTACGGTGGATCATCTGACTTCTGAGCCGTAGCAGCTACGTCTGCGGGGATCTCGAAACACTTTCGTTTCCGAGTCCGGATTGCTTAAAATAATCGGAATCCCGCATCGATCATCTTTCACCGAATCCCCTCGGCTTCATCCAGTTTGACGATCGACGTGTGTACGTACCTGCGAGCGCAGGTGAAAGCCGGAGGATGCTTTAATCGCCGGTATCGAACAAATTATCGCAACAACGAGCCTCGGCAGGGGTGTATTTTTCTCTCGGACGATAATCCCGGTCGATCTAATTGCAACATGCACGGTTGCCAGCCACCGTTGATCCAGCTCGAAATGAACCATGCGTACACAGGCGAAGGCGCAGCGGCGGTCGTTCTTTCCGGCACGGCGTATGAATTATCTCTGGTCTAACGAGCCCCCTTATCTGGCCGAGGTATTAACTTGTCCGCATTAGCATCTGGAATTCCCATTCGAGCGGTCCACGTGCCCGGGACCTCGAAACAAGTATCTATCGACGTTGTCAGGGACCCCAACGTTCCTACGAACGTACCATACTCGAGATACCTGTGCACAGGGTGGTCCACCTACAGGTAGCCACCTAAATATCTGCTCCAGTTGCGGTGATGTAAAATATTATAAAACATACTTTCTACATATGTATTACTTCAAAATGTGTTCAGTTGATATTAAAAACAAGCTGGAGTTATAATTGTGTGGGTTCTATACATATATGTAGTGGGTCATTTGAAGTTCTCTGATAAAATTGTGTTATTTATGACATTTTGTAAATGGTACTTTTACCAATATATTCCTGACGTTTTTCTGACTGAAATGGTACCAAACACTATACAATTTGGATTATGTTTATCTCTTTGATCCACAATGTAGTCGAACTGTAATTCATACTGATTAATGTAATTGCTCAATTTTTATTAACGATGTTCTGCGGATAAATGTGGCCCCATGATTTTCTCATCGAGTTTTTAAGAGAACGGTGCGGCATGGTGCGTCGACGGTGATGGCGACAGCGATGGTGGACGCGTTCGCCGGAATGCGCTGATTCCGGGGCTCGTGGTGAAACGGAGCGGATCGCGTTCTCGCGAGAGCAATCGCCGGTATATCGCGGAGAGGCTCATAAACCACTTTCCAAGTCGTGCACCGCGGCTCATTGTTGCGCGATAACGGGGACCTCTTTCCAGATGTCCGACGCCGTGCGTCGTATGCTAATGCCGCCGCATGCCGTTGTCCTACCTCCCTCCGGGGATAAATTTATGGCGAATTGGAGGTTTTCCCCGTTTGGTTCCGGAAGCATGACCGGGCGTGAAAGTACAAGTGCGTTTGTCGCCCGGGAACGATAAAACTGATAATCGATCGACACTGATAGCGAAATTACAACCTTGCGCACAAGCGACGGAAAGCGGAAATACGAGCGAGAGCGGGTGGTCGCGTTAGTGCAGTCCGATCGGTCGGTGGGTGGTTATGGTTCTTTGGAAAATGGGAAATCGGTATGGTCATTTCCTTGTTTAGAGTCGATGTCCGATCTGTTTTTTTTTGTTAATAGACTTCTAATGATGTTTTATGTCAACACATAAAACACGCGCACACAAGTTGGTCCCGTGTCGATCCCGGAATTGGATCGGCGAACAAGTGTACGTGATCTGCCCGGAAAGTATTGGACCTTCTGCTGTGGCGGGTGGAAGTATCATTCCTGGTTGATATCAATGGTGTCCCCTTCAAAGTATTGTCCGTTAGAAGCCACAACTTCTTCCTGCGATCCCCACATTCACGGAAACACTCTTTAAAATCATCTTTAGGGATAGCGAACAACTGCCTCGTCGTATTCTGTTTCTTCATTTTGGGGAACAACCAAAAGTCACAAGGAGCTAGATCGGTACTGTACGGAGGATCATACCAATGGTTTCCGAACAAAAGAATGCCCAAGTTTCAGGCAAAATGTAATGCATATCTGTTGTTCAACACGTTTGGTCATTATACTTTACGTAATACGCGACGCTCAACTGCATGGGCAGGCCACTTATTACAAGAACGCCTCTAATATAAACATGCCCTATCCGCCTTAGCCCACTTAGGTTCCAGTCAGACTCGGCTGTGCTTGGAGTTCGTAGTGGTTCGGTAGTCGAAACAGTTCAGATATTGTTGTGATCGCATAGAAATTAGGAAAGTTCGAAGGTAGGTGTGATCTTGGAAAATTGTATATGATTGATTGGGGGGGTGTGTTTTAAAAGGTGCTGGAAGTATTGAAAAATTAAGAAGAGTAGTAGTTCAGCATGTGTTAAACATGGTGGATTCGCTACTTTTTGGTCGTGCCTGTCCTCCCTTCGCAGAAGGTTTTACGACGGAACACACAATGTTTTTTCAAACCGTAGAACGTTCTGAACAGCTTAATAGAATAATCGGCTGCTCCCCCAATAAAGTGTTCAAACATGAATTTCGAGAACGTACACACGCAGCGATCCCCCAAGCCATATATTATTGGTCAGAGTAGATGATGCATGTATAACGAGAGAATATTATACTTGTACGGTGGAAGAGGCGATCCTCGGCAGACGTTCACGCATCGATACGTGACTCCGTAACGCTGATACAGCGGATCGTATGCTCGGAAGCGGGTCGACAGGGTGTTCAGTATCGGTAACGAGACGCTGGGAAATTAGATTCCCGTGAAGAGCACTCGAGGATTCGCCGAGCTCCGGAAAAATAACGATCCGCCGCGGGAACTTGCGTAAACGGTTGCGTAAAAGTGGGGCGTCGACTCGATCGACCGACACGGATATTCTAATTAAGGACAGATCGGCTCCGAGACGTTTCAATAAATCAGCCGGTAATCTCGCCGTGGCTTATCAATGAATAATGGCTACCGGCGCGCGGCGGTCGACCTTTACCAGCTCGTTTCTTAATACGTCGCTTCAAAGTCGGATTATCAGCAGGCCACCTAAAACGTTCGATATATCGTCGATTGAACATTGCGCGGCAGTTGTCGCGCTTACATTAATCCAGTGCAGTACCGGATTAATCAATTGGCCCGGAATGCTGGCGATGTCGCATGTTCCCCACTGATTTATTGCCCCCCGTACCGTCCCCGCAGGGTATCCTTACAGTGGCGAAATTTCCGATGTCTCCTAAATCAGCGGACTACGAGATGCCACGGAGTGCTCAGCAGATCGATCGAATCAACATCGTAGGGACACTATGCCAACCATTTGTCCTTTGGGTAAACTTACGAATGAATAAAATGTACTGAATTTGTGTGTTAGCACAAATATTATCGATTATCTGAACCAAACGTATCTGAATTCTCCGAACACATGCTACATATGTAATCATTTCGTTTTGAATCGATCAATGTACAAATAACCCACGTAATTTTCATTGTCTTTCCCTGAAAGAAATAATCGGTACACTTCAAATAATAATCAAAAATTCCTGAATATTGTTAAAAAATGGCACTAGAAACTGGGATACCTTCTTGAACTGGCGACTGAAAGGGTCGGCCCTGGTGGTCTTCCGTATCAGTTTCGCTGGCACTCGTGCAAGGGGGAGGGGTGCGGGGGAGTAGGAAGAATGGCGTTCCCGGCAAGGTTCATTGGGAACGTCCCTTTCGCTGTTCCATAGAAAGCGACACGAGGGTTGGGGTCTAGCACGAAAACGTGGGCCGCGGTCGTCTCGTTTCTGCGTGCCTCCGACAGGACAGGTTCATGAGGCTGCCGGGGCCGAGTTACGCGGATATTTATCGGCGTGTTTATCGGTAGGTATACGCGCGCGTGTTACGACTGGCGGCCGCGCCGATCGAACGCACCGGTCGCCGACGTTGTTAACGTTTCTATGATTAAACGGCCTTTGCGGAGGCTGGCATGAAACTTATGAAGTTACCAGTTGGGAAAGAAGTTTGCCTTGCCGTCAGACCGGCGCGGAGCGGCTGATAGAGCTGTCCGGAGTAGTGGCTTGTGTAAAAATCTGCTTCGGCTGTGTGTCCGCGTTGAACGCTCGAGCGAGTCGAACTGACGACGAGACAATGCGGCCGCCATTTTTACGGGATACTCGACCGATCAAGATACCCGGAGTTATTCGAACAGGTCGAATCTTTTTCGGGCCCGCCTAGAAATATTGCTCCAACTGTCCCGACCGGGCCGGTTGAAGCGTTCTACCGCCGGATAAATAGATAACAGATAGATAAGAAATGTGTTGTTTAAGGGAGGGGAACATACGGGCGACATAACTGTCGTGTAATGGACTGGAGTGAACGAGCTGGGTGTAATGGAGTAAATGGTCCAGATACAGCAGATAGAACCGATGACATGGGCGAAGCGGATCACATTCTGTGCAGGCTGCTACACACGATAAATCTTCCACGTGTGTATTGTGTGCCGACTACCTACTTGTTCCCGAAATATTCGACAGAGGGGATTTTTGTCGTTGTCCAAGTCAGGTGCTTGCTTTGCTAACTAGAATGTTCTCTTCGCCAGTGCACGGGTCAAGAGTATCCATTTTATTAAAAGTATTCATATTGCATAACACTACTGTAATTCAAACTTCTATTTCATAAAATCGCGACTGCCACGAATGCACGAACGTTCGCGGCTCGATCGTTACGCGAAAGATATACTGGACAGTGGAGAAGATTCCGATCCACGCGGGGTTAATTCGACGAATCAATGGGTACTTCATAAATTTCGTCCGCGGCACGGGGAGCAAAACGAATGGCACGCGTTCCTATAAAGCGCAATTTCTGTAACGAGCAACCGGCCGAGTCTTCCGACACGAAGATTGCGGATCTCGGTTTATTATCCCGGGGAGGCCATAGTTAGTATTGGCGCGTAATGCGTGTCCCTAATGCGTATATTCGAGGAAGCTTCGCCGGGGACGATGACTATCAACGCCGGGAAGGCATGCGACTACCAACCGCTGATCCTCGGGAGGTGACATAGTCACAGTCACCGTTGGAAACTGGGAAATAGAGAGATCGGATAAGCTTGCTGTCCACCGAGTAGACGACAGACCAATTATGTTGCCCGGCGTGAAACTCGCCTCGCGTTGTGCATTCTATGCTCGCATGCGCTCGCGGGGCCGGAGAGAAATCGCGACTATATCGAGGCATTACCATAATACAACGCTTCTGTTTCCACGGAAGCGCGAAAAAATCCGCGGAACACGCCGCGGAGCTCGCCAAGAACCGTATCAGAGGAGATGTAAATAATAGGCGATTGGTTCCCGGGAGAAAATATTTCTCGGAATCATAGCGAGCGGCCGATGCGTTTATGCTAATTCACATTCTTTTCGGCCGACCCGCTCGCACGGCTATCATTGCCGAGCTTTTTACTTCGACATACGTGGTTTCAAGAGCTTTCGTTTTTATCGCCTGCTATTCCCTCCTCGCTGCGAAGTCTATAGTTTCATCCAGCTACCAGAGACTGCACAAGATCGTTCTAATTCTAAGGTATTTATTACCCGTTTACGTTATTTGTGGATATTCGTGTCAACGAATAGAGATCCTCTCGAACTCTATTCAGAGAAAACACGAACATTGTGAATATATAAAATCTGGCAATTTGCGTATTAATATTTTTAAAGGCGTATAGTCGCCAGAGTAAATTGTTAAGAACCGATAAAATGAAAAATGACGGAATTTACGGTTTACGTTAAAGATGCTGTATATTAGACTGACTAGAAAGTGTTTTCGTACGTTGTCATTAAATTATATAGGTTGTTTATTCCATTCGAAAACGTTCTGCCATCTTGCAGTGCTTTTATTTCAATATCCATTCTTGCCAGTAATACCCTTAATAGATTAAAAAAGGAAAATGCAACGGTATAAAAAGATACAGAATATAAAACAAAAATATCCAATATGATTTCCAATATGTACCCATGAAATTCGCGTTCTCTTCTCCAATACAACGTAAAAATGATCGAAACCAGTCTCGCTAGAAATAACCCGGTTGCTCTATCCTAAAATGATATGCCCCCAGCCAATCAATCAAGAGTCCCGTAGGGGACGGCAGCCTAAAGTTTCGGCCCTGAAGTTCTAAGACGGAATTATCGGAAAAGTAATCGAGGAAAGGGGGACCGCGAGGCGTGTCGTTATCGTGGATCATTCAAGATGGGAATGTAAATGAGCCGGGGCGTTAGATTTCCGTTATCGACGGGATCCGCGGCAATGGCAGCGGGAGTGTTTAAATCGCGGTGTTGGTTTATCTCACGGGCCTTATCTTTACGCGGCTGCGGCTCTCGCTTTATCGGAACCAGTTCACTCGCGCCGCGGATAAGACGATCTTGCACCCGCTTGCATCCGCTTGCACTCGCCAGCTGCCGCGTCGTTGCTTGAACTTCGGAGGCACCAGTATTACAGAATGAAACCGACGATCGGTCGTCGTCCCCGACAGGGTTAAGTAAGGATGTCGACAAAGAAGAGTAGTAACTTAATCTCGTACGTCTCGAGCTAAGCCCCGGTCCCGTATTTAGGATCGCACGGACACATCGCCTCCTTAATAATTCTCCGCCGCCTCATTTGCATACCCAGTGTTCCAAATTCCACATTCCCCGGGCCACGGTGCTGCAATTACGCGTATCTCACCGGGACAGCATTCTGTCGTCTATCTGTTCCTCGCGCGCAATTCTTTCTCCACGGCCTTCTCGGTTGCATTCCACATTTCTTTCTCTCTTTTCTTCCCGTCTCTTCGCCAGCCTGTTCATCGGCATTCTTTTTACTCTGTTTCCACGTTTTTTAGACTCGCGGGCCCTGCTCGTATCTATACACGCCTACGCGTGACTATCTCGCATACCAGGCTTATGCAAATGCACGCGGGTATCCGCGCTCGCCGCGCGGCGTAGGAGCTCGCTTAATATTATCCCCGGCCTCGTGTGACCTTATTTTTACGAGGCAGTTTTACAAACTTACGACCTGCTCGCCTCCCTTGCTTCGCGGAGCCCACCCCCGCGTGCTTCTTTTCGCCCCGCACGCCGAAAAAATAGGGGGACTCGCTTGGAAGACCGCCAGCCGACCGACCAAACGAATCTTCCGAACGATCAAACGCTTATCCGGACGACCGTGAACGTTTCATGTACCGCATATAAAATACGTGGAATTAATTCAAATATTTTCATGTCGTGAAATAGATTAAAACTAATTTTTTTAAAAGCTAACATTATTTCTAATTTTTAAATTATTAAAATATCAAATTGCTATTGATTTTATAACTTGTCTAAAATTAGCGGCTCTGAATAACCCGTCAGTGCAAGATCGAAGGGAAAATATCGATTGAGGGAATCTGGGATTGTTTCGGTTCCCGTTCGTTCGCTAAATTAACAGATCAAGGTGTCAACTCCCGAATCCACGGCTTGAAATCGCGCCAATGACGGGGGCGCGCGAGGAGCCAGAAGAAATTTATGCGGAAGATCAGCCGGACAATCGATGGCCGACTATGGCTGGGACCTTATTACATGCCCGAGTAACTTTGGAGCGCGACACGCGATCAATTTCAGGCTTACGTTGGCCAGCCAGTGGAATGACATTCTTATTACGGCTAGAAGCGGCGGTCGTACGGGGGTTTACGGGGGGTGAGAGAGCTCGATCCACGGGAATATTCGACGCAGGAACGCGGTAACGAACGAGGCCGCGAACAATGTACGAATAATTTTCTAAAGCCGCCTTTAGAAAGAAGTACCCCGCGAGAACAAGCTATCATTAATTATATGCTCGTGTCCAGGCATGTTGGAATGCATATACATTAGCATAAGACCGATACGCGAGATAGTCGCGTGTAGGTGTGTACAAGCGTCCGAGAACATACAGCCGGCTGGATTTTAGAAAAAGGACGGCAGAACGAAAAACGAGGAACGTAAGACTGCGAACGGAGAGAGAGAGAGAGAGAGAGAGAGAGAGAGAGAGAGAAGAACGGCGGAGAGAAGAAAAAGTAAGTGGTAGCAAGAGAGAGAAAAGCGATCCTGCAAGGAAAGCGCAGATACCACGGATGCTCTATAATCCAAGCAGATAAACGATGTAGAACGAACGAGGCTATCGTTATCATTTTTCTTTTTCAGTTGGCGAACTGGCGAACGGCAGAGGCGCGTGCAGGAACGCTTGCAGAATGCCCCGCTGCACGATCGAGCGCGTTTATCAGCGTCTAAATTCTGCTGATAAAACGGAAATCTTAGCCAACCCGGGATAAGCTCGGGGAGTCCTATGACTACGGTTCCGGGCATTACCGTTACCATTGGCTCGAGTTTCATGGCAGCCGGAAAACCAAGGGCAGTGTAGGTTTTATAGGTGTTTTGATAACTGTTCAAGGCGCGCCGAACAAGCCGTAAAACTGCGACCGCTTTACAACGCTCGTCTACGGCGGCAACGCCGTTTTTCGTCGCGAACCTCGAACGCTGCCGACGAGGTGGTTAACGCGATGTTGCGTGTCGTAAATGCGAAACATTTAGGATTCTCGAATGCAGAAAACTGCAAAATGGAATTGACAATCTTATACACGAAGAACGACCAAAATATTCAATTTTTGAGGGTTCAAAGACGAATTTTGTGTCGAATATTTAGACAAATGATTACATCGCACAGAATGAGACGCGGTCGGTTCAGCAGGGAGAAGAATAAAGACGGCCGTGGACGGGTCGGGTCGGGCTTATTAATTGCGCCGTTACGCCAATGCGGTTCGGGACTTGCGCATATTAGCATACGCTTGGTATGCGAGGTGCAGTGGTGCGTGGGTGTATATAGACACCGGGGAACGCGAGTCGGGAAAAATGGCAAAGGTGGCGAGGAATGCGAGAGGGAGGAGGAGGTAAAAAGCTTTGGATGAGGAACACAGCCCCGGAGGAAACGGTGACGATCGCGGTGGTAAAAACGCGCGCGACACCTTGCCGCGGCGATCGATGTATCGTTCGTGTTTCTATTATGCGCCCGGGATACGACGGTGGGGCCCGGCCGGTTTTATTCACGTTTCACGGCGGTGCGAGAGGCGGAACGACGACAGGTAACAATACTTGGTAGCGCGTTGGAAGCACGTACGTGCATGGAAACGCGAGGTAACGCCGCCGAGGGCTCGAGTGCTTCGGAAAGGAACGCGGTAAAGCAGCGGCGATAAAGCGAGAACCGTGGTTGCGTAAAGATAAAGCGGCCGATACGCGCGCCCGCTCCTCGATTTAAACGTACCGGCGCGGCGCGGCGCGAGCATTCGTCCGCGCGAGAACTTAACGCCATGTCCAATTTGCATTATCATCGGCTTCCCCCCTTTAACGATCCAAGATACAACCGCGTGGCATGACAATTCCGTTTATTGCGCGTCTCTGCTCGTCTATGTCTGTCGTCCGTCTATGGTGCCGACACCGACACGTGGTCGTCACCCCCTCCAATTTTCATGACACTCGCGCGACATCACATGGATTTACTCTTAGCGTTGTTCGTACTCGCCGGGTGAAAATAACCCACGCAAGATTGCATATCCAATTTGGTCCTTTATCTTGGAAACTATTAACCCCTTGTATAACATCGAGTCAGGCTCGTGATGAAGATTTGGAGCAGAACCAACTAAGTACATGTATACGCATGTCATTCGTCTCCTTGAAACTGAAACAAAATTCTACTCTGTTGAGGATATGCAGGCTATACAGTGCTTCCGAGATTTCAAGACGAAATCCAGGACCTTTATTTAATTTTATGCCGTTCGAAATTTAGCTTGGCTAAACGGAGACACGATAAGATGTCTCCCCCTTTTACTTAAAATAGTAATAGTCGAAAACTGCTCGAAAAATATATGAGTCCTCGCGCAACAGTAAAAAAAGAATATAAAACGAAATGGCCAAGTAGTATACTGTGCCATTCGACCCCATATTACTACTCTATCGATTTACACGTTTAGTGCTGCTGCGTTTCATACTACAGTAGGGAGCTGCTGCCAAAACATACTTTATCGCTGGCACATAGCACCGACAACGCCAGCCCACAATACAGCTCCAACAATACAAACTCGGATCGTTCATTCGGACCCAGACAAACGACTGCTGCTCTAGCCAATTGACCTATTCAAGTCGTCGGATCGAATACTTTTTCCACGAGCCAAATATCTGAATGCAGCTACCGCCCACGGTAACAATTGTCTTTATACCGGTGTATGTATCACGGGAGTTCCATCGACTGTGAAGTATACTCACCGAGACAGGTGATCGCATGATCGGCTGGCGGTCGTAGGACATTCCGAGCCCAGGCTGCCCTCAAGACCTCGAGGGCACAGGGTGGTCCTCCAACCATAAGCACGCCCGGTGACACGTGACCCTTGTACCTGAGTTGTCGGGTTGCGTCCACCAGTGCTGCGTTCCACCAGCATTTGGAGTTTGCCTCCAAGAAGCTCTGAAACAGCAATCAATGGCAATTCTGTTAGTTTAATTTATGGTACTCTTCGTCGTTTTTGCCTCGCAGGAAGGAAAAATTATGCGATCAGGGGACTCTCGACGCCATAAAAAGTACTTTTATTTTCAGATAATGCAGTTGCTTGCTATTTGCAAGCCAGCTTTCTGCACCTTGACACGCTCTCTAGGATAATGAGGAATTCATTGTCAATTCAGTAGTTCCGTCATCTGCTAAGTTTAGAAATCCAACATCCTTTATGGGCCCATCTCACTTACATGTGATAATTTATTCTGAACGATGCGTCTTCTCAACTTTGCCGATTATGATGCGCTGCGCTGACTGTTTAACACATTCGCTGTCATAAAATTAATTATGCGCATGTTATTTGAAGTATGGCGTGACGGTCAGGCAGTGCATGGTTTTTACTTATTCTAAACATAGAAATCAATGGGATGATTGATTTTAAAAAATTCGACCGCTTTTTTCTTTCTAATCGAATCCCTTGCTTTAACAATAATAACTTTGAGAGTCTTAGTGTTTTTACTATTTTGAAAAAATGCAACCTGCGCATATAACCAGATATGCTAAACAATAATGTCATTCAAACTGTATTCTGTAGCAAAATGTAAATTGCGTCCAGCTGTATAGACCCCACTTAGAGGTCTGCGTAAGCTTAACTAAAAAAAAATTTCACAAATATTTTCGTTCAATCTTGCAGAACGAGGACATTGACGTCAATCGACCACAGCGAACGACCGACCGCCAATCGCTCCCAGAAGAACGATTCGGATGTTTTTCCCTGCAATTGCGCAACATATGGAGAACCATACGAAGCCGCCACGAATTGTCGTCTACAGCGTCGTAACAATGATACATCCTCCATTATCGAGATGACGGTCGTAGAGGAGATAGAATCTTGGCGGGAGGATTCATCCTCTGAAATACGGTCGAGTCGGTAAGTGTTTACTGCCAGGGGGCTGCGTTTAGGTTCACCCTTCTCGTAACTCGCCGAGAAACTGTGCCACCCTCGTAATGCCTCCCTCGATATATCCCCCGCGTGGTTACTGCCGGTCTACATAGGCGTGGACCCATCATGGGGACGGAATAAGCCAGACAGTGCTCATAAACGAATGGCCCCGCCGGATTTTCACCGACTATTGCCCCGTCCCTGATCTCGCTTTCCCCTTTCTTGCGACCGTTTCCGCTTCCCCGGATCCCTCTTCTTCACGGTAAGCCATGAAATTAGAGAGAAGTGTCCGAGCCGATTGGTCGATACGCGCCGCCGTGATTCATTGCTGCCTTTCTGCGGATCGAACAGTGCATTACGGTGCCCCCGTTCACAATGATCATATCCACTCGAGGTAGGAGAGGCCCCAGCTGTAACTCATGCTGTTCTCCAAAGCTGTTCGCTCACCGGAATCGGGAAATATTGTTTGTTATTACCGTTGAAAGCATTATTGCCCGAGAGTTATTAATATGATTTATGTAACTCGATAGAAAGCGGACACCCTTGTGTAACGCATTACAGAGAACCAGCGGAAAAGTCCTATTGGAATTAAGTCCGGCGACTTCGAGAGGAACAGATAGTCCACGGTCTTTCCTGCATTTCTTCGTGATCGTCGATGGTAACGAGGGATTTGGGAACTCTAGTGGTTACGCTCTCGTTTTCGAGTTACATATCCTACCGTTCTTTCCTGGTAGCCGACCCGTCGCGCCGCCGCCGCCAACTTAATTGCAGTGCTGTTGATCGTTTCTTGTTTCATTCGAAAGTCCCCGCCCTGTTCTTCGCTTTCTTAAACACCGCCTCGCTGATGTTCGATTTGAGACGCGCGGCAGTTTGTTTTTCGAATCGTTCCATTTCGAGCCAGCCTTTTCTGTCCTGTAATATCGATCTCACGGCCAATTTGGCGGAGGCCGGCACAAAGCGATTTTCCTTCCTCCCCGCGGTCCCTGTTCTCGCATTGAACACAGACCAGGCTGAAGAGCCCTCCTCCGCCTGGTCTGGCTCGCTGCACCTGACAGGACATTTTTCACCTCCAGCCTCGATTGAAAACACTCAACCCCCGGGACACTCCTCGCACAGGCAGGCGTCTCGAATAATTCCGCAATGTATCGACCGTCGTGCCACTCGTGCTCACCGGCTGTGACTTTTTCGCTAATGGCACCGAATTTCGAGGGGGTCTGCTCGAATGCGGCGCAGCTGGAAACGTTAGTACATGCATCACCTTTGCTGGCTTCGTAAATATTTTCCAACGATCTTCATCTTGCCGCCAAGAGGCATCTGTTAACGCTAGAGCTACCGAGCTCTAAACAAGACTGACGGATTGAATTTATTCAGACTTCATTAGTGTAGAATAATGTAGTTCAGCACGACATAAAATTTTACATAGAATGACGAAGTGAGAAACTGAATCGAACCTAAAATAAAAACCGAAAGGTGTACATGTTTGTCACCTAGAAACTTTCGAACGGTATACTCTGGGGACACGGAATGTGCCTCATTACGCCCGGCTAATCCAAATGAATGCGACTATTTCCAGCTCGTTATGGCCTTCCCTTCCCGAGTTATGCGTTAATTAACTAGTTAATCTAAATACCGGGTGCAGCCTTTGTGGTAAAGTTTTCGAATAAAAATGAATATATTGAAACGTTTCGAAGCAAAAAAAGAACGACGTTTTCGCGAATCGTTGTCGCTCCAGCAACATTTCCCTTTCGTTCAATCGACCGTAATAGCGGTCTCCCTATTTCGATTTCATTGTGTTTCACGGTTTCCGCGGCACGTTCACCTAAAAATAAGCGTAGAAAGTATTTCGACGGGCGGTGGCAGCGTCCCGTTAACCGCAAGAAGCGTTGACTTTGGCATCGGCGACGACGCAGCAGCCGCCGAGGCAGCGCTCACATTTAGCCACGAAATCGCTTTCTTTCATGCGGCATGCTCAGCCGAGCAAGAAAAATGAGGTTTTGCCAGATCGGAAGATGCCTCGTTGCGAGCGAAAGGGATCCGGGAAGGGAACGACCTCGTGAAATCGATCTTGGCGCGCGGTCGGCTGATTATTTATCCGGCGAAGACACGAGCCAATAGCCGGGCACAAGAAACTTTATGCAATCGAACGAGTTTGCACTTCGCGAGGAGTGCGCTACATTGTTCTATCGACGCAAATTGAACAAACACCGGCTGGAAAAACCGTTCATGCATCGGTGACTGCGTCGGCATTACCGGAAACCACTTAGTTGAAACGTGTTTATTATCCCAATCGGTATTGCTTCTGGGTTTTGCTCGCCAATTTTCGAACGGGCAATTGCAATGCCAATTTTAGATCAAACTCTTTACGAAACCGCTTCAGTCCGTGACTTCTGCTAATCTAATTTCGTTTACATTGTGCACAAGAATGCGTTCATCGCGACGGCTTTCGTTCTTCAAATTTCCGGCAAACATAAAATTGCATTATGTTGTTTTAACTGCATTTTTCTCTCTAGATTACAGCGAAAGTGTTCTACTATGTGGTATTCGCAAGGATGGCTACCAAATCCATATCAATTTGTGCTCGTCGATAGGATCCTCTGCGGGCCGAACTGCACCGGTGCTTGTCCAACCCCAAGACCTAACCCAAGGATTACAAAAGCGTACATCCTTGAGTCCGCCTTGGCACGGATAAATCTGTTAAATCATCGCGTTAAGTAACGCCTTAATGAAAGGTGAAATGCCGGCGGTACCCTTTCACGGATTTTGTAACGGGGAAACGTTCTCCGGCTTTTCATTATCCCCTGATCGGATCGATTCGCGCACACAGGCGAGCATATCGTCTATCTAACGGAAGAATCGGCTTACGGGAGCCGCGTAAATCATAGATAAGAATTCGTTGGGCGCGTAACCGCGATAGAAACGACTGTCTCGAGGAGTTTCACCGATCGAGAATCGCGTCTAAATGCAGCATTCGCTGCCGTACGAGGCGGCGCGACGGAACGTTCACGGGCAAGTTGTATCTCTCCGGTCGAACTAGAGCATCGAGCTCTCTCGGTTTTGTGCCTGTGCACTCGACCAGCGAAGAAACTCCCTTCCCCGCGTGCATCTCGAATCGGGACGATCACTGGACCACGGAGCACGAGCGAATTTTCAAATGCCGTCGGACGTTGACAAACGAATGAACTGCCTTTACGTGGACGGAATATTTCCGGTTTCCGCGGAGATTATGCGGACAACGATTCGCCCGCCTGCTTGGCAAGCCGAACCTTCGGAAACTAGAATTTCCCGGTTATCAAAATGACTGTTTACTGCCATACATCGCTCGAAGTTTCTATAAAGTCGCCGTGCGTTTCGAGAAATTCTTATAATCGAGCCGTTTAATGCAGAAGTGGTGCCAACATTTTTGTCTGTTTAGCGTAAAACCGCATCTTGCAAGAGGAAAGTTTGCTACAATTAATTGCACAGAAAAATGGGGCGACCAGAAAGGGACAGCGACGCGTAAATTCATCAGGAGGCAAAAAAGTGCCTGGAAACGGCGCATAAGGCGAGCAGGGATCATTGTAAACAGTACGTAAAGTCGATCGGCGTTCTTCGCGGGCAGCCATTACTTACGATAACACCGGCCCCGAATACAACAGGAGCAAAAGGAAAACAGGGAGACGTAGAAACACTGGATCGTTCGAAATGGCTAAATGGTCGAAAGGCAGGCGAGCCACGGGGCGGCAGAAAGAGAAAGAGAGAGCGGAGAAAGAGCTTGGAATAGCGTTGCTAATCGGCTCGCTGTTCTCGAAGCACGTTACGTTCATATTGCTATATCCTTGCCGGCAATGAACTTGCGGCAATTCACTGTGCAGGGTATACGGTCGTTGGCTGCCCACTAATTATTATGCAATATGCTAGCCGTGCTCTCGCGAGCATGCTTATCCTTTTAGAGTCTCGGCTACGAGGCCGTAGAAACGTTCGGCGACGAGCCGAACAAATGAACACGCCGCGACGGGGAACGTCCCGTCGCCTGCCATTCGCGAATTATCTTCGTCGTCGTCCTCGAGGACTTTCCTCGGCGATTGACGTCCGCGGAATGACGCAAAGCCTGCGGTCGACGTGGATAATAGGAAATCGTGAATAATCGATTCGACCGCGGATAACGTGGCATTCTTGCGCGCCTGGTCTCCCTAACGACGGAAACCTCGCTCGATCACCCGAACGACAAGAAAGCTACGGAATCGTCCACGACCGTACAGTAGAAAGTGTTCAGGCTTATTAGTTCGATCACTGAATCAGAAAGTCGACGCGTGTCCAACGCGATTTGCGCCTGGATCGCTGAAAATCGGTGGACGCTAATTCGTTTGTGTCTGGGTTAGGCTTGCGCACGTTTTTCAACGGTGAAGGTTAGTCTGGCATACCTAGCTTCTTTCGTCGCAGTAGTTCTTGTGGAATGTTGTACAGTCGGACTGAAGTCTGAAAATGCGGTATTCGTCCGCGAAGATTAACCTGGCAGACCTATGTAGCTTCAACATTTTTCTGGTGGATCTAGAGCAGACACAAGCAGACCCATGTTGCGTACTTCATTTCTTAATCATATCTTAATTTTTCCGGGCCTTATCTGATTTCAGTATTCTCGGTACGCAACAATATTGATATCTGACAGATCTATTTTTCACAACGCGAAACATGTTTAGCTATGGATCATAGACTTCCAAAAATTATGAAATAATTTGAAATAATGTGTTAATTATCTTTATGAATAATGAGTATCGTCAAAAACGCTTGGACATGGACCCACTGTTTGCTTTAGATTCACCAGAAAAAGTTTCATTAAAATCTACGACCCCATCACTGTGACCCATCCTTGCTAGAGGATAACGGAGAGAGAAGAAAGAGCTAACAACACGAGAACAGGGTTATTAAGATCAACCTGGAAGCATGCCGGTTCCCGATCCCGTCAGACCAAGGACAGCCATTTCTCCTTTAAAAAAGGAAACTCGAACGAAAATTGATCCATTTGTCGGCGCATTGTCGTCTGATAGTCTTTCAGATCTGGCCATCGCGAATTTTAATCAGTAGTCCCCCCTCCCCCCAGTGTCTGTGTGGGCACGCGGCTGGCGAACATAAATCACGGTAACATAATTTATATGCTAATACCGCGCGAATGCGGGGCGCGTTCGCGCGAACGCAATGCAGGGCGGGGGATCTAACCGGGTGTAACTACGTGCCTGGTTACCGGGCATAGGCGTACACTTTTCTACTTTGGTCGAAAAGTCTTGTCTCCGCATCATTTACCGATTCATTCTTTTACTTACTCGACACGGTCAAATTTCCTTCGGTGCACTGAAATATGAATTCCTGAGTTTCAAAATTGCATTCGACTTGAATTCACTGGTAGCAGATTATTCATATAAAAATGTTATTTAATATCTTGCCGTTTATTTGATGAAAAAATGCTCGTACAAAAGGTCACGCGATTGTGTATTGTTCAAAAAGATTCGGCACAAAATTCACACACAGTATCAATATAACGAATTCATTTTACTCGTGAGATAACGCAGAAGAGCGAAGTCCACAGGAAATTGAAACATCCGACTGTTCAGCAAGTGCCACAGCAAGTTCGATTCCCTCGACGGGAATCTCGAAAGAGGAAAAAAGAGCGAGGAGTGGTTAAGTTACCAGGCGCGATAGCATAAACTGCAACCCGAAGAAGGACGCCAATGGTGTTCTCGGCCACGTCGTTCTATGTCATCGTAAACTTGAAACTGGGGGGCTGGATACCGCGAGGGGCAGCAAAATGCTATTCTGAAGGGATTGGGTGGCCAGGGAATCGAGGGGAAAGAGAGAGAGAGAAGGGGTCGGGGGTAGGTAGAGGCCGGTCGAATTTTTTGCAATTAAATTGGCGAACAAATAAAGGAGGACGCGTCTTCGCGGTGAATGGGCATAAACGTGAATAAACGAGTCTTCTCTGCCTCTCGCGTGCATGCTCGACGAAATTCGCGTGCGCTCGCGATGCAGGACCGTTGATTTACAGAGTCGACGACGGTTACGGAACAGCCAGGAAGAATCTCCTTTAATATTCACGGCGTTTCGAGCGTTCTGGATCACTCCAAGAGCAGAACCAGAGGGGGAACCGGGCAGTGCAGATCGTTCGATAGAGAGGATACGTTCGCGTACGACCATAGGCGCGCAATCCTAAACGGACAGTCCGATTTACACAAAAATTCGCGAATCTTCGAGAATTAAACTAGTCTTTATGCAAATCCATATTTTCGTAGATAATTTGTTAACAACTAGGGTGAGCAGAAATGTAATTTTGTCGATCAGAAAACTTTTTACGACGAAAGCAAAGTGAAAACCCTATTAAAGGGGTTGAACGAATCTTTTCGAAACTGTAATGCTATGTTGCCATGCTATCGGAATAACACTATCTTTTTCAGCCCAAAAAATGTCGGTGTACGAAAAGGAAAATCGATTTTTTCCACCCACTTCTTTCGACCGCGCTTCAGGGCGATACACCGATTGCTCAACTGTTCCTGGCGACCACTTCTCTCTTTCCGTCTCTCTCCTGCTGACGCTCTTTTTCTCCTAATTAATATCTGATTATACGAAGCCACCCGTCCGCTCCTTTCGTTCTCCTACTCGTTTTTCCTCGGCCGTGTAACGGTCGGATCGGAGATCGGGATGTTACGCCAGTGCACGCGCGGAGCCTCGTCGAGCATTCTAGAGCAGAAATTACGAGCATGAGCGGCGCATTAAGAAGCACACTCGGAACGGCGCGAGGTGATTAATGTGCTCGGAAATTGGATGTTTGACGAGGAGATTTGCTGCCAATTACCGGCCGCTTTTTTATTCCGCCGATGATCGAGCGCTGATCGAGGATTGCCCGGGCTCTTCTTTCTTTTTCGGAGCTACGGGGACATTTCGGGGCGAGAAGTTACGAGTTTTCTCGAGCGAAACTGCAGTATATACCTATTCAAGTCGACTTCCTGTTGCCGGCGAGATTGCGGCATCGGGTACTTGCAAAACTTGATTTCTGAAGCTGGCAATGAGTTTTCATTCAAATGAACCGTGGAGGCTGAGTCGTGCGGGCTCGTGTTAACAGTCGACTGCGGTTGACCAATAGTTCGCTCACGGATTTCGTTTCTCTACATGGTGCATGTGGGTGGCGCTAAGCATGGAGATTTATCTAGTCGACTCTGTATGCAACTGTTTTGGGTCACCATTTTTGGAGACAACGGCATGCGTGTCTCCAGAGCGGGTAATTCGTTTGTATGGAAAAGGTTCCGAAACTAACTGTTCAAAACTGTTACGTAGATCTGTTCTGACTGAAACAGTCGTAAAGAATCGAATTAATGTTACAACTGTTACGAATGATATCGGTTTCCATTTCAGTTCTGTTGTTTTGCTTTGTCAAAGAACATGTACAAAGACTGCTCGATGAAATATGCAGTCCATTAGCAAGCTATCTTTCGAAGAGATCACAGTGTTTTCCGAATCAACGACATTATTTCGATTCTCCATGACTGTGTTCAATCCCTGGTTTGTAGATTCATCGGAACTTACGCTGCTGCAGGACCACCGATCCATAAATTCAAATGCTCGAACATTTCTGGGTCAAACATCTCGATCATAAAGTGATGCGAGCGTCTTTGCACCATCCGTCAACCTTTTTACACTTATTAACTGAATTTCTGAAAGTTGGAGAACTCTAGAAACTACTCGGCCGGTCCACTCTACGAAACCGGTTTGAGTTTCTTTACGATATTATAATTTTATTGTCAATTTCAATACATTACGGTGACGCCACGGACGTTTATACCGTTTTCTAGACTTTCGAAAACTTAAGTAACGGAGAATTTTATTTTCTGAAGAAACATATTGGCGACGAACTTATTATAATTTTATATATCATAGAAAACTTCAAGCAACTTTCTTCTTTCATGCGCTGAAACCGATTCTTCGATTAATTGGTACTATCAAAAATAGTTGTATTGCGAAAACTGGGTTGCATGGTACATGTGCTCAGAAGAATTTGTTTTCTTATCTTTGTGTGCTGAATCCATCGCTAATGATATGTCCATACATTATAAGACCCTCTGTGGATACAGAGATTGTCCTAGATCTTTGAAAACGTTCTCGGAAAAGAAGAAAATGTAAAGTTCAACGATTCTTGACCTTTTAGTGCACGTTCTTCAAAAACGGCGAAACAGTTGACAGGTTAAGTTGTTTGACGACGATTTTCTCGACGCTATCATCCCCGTGGAAGTATCATGTTCGAGGTGCCCGACAAGCATGACCGATAGAAAATGTTTGTAATCAAATATCGGCTCGGTAGTTCTGTTCGAAAGAAGTGAATGTAACAAACTGGTATCCTTGGTTACGCTGCGGTTATGGGCGGAGAAGGCCGGGCACAAAGCATGGTGTTTTTGCGGCGCGGAGTTCGTGGCAGAAATCGCCATGCGGATGGAAAGTGTCCGCTCGATTGCTGCACCGGGCATCTTCAAGGTAACGCGATCAACGTATCGTAATAACAGTCATTTAAGGAGCAGAATCGGCCGGTGAGCAAGGCAAACAATGTTTGCGCCGCGCAAGGACGTATCCGGGAAGCGAATTAGCTCCTAATTAGGAATCACGCGCCGGTACCCAACGAGCTGTCCGTTTTATGGTAACCGGGATACGCTCGGGACGTCGTCGTCGTCATTATGTAAATGTTGGTAACAACTGTCGAGGATTTTATGCGCCGTCAGGAACCAAATCGTCGCCGATGTACATGTCTGCGTCCACCGGTCGTTTGCCGGTCGGCTCGCAGTTGTCTCCGAGGTAACACGACGAAGCGTAATAACGGTAACTCGGAGGGGAACGTCTTGCAATTTGCATTTCTTTGGGGCCCGAAGCTCAGGAAGTGTCGCATATGCGCTTATTATCGCCGTCGCCTAGAATCGCTGCGCTCGATGCACGCGACGTGACTTTTTCGAACCGGGTGGACGCTGTTTAACTGTAGTCTCGCTGGCTACATTGATTTGTAACAGGCTCGGTAATTATGCGGAATGAGATCAACCGCGCCGATTTCAATGAAATATGCTGCGAAGGCCGACGTCCCGGCCAGGTTTGCTTCCGTGTGTTGCTATGCTTTATTCTTCTCACAGACCTAACTACATAAATGTCCTTTTGTGCGAATGTTGAATGTACTTTGGTCTTTCGATCCGGATAGTATTTTCATCTTCTATAGAATCAGAACGTGAATCATAAAGTCGAGAAGTTATTTTCAGCTTCTCTTCCCGGTGAATATTGTGCAAGATGCAGTACGCGACGGTAGACGAGTTTAGAGACAGCGGAGATGATAGAAGAAGAACATACCGTTCGACCTTGCTTACAAATTGCATTCAATCTTGTGATGTAAACACCTGTACGCACTTAACATCGTATAAGGTGTTTGCATAGGTCATCCTGTATGCAAATTAGTGACTGCAATGGTCTCGTCTTTGGTCTTCCTGTTCCACATCATTAATAATTATTTTCTTTATGGCATCGTAGACCGTAAAGATAGAGACGCCTAGCGGCTGAACAAGTCGCACAGACTCAGTTGTAAAAACGAGATTAAAACGGACATAATATTTCTTCCATTAATCACTTCATAAAATCGTGTGCTTGTAACGGTTCGATAAATTTTAATGAACTGTTTATTTTATTTTCAGCTTGATATAGCTTTTAACTACTGTATCGGTGTAACAGACGCCATTGAGTGTCTATCTAAAACCTATCCTGCGAGTCATACCTTATCAGTTGTAACAACACCGATCAATACGAAACTAATTACTCTTCTGGCAATGCTCATTAGGCTTAGCCGCAACTATTTTCAACACTCTACATACTGTGGTTGTTTCTACATGCGATGCAGCTTGCAAACATAATTTAACGCTGGACTTATCGAATACTAAACATGACTGACGTGTGCAGGCTTGGAAAATTGAGGAAATTGTAACACGACCTTGATACGACCTTGAATCCAAACACGTTATACATCTGCATAATTTTGTATTTCTCCTATTTGTTATTGTCATAAATGTATAAACGTTGCACGTGGTTCCCCAAGTCATGCTGACACAGAGGCTTCAGAGTTTCAAGTCCGCAAAGAAAATTATAGCGGAAATGCGGATACCACTAAGCCATTCTCGCGACAAATGCTTAGGGATGTAGAATACTCGGAGAGCCGAACAATTTCAGCGGTAAACGCGGAGCCGCGCTCGAAAAAATTCTCGGTAGACAATACATATAACTTGTTCGGTCAATTTCCGCGCGATATTTCTGCGCGAGGACAAAGCGTGTGCAAAGCAGCTAGATACATATGCTCTATTGTATTCACCGGCGCGGCTCGGCGGCTCGGAGCATTGTTGCTCGGAGACTGACAGCATACCGGTCCCTCGGAGGTTATGGGGTTCACAGCGTATCAGCCTGAACGGATCCTAAACCGCCGCCGGCCAGTCCTTCCCTCGGTAATCCACCGTAAGCGACCGAAGGAGTTCCTTCGCCTTGAAGAGGGCGTCCCCTTATCTTTATGCATATTTCACGGTGTTTCGCGTCGAGCGAATGCTCGCGCGGAAACGAGGAACTCGGCCGCGTGTACGCCGCATCTTTACGACTCCGTGGATCTTCCTGGAGAGATGCAGCCAGCACCAGTGCACCGGCGTGCCAGTGCAGCGCAGCGCAGCACACGTGCACACGCGAGTGCAACCGCGAAGAACGCGTCGTCGTCCGGTCCCCCCGGCTTTGAACACCGGCGACGTCATATACACACGCGTCCCGACCGGCAATACCTTGCTGCACCGGTTCCCGGGAATACTATTTCCGCGATCGACCAGGAACCAGGGGACTCTGCTGCGGCCTAACGAGCTCCATTCTCCGGGAAATTATCGGCTTATCGAGATCCTCCTCTGGTTCCATTTTGATTGTTTGCGACCGCTTTTGTGAAGCCCGAACACGAGCGACGTGCACGGACAGTGATAATACTTCGTAAATCAACATATCACAAAATTGGCAGAGAGTGGTCCATGTGCAAAACGGTTTCGCTTTACCTCGCAGAATCGCAGCCTAAAATATTTACTCCACTTGCTCGAGCAGCCCGTATTATTTTCCCTCTCCTTTTCCTGTAGATAGTATGTCTGTTAATCTGATTAAGAAAGATAATACACGGGTAGCCGGTGGGTCGGATCAACGCACCATAAACGTCAGACTAATTAGAGTCGCGGTAGAGGCCGCTGTAGCTACAGCCGGCGTTATCGTTTCGCAATGCACGAGGCCGCTTTATTTATTGCCGCGGTTAATTGTTGTTCGCCACAATTGACTCGGTGATACCATCGACATCGAGCGATCTAGCCGCGCGCGCGGCGACGCACACCTTCGAAACTCGTTCCCGGCTTCTCTCCGGTAAAACAACAGCCGTTTCACTCCTTCGAATATTATCGACGATACTCCGGACGCGTTCAGATAAACATCGCCCCGAATTAACTACGCGTTTCCCTTGGCGACTCCCGGAATCGCTCACTTCGCCGAACTTAGGAACGATAAATAGCGGCGGGCGCGATCGCTCGGCCGGGATTAGGCACGGATTAGTTCCGTTTCGCATCGGAACGAATTCACCCGGCCGGCGGAATTAAAAAGGAGAGCGTATTATAATTAGCAATATCTGTGAAACGGTCTAATATGAAATTAAACCTGTTCCGCGGAGTGAAAGCGCGACACGCGAGCACGACGGCACGGTCTGCGATAGATTTTACTGAAACGCGACGAGTGCCGGCGAACTGGTTTAAAGGCATTGAAAACGCTAAAATATGGGGCTGTACGTTTTTTTCTTCTCCGCCTATTCAATTTATTACGTACAATAATCAAGTCTAATGAACATTGGTTTTTATAAATATCAATTTAATTTCAGAAAGATACGCTTCAGCAGCGGATAGTGAACGACCTTCTGTTCTCGGACAAACGAAGCTTTATTGCCTATAGAAAACCTCGTTGTGGGTAAGTGGACTGCGAGTTTTATGTACTTATTGTGCACTCGATTGTCCAACGCTCACTGTTATTCGAAATTTAATGACATCTTTAGACTCGGACAATAAATTCCATTTTAATAAATTCAAGCTCTGTAATTTTACTCGTAAAAATCCACACTTGTCCGAAAAATTCACAATCTCGTTGCCTGCGAATGTTAACACGTTCGCTACCATGGACGTCCTTAGTCGCTTAGTAAGAGTCCCGTTATGTGCTCGGCATTTCTCTGTCAAGAACATGGTCGGTAGCGAATGTGTTTAAACACTTATCGAACGTAACACGACTCTATAAAATTGCTACCCAATATTTAGGCTCCGATGACAATAAAAATTTCATACACTAAAGATCATTCAGTCTGCAAATCCAAAAGCAGCTACGAAGATATAAGCGCTGACAGACGCGCAGTTAGGTGCTCCATCTTGCAGATACAATCTACTTAATGCATGCCAGACAATTAACTACATTGCAAACATTGTCTTCTTCTTGTATAAACACTCGACTTATATTATTGAAACATCAAACTAGTCATGTTAGTGGCAACGTATTACAAGAGAAAATACCGGGCTCGGCGACATAAAGCAAAGATCACAATCTATGTATAGTTTGTATAAGGGGTGAACGGTTCGGTCGGGGTCGCCGTAATCAAGATGACTTTTCGCGATCGATACCGTGGCAAAGTTTATCTCGAGTCTTGCGAAGACATCTCTTCGTCTCCCGACGATTTCCAAACCTGTAACCTTTCGCGAACGGCAAAAATTCGATTCCTGCAATAAATTCGAACAGCCAGATTTAAGCCGAGGAAGAGAGCGTACGGGAACGAAACAAATTGTGTTTCGAGCGGTTGCATAAAGATGCGCCGAACAATGCGCTCCCGTCCGATTATGAACACGTTGAATTTCAGCGCATAAACAAGAAACGGGCTCGCTCCATTCCGCCGCGGAGTGAAATCTCGGATCGTTTTATTGCGGATATTATGCCAAGAGCACACATATCTGCAATACATTATCCGCTTCAACGTGAAACACGATCTTGAAACGGGGATCAGTACGACGAGCGCAGTGTGCATCGTTTGGAAGCACCGCGGAATCGTATTACCCCGTGCACCGGCGAGCCTTATGCGGAAATGGATTGTAAATAGAGATAAGATCATCGATTAATATAAATATTACGGTCGTACCAGCGGGATGGTATCCTCTTCGAACCGGAGATTTAAATATCCAGAAATTGCAAGATCAACATAAGCTATTTCTCAGTTCTGTCGCATTTCCATTTTCTGGTCCGAGCAAACTATTTTGTAGACAAAAATTTTAAATTTTTTCCAGACCTCTCTCCTATCGCGGTTCAATCATCGGCGGAATGATCGTTGGAAACTCGCTTGAACGCCATATCCAGCGATTCAGCAGCAAAATTGATCGAATCATTTTTACTGCGACGAACTGTTCGAAGATTGGACGTCACAGAATTGATGGGACTGGTAATGGCGCTTTCCAGTGACACGAATATTTCGCACCAATCCAGTAATTTTTCGCCAGGCATTTCACTTGATTTAATCAAATACTTTCTACGATCTGCACTAGAAATCGTGTAAATTTATGAATCGACCAGTAATATCTTCGCGAAGCCGTGCTTCGTACGACTTTGCTCGCGCAAAAAGAAAAGGCGCGACGTCGAGAGCTCGTGCACAACTTAATTACGCCGCTAGTATTCGTTATCGATCTATGCAAATTCACCGATATCTCTAATCCCGCACTTCCGGTGGGGAAATGCGAGCGACCGAGCGATAACCGCCCAGATCCTTGAGCCAGACCGCTATTGTCCATGCGTGTTATGATAACATTCGTTAACCGTTGTATTGATTAACCAACACTGAGAAAGGAAATGCTCGAATCCCGAAATCGATCAAATCTCGCATCGAGACGTAAACAACTTGAATTTTTTCAAGAATTTAGCAAGATACTGAACTTTTAAGTACAGTAAATATTCGATGGACGCAGGGACCTCGGGGAGGTTCGGTTGCATAGTTCGTAGAGAGACACTATTTTTTGGTGCTTCAAAGACCGACCCGAACGTAGAAAGGACAGTGCGAGTAAACAGCGCACCAAAAAGTAGCGTTCCGATGAGACCGCTTCGTGCAATAAATGAAACTTGTTTGTTTTTACGATTGGATTAGTGATGGCTTACACCGATATACCCGTCCGGGGATCAGATTGCGCGAAATGTTTACACTGCCCGGCGACCGAGGAGTGGAGGGATATTTTTTTTGCATGCAACATGTAACACCTTCTTATGTCCATAGAATATTTACTGTATGTATATAAATGACATAAATCTGTAAGAGAAGTACAATAGAAACCACAGGAAATTACATTACTGATTAAAAACGCCACGGTTCATGAATACGAGCGAAGCACTATCTAATCTAAAAACACAAGGTGAATTAATGAATGGGTACTTGCGTTTATGACTCTAATTACAGCCCTAACAGACAGCGAAAAATCTACCCGACGCGATAGAAATCCTATAAATAGCATGAAAATGTTTCACAAATTCCCCGCCGCAAAAAGAAATAGAAAACTGGGGAACGGTTTTACGATCAAGTGTTTTCGAAACGTCTGGTATGTCTTAATGAAACTGGCTAATAAAAAGCGCATTCGTTAAGCCAGTTTTACGAGCGCCATGGTGTCCGTTGTGTTCATAGATTACGTTACGCGTGTCGATAGGTGTGCCAGTTATGTTGGATCCTACATGAAAGTAACATTTTATATTCGAGTCATTGTTGCTCCCTCGAACCAGCCTCGGAACTCATTAGACGCGCCGCGTATGTACACTGCAATTACGCAAGAGTACGGCACAGCCTATTATGCATGCGAGATGCGCTTCAGATCACATTCCACGGTGTGCGTCGCATATGAAATCAGCCATTGAACCGTGGACAGAAAGAACGCCGGTTCCGACAAAGTTCTAGCCACTTAAAGCTCCGACGTGTGCACTGTACTAATAGATCGCCGGTAATTGGATGGTAAATTCGCGTTTCGTGAAATTCCGCGATAGAGTATCCTTGACCGAGTAGCCTTTGGAGAGACCGTGTCCTTTGGGCAATTGCGACAGCTGGTCCTTGGCGGTTGCTGTACCTTCGAAAACTTTTTCGGCAATTACGCCGTGACCGTTGCTTGAATATCAATTCTATATTTGGCGTCCGGTCGGAACCTAACGGAATATTTACGCTTTTGGCCTTGAAGGCTTTCAGAGCTCACGCTAGAATCACGAACTGTAGAATTATAATGAAACACAATTCATTTTTAAAAGCTTGCAATCTACTATCCTCGGATGACAACTGTAAAATCAGTTTGCTGGGCGCAAAATCCTCTGTTAAAAAAGCCATCATAAATTTTTGGAAGAGCAATTGGATTAAAAGCACCCAAAACAAACTCTAAATTATAAAAACCAATGTAACAACCAATGACCTAGCTGTTAATACGATCGGGTTAAAATACACTGTAAATAAATAAATAATAAAGAAACAATTCATTTGTTCGTGCAATTCCAACCGGGAGTTTCACTGCTGACTAGTTTTTCGGTCTAGTCTCGTAATTTCTTTTCGTATTACTTTCGCCGTTCAAGACTTTTCATGGAAGCTATCCTAGCCGTTCATCTTCCTCGGAAAATGGCTCCGTCGGTTTCGGTCAAAAGGCGAAAACCAGCATTCCGACTTTCACCCTCTAAAGAAGTTCCCAACCCTTGGAATCCTTTAAAGCCCGTGGAGTTTCTTCGAAGTATTTCGCCGACCCTAAATTCAAGCGGGATCAATACACCCAAAGAGTTCCCCGACCGGCTGAGAGATTTCCATCCGAGCAGGTGTTACAGCGAGGTCATAGAACAGGTTGGAAAAGTGGCGGGCTATCATACTCGGTTGCGAAAGAACGCTATTGTAGGCGATTCAGCTGGCCCTTTTCCGCGCAAGCTACCGTTACCGTCTCTTTTCCGAAGTCCGTGACGCGTACTCCGGTTAACTTTCCCCCTTCGGGGTGCTCCACCCCTAACAAGAGCTCATTGAAAGTGAAGGGCACTTTCCCATAGAAAGGCGCGTTCCAATTTCATTTCCCTTGGTGACGCGAGCTTTGACTACCCCGCATTGATCATTTAGGAAAACGACGAGACGTCCGGGTAATTAACTTCAAGGACGAACCCTTCATGAATGGGCGGAGATCGTTTTCACTCCTGGTGGATTTATATCAACATTTTAGTTACTCTTTTATGAAACGTTTGTGAAAAATTCAATGAAGTTATTGTTAAAACATATGGCATATACCAATAAATAAAAATAAAGAAAGTTACATTGATATCTTATACCGTTATGTGTCTATTTAAATCTAAACAATTTCAATTTATTGTTTAATTTTTTTTTAATTTATTGTTTGTAAATCAATAATTAAACTTACCGAACGTGTGTTCCCTTATACAAACGACAAGATTGATTTTATTTAGACTTTGTGCGGCACCTATTCTAATACTTGCTCAACTAAAAATATCTAAATAAACAATCATTTTTATTATTTCAATAATTGTAACCTAAACAATCTGGAACAGGTCACTATTGAGCGGTGATTAATGTTAAATAAAATTTGCTTACCAATGAGGAGGTGCAGAAGCCTCTGCAACAATATGTAGATTGAAATGAAGTCTGCGATACAAATAGAAATACGTTCCCGGGTCTCGAAATGACAGGTTTGAAGCGTTCACCCCGGATTACACGGTGAGCCACGCAATCTCAATTGCCGATGGGTTAATCACATTTCCCGAGAAAGGCGTTTTTCACTTATTACACGAGGGCAGGGGTAATATTGAATAGAATTCCTGGAAACGGCGACAGGAACGGCGAAGGAGAAACGTGTCCCTTCGTCCACCGGTCGCCCGCTCGTTTTTACAACTCAGCGTTTCCGAAGTGAGATTGGCGTTGATTGGATGCACCGTTACGCCGGAATGAGACAATATGAATTACGAGCAATTTCGCGAGGCCACCTTGTCCGAGGGATAGGACGAAGTAACAAGTTAAGTGGCGGATGTTCTGCAGTCGCGCCATCTCTTCGACGTGTCGTGAGATTTCTTTTCTTCTCCGGCTTTTAATTTCGCGAGAGACGTCAGGTGACGCATTGTTGAATTCAGAAATGCCTCATAAGTGGGAAAGCCGAACTTACCGCCTCGGTGTCACGTTCTTAACCTCGAAATTTCAATCCTCGCCGAAAAGTTGACTGGCCTTTTTAAAGTGTTCGAAGATTTCTAATACACGTGTGTCGTAGTATTGTAATACAAGTTATCGCTGAACTTTCACGCAGGGGTAGTGATGACGTGCAGAATCATTAACAGTGATTTATCACAGTCATCGCGGGATCACGACCACGGTAATAATTTTAACTTCATTTACGCTGCGAGTTTCTAATCTAGAGTGAATTTGCTCATTGCCATCCTAATTCTTCATCTCGATTGAATTAGCTCTTTTTTTTAAATACATCAATTAGTTTACATAAAAATATCTGCATAATGACGTAATTTAAAATTACGTTACGTTTTCCGTATATAACATGAATTTACTTCATTTAATAATAAAAATATTCAATCGTCTTTTCTCCGTGCCTTATTTTAGTATTTAAAAAAAATTAATTCTTTCTATCGATTTCTCGAGAAAATGCAAATGATAGTTTGAGGAACGTCTTACAAATCTAATAAATTTGATAAAAATTCGATGTAATTCGTAGTTTTGTTTCGTTTGTTTGCGTGAAGAACAGTTATGCTCTCCGCCAATCAAAAGTGATCATGAAAATCACGAATCACACCACCATGAGTAGCAGCTCACGCCCTACGTACTCAGGGGGCTAAAAATTTTCAACTTTTTTTAATGTAATATTATACAATTCGACGAAACAAATGATACAACTTTTGAAGTTGAGTGAAAGTTTAACCCTTTCGTTACTGTTGCACGTTTTTACTGTTTAAGGTCATAAGTCTGTGTATGCATAATTGCATAAAATACTGATGGCGCCTGGCGCCTGTAAGCGTTTGATTTAGTTCGTTCCGCTGACACCATTGGCGCTTATATACGCTCACTTCACGTTGTCGAACCGAACTGAAGGAGCCTGTCAAAACTTGTCTGTACCACGGACTCCGTAGTGATGGCAAGAAATTTTAATTGTTCAGTGTGAAAAATGTGCGATATCTACCACGTTGACTGCCGTACACATCGCGTGGTATGTACCAAATCTTCTGATTCTGTATTATCTTTCGTAGTGAATAGGTTAACCCAAGATAGTAATTCTTTTAATAATAACTTGCATGAATAAACGAACGAATGTCGATGATGTGATCGGACAATAGTACTTGCTGCATGCTTGCGGTTACTTCCTATAGATCTGTAGAAATGTGCACGTAGTTGACAGTTCGTTACATTGAAAAATATTTAAAAGCTATCGCGCAGAAAAGCATGGTCGAGAGAGGGTGGGGTGGATGTGGTGTAAAGAGACTCTAGAAGACACGTTGACTCACCTGAAACAAATTGTAACCTTTATCGTACATCCACATCTCGTCGGCTGGATGCTCCTTGGGACTCTCCCGTTGTCCAGCGTTCAGAACCTGTGGAGGCGGGCCTCTGGTCAACTGAATCGCCAGGGACCTTTGTAGGAGCAAGAGGCATCGGGAGGGTCCCGAGCCCCCGGGGCCCGTTCCGTCTCCCAAGATCGAGGCCATTTTTTTCGGCCCGCTGCTAACGATTCCGACGACTCGGCGGTGGCATCACTGGTTCTGGAAAACAGGAAACGAACGTGTTGTAATATTTCTTGCCTCACTCCACTTTGCTCGCTTCTTTCTCCCGTTCGGTTTTTAGCGGCCCGATTTAGTCACCCGTATTCGATACGGTCCACTATCTTCGAGCGTCGCACACGGTCTGGTTTAGGTCTGACTCTTATAGTCAATTTTTGATGTGATGGGTTTATTTCCGACTATTTCTGATTTCTTGGAAACAAAAACACACGACTATTTTCGATCGATATAGACAAAAAGAACTGAAGACTGCATATTGATTGCATTACAGTGGAAATTGAATTTCTTAATCGTTCACCTTCCTCATTTTTTTACTAGACTATAAAATTAAAATCCTAGGTATCATTTATAAAAACCGATGCTAAGTAAAAAGAGTTTCCTCTGTCAGCTTAACTGCATCTCAAGATTTATTAAATTTCTTGCACATTCGTGTTTCATTCCAAGGTGCGAAAAAATCCGTGGTATAGTAGAAAACCTGCGTTATGACAAAGTCCGAAGGAGCGTAGACGTCGGAGTGGCCCGAGGGAAAACTTTTTCCGAAAGAAACCCCGTTCCGCTGATGCAATCATGCTCCCCCGGCACATAATTCTCGGCAGGCAACGTGTTCCGCGTTCGCCACGCAGCCTTTTCTCGGGACATGTCTCTCTCGCCGCGTGGATTTTCGTGGATGAAATTCCTCGAGGCCGTTGATGACCAAGAGGGCGGGCGTAAATCAATTAGGCGGCCTGGCGCAGTAGTTGATACAATAAAGAGAGACGTGACGGCCGCCTTATGGCCCCACAGGAAATGAGGGACGATAAGGAGGGTGTATCGAACGTGTCTCGAAGACGACCGGCGTTTCCGCGTCGTCTTGGAAACTTTCTTCGAGATCGTACATCGATTCCGCTCTATGACGTTCGGGTCTCTAAAGAACTGCGCGATTTTCTCCGCAGAAATGACGTCACCGCATTGTAATTACGGCGACCTTGCTTACAGTCGTATTAATCGAATCGTGTTTAACTCGATGGTTTAACGATCGATGAGTTTCCCGCAGAGACGAGGAAGAACTCCAGACATATCTAGGCCTTGCGTGCCGTTTCACAGCGAGGCTAGTATATTAACTCTGCATCGCTCATGCGAGAAATATTCACGTTTATGTTTAATAACTGTAAGTATACACCCAACTATTCTTTTAGAGTCATAAACGAATTTTTTTAATGCTTTCACAGAGGTTTCAATTTATAACGTTTTTCATCATGTAAAAATATCTTACTCATGTTTTGTAATTTTTAGGGGTTGGTAGGGTTCTGCTGCGTAGCGAGGATAAAAATGGGATGCTAAGAAAGGTGATCACGCGAGACACTAAAAAGGGTAAATGGCGATGCAAAATAGCGATTCAAGGTTTATTCCGACCACTGTTGGTCGGTCCAGACGACGTGCTCGTGCGCGAAACTTTTGTGAGCCAGGATAACGGTACGGTGAACTCGCCGCGTTATCTTTCCGCTACGTAATCGCGGATAAGCGTTATCGCAGGAAAATTCGAACGTGCAAAAGAGCCGATAACGGAGACCTTCGAAACGCAGCTTGGACGATTACAATGGACATGGTAATGAAGGGGGAAATTTAGTGGGATTAATCTGTATAGCTGAGTTGCAACTTTCAATTCCATTGTAGATAGTTTAAAAGCCTTTTCCTACTTTATATAAGAGCATTGCTTAGCGTTCAGCCAGCCGAGATAAATGCGATTAAACTGTACGTATCCGTTATATTGTAGAGTACATCTGTGGTTGTTTGTAATTAAATACCTTGATGTTCTTCGCTCCACTTTATTAATCTATGCAAGTGCACGGACTCGTACACACTGTGCACGGAATGTATACTGCGTGTATGGGGTAATATAGAGACTGTTCAAGATTATATTTATCTTTGTACAAATTAAATATTATGCGTTGGAGCTTCCGTGTCTACAAAGAATATTATGCTTCAGGAAACTGAAGATGTGGCTCTCTTTAAGGATAACTAGCGTGATAATGTTTGATTAATGAAAAAATGAAATAATGATTAATTAAATTATTAGATGACATTACTCAGGCTGACTTGTTTACGATTAAAGTTGTAATTGCTGCTGGGGGATTTTAGCCATGGACCACAGAGATTTACAAAATTATGAAACAATCATCGATAGATAATGTGTAAGAAACGGTGTTCTAGCTACTTATGGTGCTAAATAGCTGGCTGTTTGGTTAGATAAGTCCGGGTTTAATAGGTCCTGCGTCAGGAATGACCCGACGCGAATGTGTTGAGAAAATGAAAGGCCTCGTTAAATTTTGATAGTCGGGTCGACGTATTGATTCTTGGTGGATGTTAGGTGGGACGTCGTGATAGCGTGAGGATCGCGGCCGTTGAATCGCTTCCGGGCGTGCCAGGGTACACGGTTCTAAAACGCCTGTGGCCCTTTCCCGAGAAACTGGGCGGCCGTAAATTTGGCACGAAAGCCGTGGCAATTACGGTCGCATCGAATTGCGAGGCCTGGAAGGAATCAACGAAGTAATCTTGCGCCTTTGGCTGGGTCCCAAGACGCAGTCGATCCAGACTATTCTCCTCTGATATACATAGTGTTGCAGTTTGGCCTGCGCCGAAGAAATTGGAGCGTCGTCGACGGGATCCCTTGGCGAATATTTTCCTCGGCCGAGAACTTTTCGTTGTGTCCACCGAGTCGGATCAAATTCGACCACGTTACCGATGAACTTTCCGACGTTTCCGTACGTAGACGTCAACGACATTACACTATTTTCCTCGACGTCGGACAAGTTTCGCATGGCGCCGCGAGTTCTTCTTGTGAGATCAGAATCCGCGGACAATCTTGAAATCTGATTGGGGTGTAAATTTTTATGAACACTTCGTGTTTCAATACCTCTTTTTATTTACTCCAGCTGGTACGATGCCCGTATCTTTCATCAAGGATTTTATCTGATCGCCAGATGGAAAGCTTAATGGACCGTGATAGAGCATTTTATTGCACGAAATCCGCAGTCCACCGCCAGCTATTCCGAATTACGGAGTTTTCTTTAACAATTTTCAGAGATTGATAGATGACTAATAGAGTGTTAAATAGAGCACGTTTGAAAGTCAGTGTTTCAGCTGGTCGAACTGGTCGGACTGGCTCCGACCAAACCAACGGCGACTTTTCGCACGAGAATAAAATTATCCACGATAAAGGGGAAAATGTCTGCCTCGGTTTGTAAATGTTAAACATAAAAGCAGCAAAAACAAATTACCAGGCTCTCCATAGGAACTGTTTAATGCACCTTGCGATCAATCTTAAATGAAATTAACATTCGGACAACTACCGGAGTGTTGTCAATAATTCTCTCCCCTTCGTTCGAGGAAGCCTGTATAACCCGTTCAATCTCGATTTTTCCGCGGTAGTGGGGATGTCAGGAAAAAAGTGTGTATAGTAGTTCCTAATGGAACAATAATGTAATTTTCTCAGCATTCAATTAACGAACCGTTCATCATATTTCATTATCGCGACGATCTTGAGAACGAACAAAACTTTTCTCTCTCGAGCCGCGGGATCTGAATGGTAGAAACGCGTGGGCGCGATCGCGGGGATAGACACGCGATCCATGCTTAAAATTGTTCCGTTATGACTCTTTTTTCTCCGGCCATACAGTCGCTTAATTTCCGTCGTTCCATCTTGTACTAGATCAACGGCTGCAAACCTTCCCGATCAAGGAAAAAAGAACAAGATCACGGATCGAACCGAGGGAAAAAAATCATTACAGAACTTCCTCCGCGTGACTCATCGGCGCATATGTACGCTTTCCTCGCGCGTGTAATGGCACGTTTGTGCTGGAGATTGCAAACAGCTCGTGAATCGTACAAGGATCACTTCTCGTTTTATCGGGTTACCCGCCGTTGGTGATTACAGTAATTTGATAAATGAACTGCGGGTCTCTGCGAACTTACAGCTATCAAAAATCAGCATTGGACAATTACATCCAAAATTCAATAGTGTTTAATATCACTGCTTTATTGGTCGTTTAAAAAAGTGTTATTAGTAGATTTCGGATTGTATGCATTCACGTCTCTCAAACATTTTTAAAAAGGAAATAATTTGTTAAGTATTACTGCTCCGTTGTTCGTCTAAAAAAGGCTAGTAAGACTATTATAGAAGATGAAAGTGTATCTGTGTATTAGTTTTTTGAATCAGCAAGTTCAGAAACACGACAGCTAAGTTTATTGGAACGAGACAGCTTGAAAATGAGTTGGGCCGTGTAATCGGATCATCGGATCGCACGAATTCGCAATAACATGGTGATTAAACAACGTGACGAAGTTTGACCGAGATCCGACTTGATTTCGACTCGAATCGTTGATGGACTCGCGAACGCTATGACCGATCGGATTTGTTTCACGAAATCCGAATAATCGCCACTTACAGAAACTGTGTAATCTGTGCCTGCGTGTCTAGATACACGTGGCGGAGCGATCACTTGCGAAAGAGGACAAAAAATTCTAATCCAGTTGGTCGTGATTCTATTAGGCTCCTTTTCAATTGTTAAATTATTTTCTTTTCCTGTTGTGATCATGATAGTATCTCAATGATTCATAATTTATACTTGTAAGAAACCGGTCGTCCAAACGATTGTTGTGTAACCAAGACCTATTTTGTGTGGCGTTCTCTGATGTGTCATAGAATCAGCTTCAGTGTGTTATTCCCAGCTTATCAAAATGATTTAAGAAAGAAAGAAAGAAATTTCTGTTTGGCGCCGGTTCATTGTTATCGATACAGACAATTTTTATTTTGCATAGAAATCCGCAGTTTAATAATCACATGTACCACAGCCACGTGCAACAGATTGAACAGTGGCGATGTTAGTGACGAAAATAAATGGTTCATTTGTAAAAAAATTTGTTAAATTAATCAGAGAGAAAGGAGTTTGGATATAGTTGCATATTCGCATGGCCGATGTCACTGACTCCGTTTCACCTCGTGCCGATTTAAAGAACGGAAGACATCCGGTCTCGGTCCGCGCAGGATAGACTTCCTGCGGCGTGAGTCACCGGCGTGTCTTTACATCATGACGGATCTCATTAACTTGCCGTCAGTCATGCCGACTCCGTTCAAACCGCACGTCCCTGGGACCGGCCATCTAGATCTGCCGATGGATCGATTCCAGAAGCGTTCGTCGATCTTTCCAGTTCGAACCAATTTCGTCTGGCCCGCGCGGGCCCGACACGTGTCGAGTGAAAGCGTCGTCCGACGAATGCGTTATTTTCGTCGCGAAATCATGCTTCGTCCGCTTGATCGTTCTTCCTCTTGATCGAGCTACCCAGAAATTCTCAGGTAGATTTCGCAACGAAGGAAAGGGATATACGCAAAATTCAAAACCTGGTTCTTCGAACCTACTTGACAATTTCATGCAAACAATTCTACATAAAAATCCGTAGTCTAGTGACTACAGTATCCTTCGCATTTCGTTCATCCGCACTTATAGCGCAATAAAGACGTATTGTTATTATTATTCGAAAGTATTTTCCACCCCGGTACGGAACTTATCGCATCCAGAAGTATCAAAGAGAAGATTGGATGTCACGGAACGAAACGTATTTCGCGAGCAGATTTCTCCCCGCCTTTTTCTTCGCGGGCTCCGGCAATCTTATCGGCATATATAACTCCCCATCGATACATTTACTTCCCCGAACTTGGGGCACGAGCTCTTCGTCGAGCCACGGTTCAGACTCCGTTTCCACGGGGCTTCGTTCACAATGGACCGATTTAAATGCATTCCTTATGCCAGTAACGCTCCTTTCCCGAAGGGTATCTCGTCCTATCGCGGAAATAACCGATTGCTTCATTCCGCGGAAAACTTTGGATCGAACTCATCCATATATCTCATCCCCGCTTATCTTCATTTTGGCCGATCAGGAAAATGTATTGACCATATCTTTCCACACAATTGGTCACCAGAAAAATTCATAGACTTGGTAGATCATCTACTAATTTCATCGCGTTCTTAATCAGAGTGATTTTCAATTATGGACAGTTATGAAAATGAATAAAACTGGCACAACAAAAATGTTGCCTCGCTAACTGTGAAATATAGTTGATACTAATACGGACGCTATGATACAACAAAGTGAAAGAACTATAAGAAGAAAATAAACTGTTAAAGCGATGGGATGAAAAATTATAACAATTGTCACACAGAACGAAGACCCATTTTTCGCACAGAACAATCTAAACTTTTTCTCGGGTCTGAGCTTGTTAAAAGGCCTACTAATAATGGCACTGAGTATACTAGAAACAAGTTCTGAACCGGGTATAATGTAACTTTCTGCATGAATCACTGCGGGTCTCCCGCTGCTGTATGGTCAGCCGTGGTCCCAGGGTTAACGTGAGTAGAATAGAAAGATCGACGCGCAACAAACGCTGCGATATCAAATCGCCACGAGCCCGACCGCGTTTCGAATCGAATTCTGTCCGTTCCAGAAAATCGCGGAATCCGCTCGATCGTGCGAACACTTCTTCATCAGCTTCTCTCGTTTTGCTCGTTTTCACGCGTTCGACGTTCCCGCAGCGCCGCGCTGATCCGTTCCATCCCGGCACGATGAACTTGCAATTAATTGCGGGGTAATAACGGTACGATCGGGGTCTCACGAGCTCCACATTCGTGTATCGTGGGTGGGTTCGGGATCGCTTCTGGTGTTGTTTCATGGTACGGTGAAAAAGTAGGCCGCACGGTTCATCTTCCACGGGCGAGCCACGGTACGGCTTGGGAAAGGCGAGGATGGATCGCCGCTGCCAGATAACGCACGGCAATTTCTTTCTTATTTGTTCGACGGAAAAATTGAACACGATAATTACGCCTTTAATTGCTGGCTGCGCACGAACGCCATCCCCGTGTTTTTTAGTGCCAGCTCGTCACGCTGCCCGGGCCCCGCGCGTTCCGCGTAATTGTTCTTCAAGGACGCACCGGTGCATCCTGCGTGCATTATTCGGTGCCGTGCATTGTTATTAAAATTGCCCGCCGTGATCCGCCGATGACGGAATTTTGTTGTATAATTTTGCGATCGTGGCAAACAACACTGAAATTACCAGCTCAGATCAATGCATTTATAATGCAAATGGTTAGCTGAAATGAGAAACTGTAAGAACGTCAAAAAGGACTTTAGAAATATCCATAAATAATTTGCATAACTTCCGTTTCTTAGAATTGATCCAGACAATTTTTATTCCGCAGTCTAGTAATAAATAGACTGCATGCTCTATGTAAAATTGAAAGACGATCTTCGGTCGACACAAGCGATACATGATACCCTCTAGCTACATATTCCAAGACGGAGTACTTTAATTCCCAGCCGATGGATCTTTCGAATGGAAAAGATGAAAATGGAATTTTTTGTCGAAACGTCATCCGGTTTCGTTCCGGATTTGTTCAACCTCCTCCGTCTCTTTCGGTCCTTGTTCTTTTCTTCTTTTAATTAGAACCTGTATGGTAGATTTGACGAATATCGCCCCGGGGAAAATTCGATCGTGATTATACACCGGACCGGTGCTTCGTTATATAATTACACCGTGGTAGATTCGGATTTGAGCCGCGGCCGCAACAACCCGCCGCTATCTGCATGCGCATACAGTTCGACTGCAGGAGGCGCACGCGGTGCAACTTTTATCCTCCTAGGTGGATACACGTCCCGTGGTATACATACTACGACTTATCCGACTTCATTGCTGGCCCCCGTAGTGCTTACAATGAAGTCACGTTGAATCGATGAATGCAGCGCAGACTGGCGTCGTCGTCCGTCCGTTCGTTATCGTGCTCGATTTAATAAATCACGAAAGCGCCGCCGGATTAAATGCATCTGCTCGCAACAATAATGCTGTTGCTACCCTCCGGGACCGTTCTCGTTGCCATGAAATATCGTGTGTACCCTTCCGTTCTTTCTGTGACTAACAGAATGCCCGTTCTCTTTCGCTTGCACTCGGTACACAAAGCATGCATTTTTCAAACATTAGGGGCGGAAGATTCAGGGCATTTGCTCGATGATATTCGTCTCTGTTCGGAGACCTTCGTGATTTTTATCGTTGTAATAACAACAATTACCCAATACATTTGGGTAATGTCCCTTGTTAGTGTCTACTACTATCTCCTATAATGCACTTCTACGCGAGCATTCGCAAGGACGTTTCTTTGGATTAATCATTGAACTAAAATGGAGTTCGAAGGAGGTCGAAAATTCGATTGTCCAGCGACTCTGGCCCACTGATCGATCGTGTCCGTTATACGGTCTACAAGGAACGGAGTGCTTTCTAGACTGTCTGGACGATGCACCATGCACCGCATCGATCCGTTCCTTGAGCGCCGGTGCTACATCAAAGGTCTCGTGGCCGCGGCTAATGTATGCACAACTCCCTGGCTGCGTCCCGCGAGAATGCGATTCGACACCGTCCGGCCAGATGGACGAATAACGACAGAGTGGCAAATTGATGTTACGACGAATCGAAAGCGCGCGGTGATTTATCCCCTCGTAAAAATGACGAGTGTACAAATAGCCTGACGTTGTTCCGTGTACCATACGAGAACACGTTCCGGCCGGGGCACTATGAAATGTTGTTCGAATCAATCAACCTGTACGGGTACATATATGGTTTCTATTTGAAACCTCTAATATACAGAATGTAGCGAAAATCACGGTTGTAAGCGAGGATCACAGGTGGCTGCGCGAAATAAATCGAAAACGTATTTACGACCTATCGGGATGCATTGCGCTGCGCCGGACTCGGCCAGTTTATATTTCTCCGGATTCTGTTTTTCCCTCTCTTTGACATCGGAGCGGAGTTGCCTGCGAAACGATGACAAAGTGTTGTTCTAATCAATCAAACTATACTGATACATGTATATGGTTTCTGTTATAAAATCCTCGTACACCGAATGCGGCGGGGAATCGTGGTGCGAGCGAAATAACAGGTGCTTGCACGTGTGAAAATAAATTGAAAATGCGTTGCGGTGTATCGGGAAATATTGCGCAGCTTCGACCAGTTTATTTCGTGTTTGGTTCGCGCGGATGAGGCATGGTGTTGCTTTCGAAACGATGATTGAAGACCCAGTGTCAGTGTTGGGCAATAAATAAATTTATTTAAATAAATAATTATTTGAATAAAAATTTAAATAACAAAAGTTATTTGTAAGTAAGCAAAAATAATTATTTGAGCAAGTGTCTAAATAAATTATCTAAAAAAATAAAGTTAATTGTTATTTACAAATACATACAAGAACTAACAGAAGACCAAAAACTATTTATTTGATTTCCACCTCAATCCAAATAATGAATAATCTTTTATTTTTGCAAATAAGAAATAATAAATAGATCACTTTTGGAAATATTTAAATTACTTTTATTTAAATAAAAAGTTTAGTTATCATTTGCAATTAAAATCACACGTTTATTTATTATTTAATTATTTATTATTTAAAATAAAATTTGCCCAACACTGCCCAGTGTCGTGGTGTATGTTTTAACGATTCGCGTCATCTTTCCGACAATGATAGAAATTTTATTAAAAAATCATAGTGGACCATTATTGCTTATCATACCGTTCGTGATTTGTTAAATCGACGCAGCGCTCCGGTTTCTATCTAGCATTCATCGATTCACCGGGTGGAACGTTGAAATTGTGAGCGTCGTCGTCGACGGAGCCACGGAGAGCTGTCCGCTCCCTTCGGACGGCAACGGGGGAAAAGCCGCACCGCATGCGGTCCGCTGCGATAGCATTGCCGCGGACGCAAACCGCGCATACGTATACATACATAATGAATATAGCGCGCGGTATTATTTTCTGCGGAGCGTGGATAAGGTTATGAATACGTAGCGCCGCGAGCAGATATAACTCTCGCGAGTACGTATCCATCGGGGACCACCCAGGTCCGCGCGTTAAAACCTTGCCAGCAGCTGCCCATTCGTCCCCTACTGCTCGTAGGGTACCTACGCTCGGCGAGAGAACCAGAGGAGCCCGAGAACACGTCTCCCGCCTCGCTCTCCGTTTTCTTATGGTCACCCTCGGTACGTCGATCTCTTGTCTTCGATTCTTCGTTGCATCCTCCCTTCCCCCTCACTCTCTCTCTCTCTTGCAAAAGATCACGCCCTCAGTTACGTAAGAACAATAGATGAAAGTTGCCTAATATGCGCAGGTTTTTCTTTAATTGATATCATGGATTTTATGTAAATTTAAGAAAATTTGGAAGTTTTGGATTTATTCCTTCTAAACGATGTTTTTATGTATTGTTATCTAATTGTTTTCATCTAATTTTCATGGATCAACTACCTTTGTAAGAAAAATCTGTTAGCACAACGTCTTAGAAACCTATTCTTGTTTTTCACGTTGGGACCACTATACGATGTAGCAGGTGCCTGTTTTGTCTTCATAGTCTTCGCTCTGTCTTCGTGCAGCGTGAAGGCAAGTTCTTTTGAGACTTTCGGTTTCAAGAGAGCTGGTTTATCATGCACCGTTGGAATTCGTTGTTTCTCTGCACGCAAGAAATGCTCCTCGATCGATGGTGGAGTCTGCGCCAGGTCCGCAAGTAGGTTTTGGTAAGATTCAGGCACTCGCCCAAAAAATGTTCCATTGAAGACTAGGAAGGCAACAAGTACTCTTTGTTGCGAGAAGAACTTGCACTGCCGTCGCTGTCAACGCTCTGGGGCGCATGACGCCAGAAGAAGAAGAGATTCCTGATCGTGCAAGTTCACTTTCAATTGCAACAGTTAGCTATTGATGTTGCTCTTTCTTTTTGTAGAGTGTCCTGAGTAGCCGTGATCCTGAGCTGAAGCAGTGCTCCACGGACCAATGGTGGTTAGCAGACTTTTAAAAAATTCTGTTAATAGACTTTTAAAATGAATTATGACCATTTTGATATAACGTGAGTCTGACGTGATTAGATTGGAGTAGGCAGCTGTTATGATCCTTGCCGGTTTCACCTCGGCTTCCAAGATAATTTGAAACATTAATTAGAACTTGTTTAGACTTCTTCGTACTTTATAAAGTTCTGATTATTTCTTTGGAAATGTCTGTAAAATTTCCTTTACACCAAGATTAATTTACACACAAGTGGACTAGTTTAATTTGCGATTTTCATTGCCAGGTAATATTTCCGGTTAATATCTCGTTCGCTGATTAATATATATTGATTAGTCCGAACGCAGATAAGTTTCTGTCAATTTCCGCTGTCAGCATTCTTCCTTTGCTGTCTCTTAATGCGCACGATGCATCCGCTTCCGGGGCACAACAAAAGCACCGTGAAACCACACGTTTCGCACCCGCCTATGAGAATAATTTCACACCTATCGGCATCGTTTAGCATCGCCGCGAGAGGAACAGTAAGAATTCCTATTTATTACGCGCCTTCTTGCAGTCTAATTTGCACTTGTCGGTGCTATCGGCGCCATTCCGCCAGGAACTATTCAATTAATATGGCTTTACACTTTCCGGTCCGACACTTTCGAGCCACACGTATCTCCCGTGCGAAAGCAAAATTCGAATCTATGCTCGTCACTCGTCCACGCTGTCTGTTTTTATACTTTCCCGACCGAGGTCCCAATAATCAGATTTTTAGTAGTTACTAAAAGGAAGTTTAGAAATTATCTGTTACATTATAATTTCAAACGAAATTCTTAGATCACGTCAGTGGAAGTCTGAATGAAAAATCGAGCGAAAATGGCTCGACACGGAACGTGTTAAAAGACCCAGTGTCAGACAAAGATGGCCTTCTACATGCAAAACAAATTCTTACATAAGCGTACCACTTCTCTTATTTGCTATTTCGTAACCTCGTACAGCTGTAGAAATGTATGCAACAATCTCAAGGAAAGAGCACATAGCCTCTCAGAAGTTTGTAGCAAATTATCAATTTCACAGTAAATTAAGTGTACCTTACATGAAAACGTGTTCCATTTAAACTATTACTAGGTCGCATAAAACAGCACATATTGCTTATTTTTCCCACGACCGAGTCGACTATGGAAACAAAGAATAATATTTGCGCTGTCCCCGTTGCTAGATCTTCAGTTCCGTTGACTTTCCTTGATGATCCTCGACCACCGGTGCCGATTTCCTGTTCCTTTCGAGGAGCCTGGAATTGCTCTCGCGAAACGTACAAGCCGGTGGACAAGCACCGCGTCGCGTCGAGCCGCATAATTCCATTCCCCTTGAAATTGCTTCGGATTGTCTGCTGAAATGATCGTCCTCGTCGGTGAAATAGAGCGCCGCGTTATCGTTACTCTTACTACATGCATTATGCATTTACTTTCATTTCATTTGGTGTTTTATTTATCCTTAACGCTTTTGCGGGCAACAGTGCCACACGGCACCGGGGCTCTCTTTAAAAATATTCGCATGGGAAAGCTAGCCGGCCATTAAAACCGCGATGGTTGATAATTATAAAACACCGATACACGGGATCAATTATCATTGGAATCGCGTCCGTACGTACACCGTAGACTGTATTCCTGTTTTATTAATCTTTAGACTGCCGACGTGATGCTGTACAGAGTCACTTTAAGCCGATTTATGTACAAATATTCGGCAAAATATTATATTTTTAGTGGAAAAATTCGGGCAGTCATAAGGTAGAAATTGCCACGGGTTCCCATCGAATTTACGTAGGCCGTAGACGATGACGCGGCGCTAATAGACGTCGAAAATCCTTCATAATTTACGGACAACCGCGAATGATTAACACAAAAGTGACTATCGTTCGCGATACTCTTCTAATAGAAATCGGCGATTCTCTGATTTTCACGTTCCTCGGATTACGTAAACGTAAACGAGCCGCAAATGGTAACGCAGAAAACTGTTACGCAAGAAAAAATCATGTCTATCTGCTCGAATTTTGTTTGCTGCTTTGAAAGATAAACTAGTCTTTCTCAAACACGATCGAGTTATTAACACTAAACCTGCCGAGTCTTACAAGTTACTGGTACATGTTCCCTTATAAACATGACAAGATTGATTTTATTCAGACTTTGTGCGGCTCCTGGTTTAATACGTGCTCTACTAAAGATATCTATATAATCATTTTTATTGTATTCTTATTTTATATTTTAGAATTTCAATGTGATTTCATATCAACATTTAATTTTGTACAGCTAGATCGTGTCAACACTAGGTTTACGGAGAGCTAACAGTGACTACTTTAAATCACTTTACGAAAATAACACGAAAAGAAAAATCTCTCAGTACCCAAACGCTGATAGCAGCTCTCCCGACCGTGGAGTTAAGCACCGCGGCGTTTCCTTCATTCTTATTTCGCTATCTACGGGGCCCGTCCGCAGAATCGCGCCAGCATTTTGTTCGACAGAGGCGATACTATTATTACTATCTGTAAAAATGCGAAGGGAGTAACAGCTGGCAAACCTGGCGCAACAACAGGCCAACAAACGCGAACAACTACTATCACCGGGTAAAGCAGAACGTGCAGTCACCCTACCTATCAATCTCCCGCGGTGGGAAACGTTCGCGAGCCTCGGAGAAAAGTTTCCAGATGCATCGTAAACGATTTTCGCAGTATCATCGATACTCCAGGCGCAGAAAACCTGTTCGTTTCGCGTCGGGCAACACGCGAATCCTGGTTCCGGGCGAACCGTGTTGTGCACGCATGCGAGGGATACACACATATGTGTACTATACGTGTTGCAGCGAGCAAGCCGGGCTCGTCGGAGAAAAATTTCTGGAAGTCAGGATCCGAGGTCACGAGGGGATACCCACGGTACCCGAGGCCTTCGTATCTCCATAATGACAAGCAACGGTAAAACGACGGATGACGAGGATGACGCCGTGAGGAGCTGATGCATTCTCGACTAAAGGATGTCAATTGCGCCGGAGCCGCTAGCGCACGGGTCACTGACGGGATAATGCCGCTCAACAGTATAAATTGCACCGTACGTGAACATTATTGAAATCGCGGGAGAGAGAGAGAGAGATAGAGGAAGAGAGAAAAGGTCCGGTGGGGTCTGTCGCAACCGCGGGAAACTGCTCGTTTTGTCCAAACAACTGGAGGACAAGCTGAATGCCTCCTATCGACTCGTTCCCTCGACCCCGAGTCTCGTTTCGATGTGGAACTGTGACACAGATTTCCATCTCTACCACATTTCCCATTGCGGTTTTCGTTCGGCTTTGCTTGTGATTTTTTCCGGAATTTCTCTATCGCGGCATTTCTGATAGCAAGTTGGTTTTCGGAGATTTTTTGAAAGAACGATGTCGAGTATTACATTCGATGAATATACTCCAATTTTGTTAAGCAATGTTAATCGCTTTATTCGAAGTCACAGCGGCAATAGTAAGAGCGTCATCTGACATAGAAGAGGCGAAAGGAATTTTTTTTAATGGGCCAGCTTTCTGTGTTCCATTTCTGCATACCTTTTTCAATGATGGAAGTACTTACGTGATTTTCCGAAGGTTAAATTTCCCAATAGATGGAACACTTTAACGTCCTCTTTATGCTAGCTCACGACCCTCCACTGCCGTTTCTCGCAGAAACCGAATTAATGACAACTAATTTCCGTGTAGGACCACTTTAAGCGAGATTTTATTTTCTAGAAAAAAGGATAGTGAAGTCACTGTATAGGAAACAACACGAACTTTCCAGACCACCTGATACGGGTTGGTTTACAGTTTCCGAGAAGTATTCTATAAATTACTGGTGAAATAGAAATCCAGAGAGAATGGTGTTCGTAAGAATTCAACGAGGTTCGGTTAATTATGAGATATTTAATATTTATTTATTCATCGACAGCCCAGCTTACCGCAAACGAGTCAATGAACAACTAATAAGGCTTGAAATGGACTCTGTTATTCTAGCGGGGTATTAGAGTTGCCGTATTTATCACTCGCGAATGCGTCAAATTCCTATTTGCAGTTCATGCGATTCATAAAAAGATTATGGCGAATTGTAAATCCAGCACGGGCGAGCTTTCCATTGACAAAGGAAAGGAGGTTTAGTGTTAATGAAACACGCACACCATTCACCGGGCGACAAGAAGCGCATAAAAACACAGAACGGTGTCAGACGTGCCGTTGGTCAGGCATTGTTGCATAAATTAGAGCCGCGTGTCCCGGGCTTGTCCATTGTGCGATCCGCGGAGTGACATCGATCGATTCACACGCGTCTACTAGAGGATCGATCCTGAGATCGATCCTGAGGCCGAACAAGAGCAAGGATCGCGTGCGAGCCAGCCTCAATTCGGTCGTTACGGCGGCGTTGAGTTATGGAACTGGGTCTTGATCGGCGATAGGCAAACGTAGCGGTACTACCGTAGTGCATATTATAAATCGCCGGTAACACACGCTACAATGTTACCCACTAATTGCCTGGTTATTACCATAAAATTAATTCCGTTCGGCATTCTGTCCAAGAGTTTTCAGCAGAATCCGGCAAGATCGTATACCGCGGACTTTGTCGGACATCGGGCTGCATACCGAGATTGTATCGCTTCTACAATCGCGTCAGATGATATCTTATGTTTAGCTTCTCTCGCGAAAAGTCTGAACAATCGATCTTCGGGAAGAAAATTTTTCTGCTATTTTTACGCACTGTGTCTCTGAACGACTGCTCAAATAATTATTGCAGAACATGATTCATGGTGAATAGGCCCCTTGAGTGGAAGGTGTTGATGTAAAAAAACAACTTTAACAACAATTTTCCACCGATCCAGGGGTGCAGATTCACCCCTGTACAGTAACGAAGATCCCAAGCAGACTCTACTAAATATAAATGGTATCCAGGTATCTTTCGAATCGAAATAAAATTTTATTATTTATATTTATTGGACCAGCGCAGGAAATTATCAAGAATAAAAATGTTCTGATCATTCTAGCTGCGAGGAAAATAATTCTGCAACTGTAGCTGTTCGACCTGTCTTTGGACGAGCGTCAAGAAATTACTTGAAACACCACTGGGTACATCGGTAGCTAGATTAACGATCGCGATATTGTTGCGAATTATTAGATATAATAAACGTCGCGACGCGCGAATTCAGTGGAATGCAACAGTCGCGGATACATCAACGTGCAGGATGCGGGGCGCGGAATGTCGTCCGAGGGAGAAAGAGAGAGAGAGAAAATAAAAATGGGCCAAGCGTTTTAGAAAAAGAAAGATAAATCGACGATGCATCGAGGATCGTTAACGAGAGAAATGGTCCGCGAAGGAAACGTGGTAATGCCAGTGAGATCGTTTTATGTACAGGTGATTCTGTGATAGAAAATGTCATCCGTGTAGATCAGGTTTTGCGAGTTGCTAACGAACAAACGTAAATCGAGGAATATGAAGCAGAAACGTATCCCAGCCGAAGGATGTCAACTGCAGTCGAGTGTGACTACCGGTTGACGGGAGAGTAACACTAGCCAGCAGGATAAATTGCACCGGACATAACGAGAGACGAGGTCCTTGGCGTTGATGGTGCAACGTTCCTCGTTCTTTGAACTCCGACACCGAACGATGCGAATGACACGGAGATATCAAAACCAACCTTCGCTTATCCATACTTTTTTGAATTTGTGTCCTTTATATTACTCAAACTGCTGGACTGAAATACTAAAAGCTTGTACTTATTTTCCTATTCGTTCGATGTGTATTTCAGGAATTGATCTGCAGAAACTGTCCGTATCGATATTGCATAACGTTCCACAGAATGGACAGAATAATTATGTAAATATCACAGACACGTATTCGAACGCGTGTTTTTATTTGCACACCATTAAAAATCCATCTAGCGTTATATAACATCAGCTCAGTATCACTGTATCTTTATGAAACCAGCATGTGTATCCTCAGATTTATTCCGGCCTTTATATTATCGATTAAACCCTTTGATGGTACCGCCTTTACTCACCAGACTACGAAGTGTCGTACTGGGGCTTTTCTAAAATTCCATAAGAATTTACTAAAATAGTTAAATGTAATTTAAACAGAAATTTTGTCGGTGTTATGAAAAATCCCAAGATACGATTGCAGGCATTAGTGTTTTTTGGAATTTGATAAAAATGATAAAGCAAATAGTGGGAAACCGTGAACAGAACAGAGAGCCCAGGATGCCCTTGCAGAGTGAAAATGGAAACTTCAAATTCGAGGTGTTCGGGACCCGAAGGGACGGTTTCAGTATAAGTGGTTGCGCGGTTCAAAATGGCGTATCGGCGTCCAATTCCGCGGCGGCGAAAGGGTTAAAGGCAACATTAATTCGAATGCAAGAGGCATTGCGATAATTGCTAATACTCTCGCCCAGCGATTCCGCAGATTAAGGACAGGCCCGGAATGCAATTTTGCAAACTCGAACGACAGACAGAGACTAATTATGGCAGACACCTGCAGGCAAATTAAGACTGGAAGGAAAGTACCGACGGAAACTCGATGCAACGGACGACACGGGACGGCAAGACAGAAATTTACGAGGGTTCTCGTGCGAGCGGTTACCGAGACGCGTTTCTGAGAAATTAAAGGCTTCGTTTTTCTCGCCGTGTGGCACACGGCGGCCGTGCGGCGAACGGAAACCGGTAGTGGAGAGCCGCGGAGAAGCGTCGAACGCGGAAACGAGGGAGTCATTAGTTTATCATCGTGCAACCGCCGGGAATAATAAGTGTCACGAAGAAGAAAGCTCTCCGGCGCTGTTCCGCGCGGGTCGGAGTTCATCGGCGGCGGATCTTTAAAATATCTAGAATCGTGAACACGAGGCCGCGTGCATTATTAATTGCGGGAGCGCGAGACGCGTGTGCACGACGATCATTACGCGCGGCATCAACCCGCGGCCGTAGTCGCTCGCTTCTTCCTCCGTTTCCTTGGCGATTAATCGATGCACCGCGGCCGCCGAGGCTAATTATAGGCGCGTGGATCATTATCGACGTGTCGTACTCGTCATGCTCCTTCGACTACGACAGCCGACCCGACGGAAACACCGGTCGCCATTCATTTTCACTTTCCACCGAACCTCGCCGTTACCGAGTTTCAAGTAATCCAACTCACCGAGACCCGCCTCACTCCAGTGCAAAAGTAGCTATTTTTCACATTTATTCAAAGAACTCAAAGCTTTTCATAGATATTGCAATTACAAGCGTCGACCAGTCGTTCATCCTATTCTGTAATTTTTTTTATATGAAATGAGACAGAACAAAACAAATTATTTGAATGCATAGAAAGTTGTTTCCGATCGTTTACCTATGAGGAAAGACCATTAACACTTTGCTTTGCAACCTAAATTGCGGTTTTCATCCACAGCTAGCTTGCGCTGCTAGAAACACTGCGCGCCGGCTCGGTGACTTGAACGCGTGGCAACGCGATGCGTACACTGTGTATTATCTTCCAAGCTTCAAGTTTCATCAGCATTTTTATGACTCTTATTATCGCACACACTCTGATTTACAGTTTAATCTTGTCACAAAGTTACACGGTCCTTACTCGAAGCGAGTAAATCTAAAAGACAAAATAGAAAAAGGAACGGTGTACTATTATCGAGGCAGTGATGTATGGATGAAACATGAATTTTCACATTTCGTATCGTGAACAGAAGTATCCTGGAGTACGAAACGATTACGATCTGCGTTCCGAGCTGTACGTGTTTAATCTCGGCCTTGATAATTCAATTTTACCTCTGGCGGGCCTTGTGTCAAGAATTAATAATACCAATCTCTCCATTAAGCCTCTAACCCTGTTCCAATTTCTCTTGATGACTTCCGTTATGTGGCTTCATGGAGCTCGGGCACCTTGTTCGAGGCGGCGGTATCTCAAAAAATGAGTGTAGAACAGATCCGTTCTCGTTCTCATGGGTTCAATCCTATCCCACGCGCCGTGGCAGTGCCTTCAGCTGTCTTTAACGACGCTTCTGCTAATCAATCTCGTTTCGAGAGAAAAAAAAAATATATATATTCAATTACTTCGCTCTGTTCATAACGCACAATGCATACCTGGCGTGTTATATAATGGGGGGCCCCGCCGCTTTATTCGCCGTGGGTGTGCGGCTATTATTGTGTACACCGGCAATTGTACCGGGCAAGAAGTTCTAGGCTGATCCCGCGAGGTTATCAGTCTCGTTGCTCCTTGTCGCCGGCTCGCGAGCTCCAAGGTGGGAGATAGATCGAGTCTTGAAAGTTTGATTTTTCTGCCGCGGCGAGCGGCCGAGAGGAAAGTGACGGTCGTAGGAGGAAAACAATCTGGCCAAGCGTGTGTTCTCGTTCCAAAGGGACCAGCGAGACGCGTTCCTCTCCACGGCTCGCGATCATTAATATCCTGCGGTTCGTGAGTAGTCGCTACGCTCGTTAAATCATTTACTCAATTACCGTAACCGGACCTGAACTGCACTTGCTCCCTGCTTCGAAATTCTCTCGCTGCGAACTGCGGAATTCCACCAACCCTGCCAGCAAGTATTTGATACTTCGACCGGCAGAAATATAATACACAAAATTATATGTGCCACGCTATTTGAAAGTTTAAAGGGGTGGGGGTATAGGAAAAATTACACAGACGTTGGATTTTAAAAGAATGGACACCTATCGAATATTCTCTTTCAATTCTGTGCTATATGTATGTAGATGCCATCAAATTGTCGGTATCCACCTCCCGACATTATAACCACGATTGTATCTCACCCGGAACCCGTTTCTGAGTGTTGCGAATCCAGAGAGTTTCCACCGCATTTTTTCCCACAATTCTATTTGTTCCGACATCACGGGGACGCGAGACAAGGGAAGGCAAATTGGGATTGTCATGCACCAACACTTGACCGACTCGCATCGGTATACATATAGGGAACACGCGCGGACGCTGATCAGAATTGGTAGCGGTAATTACTAAATTTATCCCGGTTCGAGAAAATCACCGGCGATTAAACAGCATTGTGCGGGGTCCGTAATAACGTCACGTAACACAACGAATCCTAGAAGGGGGGCCTTTTCCTCTCGCGCCCGAGCGAACTTGCTGGTTTTCAGGGAGAAGAAAGTGCTCGTAGGAGGGAAACGGTGCCCGTACCGCGGAGCACGCGTGATCGTACAAAACGAACAACGGGTCTTTGTTATACGTCGACCTAGGAGATCATTAATATCGCTGGCTCATGGACCAGGTAGTGCTTATGCAGCGACTAGACCAATTACCGTTAGTTGTTCACTGCCGTTGGAAAATGATTTATCGTGGATTGTCCCGGGCTTGTTGAAATTTATAGATCGAGTCTCGTTTCTTCCCCCGGAAAATGATCCAATGACTGTCTCCGACAACCTTCGTGTTATCATCGAGCACGGCACGCTGCTCGGACCGGGCTCGTTCGCGTCGATTACTTGCTGTCCTCGAAATGAGTTCATTATTCCGAGAGACCAAGTTGCTTTCAGGCTGTAGATACACCGTAGTCGTTGGTCGCAATTAATTTGTTTCAGCTCGACAAATTCTGACTGATATTTCGATCAACTGAATGGAAATTTAAGCTCATCATTCTTAACATTGTTTAACAATTTTTGCCATAATTATATTTAATCATCTTGACGCCGTAAATTGTTCAGTTTGTATACTCCATTTAAATTCCCAGAAGCTAGTATAATATCATCAACAAAAAGAATTACTCTGTTTTCACCCTTTCCGGAAACGGAAACTAACTAGAAGACTCTCAGCTGATAGTATCTCGCTGAGGGAAAAATTGTCCATTAAAGAGCTTCAACTTACTGTTCGCTCACCGAGAATTTTTCGTGCAGCTCTCCGCTAGCACTCTCAGTACCGGGTACACTGACGAATTTGATTCTCGAGAGTAACTCGCGATACTTCTGCTCTCAGATGGACACGTACTTTTAGGCTACTTTAGCCTATCGGTCGAAAACGAAGAGAAAAGCGTAAGAGAAGCGGCCGGGACCGATTTCCCCAGTTAACGCAGACGCTTCGAGTCCGTCGAGCACGATTAACGCCCGGCCGTGTAATATTCGTCGACGAGATTTCTACCGGTTGACTGTTGTCTGACGTGCGGTTGGCCTCTCTTGTAACCTTATAGCCGAGACACCGGCGTGTACACGCACGTCCGACAGAGCGGCCGACTCGGCAGCCGGACGCTCGATGCAGACGAACGACAAAGATTAGAGGGGAAACAGTCTCGCAAGACGAGTGAAAAGATATCGCTGGTGAAAACGGCGGCCAACTGCGGCTTTCCGTCGTCCTTCCCCCGTAATCGATCATATAAACGTCGATGACATACGCTGGAACACTTCGAGACTACGCCCGATATTAATCGTTCCGAGGGAACGAGTTGCGTTTGTTGTTGACAACTTTATCGTTGTTGCTACATTGATGCTCCATCGTTAATCATTAATCTCTGGCCGTGTGCAGCACATCAATTCTGTTATTTTGACGGAAACAGACCTGTAGCTTGTTATTCCTTTTTTATCGGCTTATTTTCACTGCCCGATTGTACCGCCCGTCCGGTCACATCATTACTTTTTATTAGAAGAATATCAATCTCTTGTAACATCATGCAATCTTTTGCAATGAAAGAATTTTCTTATTACAGTTCTGTAATTTTCTCAACTCCAGCATTTTTCTCACCCCAGTATTGTAACTTTTAGGTCACATCTTTTATTTACATTTTCCAAGTCACGTTTCGTTTTATTGTTCCACCACCTGTGTCTAACCAATGAATTTCCTTGTAATGTCGTAATAATCTCAAGTCCAGTATTCTGCACGTCACACGCTATCATTCAGATCCGAGAAAATTGGATGTTATACAGAGTTAACAGGGCTCGATGTGTACAGTTTACCATCAATAACAATCTTTCACTTAGAGCAGAGGTAAAATTAATTAAGCAAGATCGCTCATGATTAGACACTCGCCTCTCGCAGCTAAATGCCTGATATTACAGCAACGGAAATTTGAAAAACGAGAAAGCAGAAAGGAAGAGAAACCTGAAATCCCCACGATGACGGATTATTATTGATATTAACAGATTACGACGGTGATCACAAGTAACGGCGAGCTAATTGTAAAAATTCCGATCGGAGTCGTAACCGTGAACACAAATCTCTCGCCGGCTGTGTAATTAAATCGCCGAAATCGACCGTTAATAACATTTCGGTCGATCCCACGAGAAGCCCCGACCATAATTATCTTGGTTTCGACTCGAGCACGAAAAGAAGAAAAAAGAGAACGCGCTGGGAAAGAAGGGATCTCCTCGTATTTCGCAAGGCGTTGCGTTCCGCTGCGTTTCGTTCCGTTCCGTTCCGAGCGGTGCGGATCAATTCATTCGTTAACTGGACGCGAGCCGCGATACGGATCGCTCGGGCGCATGTCAAATGTTTACAAATCTGACACGTCCATTCATTACATCCGCCCACGCTGTGCATTGCCATACAGCGAACCGGCTGTGCTCACAAACGCGGCCTTATTGCTTCTTCGGGCGGCCGCGGTTTGGCGCGCGTTCCTCTCGGATTAAAGAGCCTCTCGCTTCTACACGGCCAAAAAGTAGCCTCGCGAATTTTTTGCGAAGGAACTATTAGAGTTATCAAATGGAAACTTGGCACGATTATTATTTCTACGTTGTTGTGTACACTTCATTTTTCCGGTGCTAACATACAGTGCTAAATACTTTTTATAAGGAATGATCCGCGAAAAGCAGATTTCAAATAGCACGATCAAGACGAATTCGATGACCTACTTCACTATGGCTTTAAATCTTAAAATAATGCTGAAATAGTTTTGACCCGTCAGTTTCGAACCTTCTACAAGTACTTTGGTACATAAACGGAAATAATACTTGCAAGTATGTACATGTATTCAAATCTTGGTCGAACAGATTCGAAACTTTTATGAATATCGTACCGGAAATTCTCTGATTTTTCTAATCTTTATTTCTTTTACCTTTAAAATCAATTGTCCTCTAATGCATAATTTAATTCAACATGTACAACTATAATTTCATAATCTATCGGAAATATTATTCTTACTATTATTATTACTATTATTATTCTACTATTTAGTTACGAATTTAATAAAGAAAGTGCTTAAAACCTACTATGTATGCAGTTCTGATATCCAAGATTCGAGTACTGCATACTTGTGAAAGATTCGATTCCTTTCAACATCGCGAAGTTACTTATAAGAATCTTTTCGAAACTTGTAAGTACTCATTCCGAGGTTCGATATCAGTTCAATCAGAACTAACAATCGAAACCTGAAATAATTTGGTCCAGCTAGCGCCAAGAGTAATCGAACCATCGAGGAACGAGCCGAACGACTCGCAAAAACCGTGCCCCGCTTGAACGCGCCGATGATCCGATCCTCGGTCCTGAATAGTTCCAGCCATTCAATTATGTAGAGCTGCTGTTTAGCGCAGCCGTTCAAAGAAAAGATAACGAGCTCTGTTCCCTCTCAGCTTCTTCTTGTCCGGTGGTAGGCGCCGCGAGTCGACCGTTTCGCGGGCTTTTCACCGCGGATCGGCTTTTTACCACGCTTAACAGCGTCTAGGCTCCTGGGTTAGCAGTAGCGCGCAAGTATCGGATTGTTCTTTGCTCGCCACGGCACCAGGAAATTTGTATTCAATGTGTCCGCGTCGAGAATCGGAATAGGAACGGCGTATACGCCTGCTCGACTTCTTCTGCCAGTGAGGATTGAGGTTTCAGGGAGAAAGAAAACGGTTTCAAGATATAGCTTGCCGGCGCGGAGGAAATTGGAGGCTCTTCGAGACCCTAAGGACGTAACAAGGTGCTTCTGCGGAAAGGAATTCTAAAGACATCGGGAACAATGTAGCTGTGCTAACACTGCGCATTTCTGAACTGACTACGGTTTCCTCTCGAGGACTAGATCCTTAATTGTGGAACATTCTATGTTTAATTTCTCTTGAAAGTCTCAAGACAATCTTACAGTCTCCAATCTTCTGAAACTCTCTTGACACTAACGTAGTGGCATAGATTGTAGCAGCACTTCTTTATTCTCTTGACGAAATGAACTGATTGTAGTTTAGACGGATTATAGTTAATCCGTAACATTTTTATTTAGAATCAATTTTTTTAATGGCTTAACACCACTGAACTTTCAAGAATAAATGTATACTATTTTATCAGACTATTTATATTTCGCAGGATTAATTGTTTTGGCAAATGAGCGGATCGTATATTCCACCTGATGTCTTAATTTATAGCTAATCTAAGCCGAATGTTATGTGCACCGTACTGTAAGAACAAGATTAATGTGTGCTGAAGAAATTTATTTCTGTATTATTTATACTGGAAGATAAGATCTAAACATACTTTCTATGGTTAATAAGATGATATCAAATCCTTCGTAAAACAGCTCTCAAAGGAATACCGTTTGAATTTCATTCGAACAACTTCATGTTCAGATAAAATCCTTGCTTATAGAAGATCTCCTTGTAAAACATACTTCACAGAAGTAATTTCATTAAAACAGATTACGAACGAGACTCCCAACCGAATAGATGAATTCCCCGCTGATGAGCCTAATTACACTACTTTCGGCTGCAGTGAATGTAGAACAGAGAATCCTCCATTACCCCGAAACAAAATTTCGCTGAGCAACCTCTTACATAAATCATTCTCATACTTTCCTCTAGCGTCGAGGCAGTACGCAACCTTGGAAGCCTAAATAGGTGAATATGACACTCTATTGCGCGTACGCGTAATCGGTCAAAAACCAAGATTTTTATAATGATCATTAAGGAACTTCTTATCAGATTGAATATTTTTGTATAGATCACGACGAACTATGAGGAAGGAACTCAAATTTTGTTTATCTCCAGTTTTGTAGTGCTTCATTAAAAACTTTGAATTTTGCATGCAAATCCTCAGTTTACGGATAAGACTCACCAACAGAACTCTGCTAGTCTAAGGTTTCTATGAGATGTCGATAGAGACGGGCTCTTACCTGTAACAAAAAATAAACGAACAATTACAAATTTTATATTTTAATTAAATCATCGGAGATCTATGTAGACGTAATTTAAGTGATAAATCAGATTTTAGGAATGGATATAGAACTGGGGGTGACATTACTTCCTTTGGTTACGACATACAAAAACGTAGGTTCATCGTGGCACGATTTTTTCCCGTAGGACCTGTTGCTATGTATTCACGTAGGATCGAAGTTGATTGCTAAGAGCGATCGAGTCGAATGACCGTTCCCCAGAAGGGCAGGGCCAATAGTCGGCGATCAGGGACGGGTCGGCAATAAATTGAAACTGGAGGCATAGCTGTTCGACGGTGGTTCTCAGCTGGACGGTGGTCTCGGCCGACCTAGAAGAGCGCTCTTCCCGGAAGAGGAGATCGGAAAGACGCCGCCCGAAAGAAAATCCCGAAGGTGGATACGCGTGCATGGATATTGCATCGCTGGAGGGGCCTGGATGTGGCTGATCGTAGGATAATGGTCGTGAGAAGTTGAGCAATGAAAGACGAACGGCCAAGATAGGTCTCTCCTGGTTGCGATGTGTGGAATGTCACGCGAGCCGCCACGAAGATTACAAACGTCGAAACGGAACGTTGCGGGGCACGGCATTGAAATAAAGGGATAACGGTAGCCGGGATATTATGTGGGCCCGACATGCTGGTCCGGTGTTTAATATCGGGCCGGATTCGCAGCCAGAACACGAGAGGCGAAACGCAAAAACGGCCGGGAACGACTACGGGATTGTGTAAACGGTACCAGCCATACGTCGGTTTCGATTATTCTATGGACTGTTAATTACTTTCTCCCTCGCGATATGAAAGTGTAACCATTCCTGCCTCGACTTTTCTAGTGTACGTGTATCGTGCGGTTTGTTAACTCATTGCAGTCACACTCATTAGCACGTCGCTCGACATTGGAAACAATGTCACCGATTTTTTCGAACGTTTACCGTGGTCTGTTTTCTACGAGAATAGACTGACGATAGCTGCTCATGCGAGCAATAGGAGTGGAGTAGATGTATTATGATCCTCGATATGTTTTAGGCATCTTCTATCAATGACAAAGAGTTCACAATATTATTTAATCTATTTAATCACGCAAAAATGGTAAATTACCTATCAGTGCGTTTAATATTTGCTAATGCATTCCGGATGAATTGTTTTTATAAAGATTGTTCCCATGTGTACCTCCTGTCGGCCTAAATTCATCTTGAAAAATGCCGGATCGCTCGAGGATTCCGAGTCTAGTTATTACTTTACAGCCGGCGGGTTTCCGGTGACCACGTGTTCACACCCGAAGGGTTAACTGTAGTTCTACGCTAGACGGTACATTCTGAAACTTCACCGTGAATGGACGTCATATGTGGAGTAGAACGATAGACATTGTTCAGATCCGAGAAGTGTGGATACACACTTGGCGCGCAACGCTGCTACGAATGAAAGCAGAGGTAGAATAGCAAGACAAAGGTTAACCCTTTGTGTTCGCGTGTCTGTCCTCGGTTGCCTGAAATCAGCGTCACTCGCATTGTCGATCTACAATGGCTCGGCATCTGCTTCCAAGCGCATTGTGAGGAAAGCAAGTATTTTCTGCAGCGGATGCACCAACGATGACAGCGAACGTGACTAAATATAATTAACAAGCACAAGCTCGTCAGAAGTGCGAATAAAATGATTATATTCCGAATAAAATAATTTGCAAAATTAATTATTAATCGCTTCCTATCATTTGACGTTTTACATGATTTCAAATGAGGGGCGGATGTTAACAATTAAATACACGAAATATATACGTAGATATGCAAAATGTCTTATAATTTTGTCCGACATCGTGCTCGTGACACTGTGCGTCGTGGGTGACGAACAGGAATCTTTGACATCTGGCTCGGTCACGGCTGAGAGCGGAGAAAAACCGGCGAGGGGCCTGGCTCTCCGAGATATCTGCCGCTTCTTGCTTAGGCTATCGTTGCGAATATAGGGAGGTGAACTCGTCTCGCCGTTGGGCATCGATCTCGGCGGAGGAGAATCACCGAGAGAGCTTCCCTCCCGTATCAGCCGTTTCGTCTCCTCGCGCGGCCATTATCCTACGATCGACCACACCCGGGCCCTCCAGCGAAATCCGTCGTGGAATCGCAAGCGTGTACATCTTCCTCCGGAATTCCTCTTTCGGCCTGGCATCGCCACCTTCCGCCCCCATAGCTCCCTCCCTTACCGCTGCCCCTACGATCGAACCCTGTTTCGAGATGCCTGTTTCCGCGTCTGTTTTGTATCCAGCCTTTGTTCCCTTTGCCCTGTGAGAAGCGGATTCTTCTCGCTCGTCCAGGAACATTTGTTGTTGCAAGTTCTTTATGAGAAAAGTTTCGACACGTTCACGCGAGAACGGATCCCGTATTGTTCACCCTTCCGAGGCAGACACAACAGACTCTGGATTAATCGGGTGTACTGCTCCGCGAAATTGGAAGTTGATCGATGTTCCTAATTGCGCGACTACAAACTATGCTTCGTCTGATCTCGAGTATGATACTTTCTGCGTGTTTATGCGAATATCGATGTTCTGAAACTGATTCTCAGGAAATGATTAGTGCCCGAGTAAACGATCGCGAACGATCGATCCCCGATAGGATCGATATCGGTCGCTGGAAGTTTCGACGGCTACATGGGCCCCGGGTCGAGCCGCCTTGATCTCGATAGCGTGAACCGTGATCCATGAGACCGACCGGCAACAACAATGACTAATTAAATATCAATTAAATGGACCGGCACCGGTCGGAACAATGCTGTCTTTATCCCCGGTATTAGGGTCGTTATCGAGAAAGCAGGAAGCCGTTGCGAATAGAATTCGTGAAAGTGTTTGGCCTCGGCAGCGTCTTCGTTCCGCGAGTCTACCAAAGTGACGGGGGATAGCGCAAGAAACTGTGAAAACCGTGGGAAGATGCGAGAGCATCCTCGCTTCTCGGAAAAGCCAGCCGAAGCTCGTTTTTCCGACGAAAATCAAAGATGAACGCGCGTCTCGTAAATATCAGGTAAAAGCGGATGACGATCAACGTTCTTACGTACACGGTGTTCATTACGGCGTATTACGAGCGGACATTTGCTGGTAATGTTGTTAAGACCATTTTCAAAGTTAACGAAAAAATTACAGTGGGTGCATCTAATTAAACAACCTCCAGATTCCTTCAAAATGCTGGCGAACTACTTTTCCGTACTTGTTACCCTAAAATCAGTGTGACTCGCCGTTCTTCAACAGTCTACTTCCGGTGTACGACTGCATTAGAACCTTCTCGACAGCTAAACCGCATCGGCGAAACAATAGGCGACATTCATTATCGGAATCAGTTTCGTTGAACTGTTGTCAGAAACGTCGAACGCGCGGAGAATCGCCGCTAGTCGACGATGACCATGACTTTCTCGACACCCTGTGCGGGCATCGGTTGGAGAGAACACTTGGCGGCGAGGGGATCGTTCGCAGCGTCACCTCTTAGCGTCAATCATTGTGCCACTCACGGGCACCGAGTCGAATCAAAGAAGCTCCTAACACCGTTTACTCGATAACGTAGGTGTCACGAGCCTAGCGCGGTGGTTTTGCGTCGAGACGAGAGTGACTATGCGGGAGCGTCGAACGTTTCTGCCATATAAGCCGATCGAGGAACGAGGAAGCCGCGAGGAATGGATCCTGGAGCCGAGGGGAAAGGCAAGGATAACCTTTTGATCCTCGCTCGGGGTGCCAGCCGCGGCAGGTGTCGGTCGGTTGACATTTAACCGTTTAACGCTCGTTGGGTGGGCATCGAGATAACGCATCCCGAGGAAGAATCGGATGGCTCACGGCGCGGCGTTCGAAGACGGCTCACGGTACATTAGAAACCTCGGTTATGGTTCGTTTAGCCTCAATAGTAAAGAGTTATTGGATCCTTCGAGCAGTCACGTTAATAGTCTCGAACCGTCGAACGACTCTATCGGTCGGCAGGCGCTGCTCGATCGGCTTGTGCACCTCTTCCGGCAGCAGTCCTCTCTACTTTCAGCGAAATGCTGTAACACCGATCTCGGAACCGGACCGGCAAAGGCGCAGGATCGACGAGCGCGTTTCCACCGGTGTGTCTAGACTGGCAGGTAACAAATAGCGACCCGCCACTGACAATAGTAGCCTGCCATCGTCGTCGCCGAGTCATAGAGCACCGCTTAATGGAGTCACCTCGGAGTCGTGCGGAATCGTTTCCTGGACCGAGCCCATTCACGGCTGCTCCGCCATTGATACTGGAAAACCGAGGTTCCTGCCAGAAATCCTGAAAAAGTACACGCGCCGCCGAGGATTTCCGTTAACATTGGTCGACATTGTCCGGCCCGCATTGTTCTCGACAATGGCGTGGCAGGTAGTCTTCGAGGTTGCGGATCCAGAGGCGTACTTTCTAGCTGTCTCCGTAGACACGCGACCGTGCCGCCGCTGCTGGTACGTGTCCAGCTGCCGGACGACGCGTGCCTAAATGCAGGAAGGAAAGTAGGAGCTCGATAGAACCTCCTGTTCTGTTCTCTTCTGGGCCCGTTCGATTGAAAATTGGCCGACATCTAGCGCAGCTGCGATCTTAACCGGAATCCGTAGCGTTGTATTTTCCACTGGATTCAAACATCCCAAAATTTAATGATTCCATCCTTGACTTAGTCATCCACAAACTCTGTCTCTCCCTCGTTCTGTCTCCTTGCCGTATCATTATTATCTTTATCTTTCGTATACAGTGGAACCTCACTTATCCGGCTCAAACGAGACCAGGCCCGGAAAATTCATTAACAACATAAATAACACAAGCATTTTATATGTATACTTTCACAACCATATTGGTTGTTTCCGAAGTAATCGATGAGCCAGATGAAATCGATCGGTTTTCAGGAGCAACGCGCAGCGTGAACGTCTCGAATGTACAATACCTCGCATGTGCAACGACGCAGCTCGAGACCTTCCAACCGACCCTCCAAATGATCGATCGACTTCAGCACACGTGTTACGCACTTGACACCAGAGCACCGTATCTGCGACTGCAGTAATTGGATGCTAGGGTGATTCATGTGACTGGGACAAACAGCTAGAACTAGTTGAGAATGTATGCACGATGTCGAATTGACTTTCATTCGAGAATGAGAAGAACATTAAGAAGCCACTGTAATTAGATTTTTACTTTTATTCGACGTCTCGATGCGTATGAAGTATCCGCACTCGTCTAGACGGCGAATAATTTATATCCCCGGCTGTCTAATTTCTTGAGCAACGCAAGATCGGGGACACGTCGGTCTCTGTGTCCTCATCGGCGGCATAAAAAACCCGAAGGAGACGTATCCGAGAGAGCCACGTGGGAAGACGTTCTATAGGACTTAATTAAATTCCATCGTTGAATCGCCCTAATAAACGTCACATTGATCCCCGATAGCTGGCCAGAGGTCGAGGATGAAAGCGCCGCGGCGCGGCTCAGCATCCGATCCCGAAGCCCGTCCGATTAATTGCCGTGCGTGCGGCAGTATCGCGATGAAACATGAAATCGCATTCGTAACGAGCTGTCGAAGCAGTCAAAGTGCAATCAAAAACAGACAGGTCGGTTGCTCCAGAGGATCGCGTTGCCAGCAGCCTGTCGAGGATCGACGCAACGCGCCGCATCGGCCGAATCCGAAGCAGTGAGAGAAATTAATGGACTTAATCAACGAGCCGCCGAAGGTAACCGACCGATCGCGCGGCTATGGAACAATGTTGAATCACCAACGACGATCGAGAACGACTATCCTTGATCCAAATACGAATAGGATCGGGTTCATTGCGTCTAATGGCCTTGAACGATGATGGCACGCGCAACATCAACGGAGGAAATTCTTCCGACATGTTACTTTCGTTGGCCGGGTAAAGTGGAGCTTGAGTCGTTAGTCCGTTAACGCTGCCCATGTAAATTACGTAGATTACATGCTCTCGCTGGCTATCTTTCATTGCATAATTGCCCGTCTAGCTCTTCTTATTACACACTCTTTTTGCGAGTGTCAGATTGCACGATTTCGTCTCTCCCCGCAGTATTACTCGAATAATTGTTTTACCAATACGACTCGGTATTTGTTCGGGCGGTCGAATTCAATTGCAGTATTATTGTGTCCCTTTTTTTAGTAAAATTTTTTGAGAATGAAATCGTATCTCCTTTATGGAATCACATATTTCACCCCCTTAACACGAATGTCAGCATCTCAATTTTTTTTCAACAAACATAGCCGGTTTATGCAACAATTTTTTTAGGAGCGTATGAGGGTTAATGGAAGACCCTCGTAAAAAGCGCATCGTTGATCGGAGGTAGCGAAATTGTTGGTCCACGGTGGCCCGACGATTCTTTATGGAGTACTGTTCGGCTAAGTGGCACAACAGACTTCGGCCAGGCGTAAATTTCGCGTTAACGTTCTCCCCGTTGTCCCGTATTGTCGCCACACCTCGGCCCGCTCGCGAAAAAGAAACGTGAGCGCCTCGCGCCGGTGTAAAAAGAAGGATAATTAACGACGACTGTGCAATTCTTCGACCAAAAATGGCCGGCGTGGTGTAACATTGCTCGCGGTTACATAAAGCGTCTCCCGAGCCCCCGTAAAAGGATCGCGTCGATTTAAATGAAAAGGATTCACGGGAGACGAGCCGCGCGCCGCGCTCGTATTACAATTTATCCGAACGCAATAATAAAGATAATGTCGTAACCGCGGCAGTAAACGCGGAACCGTGAAAGCAATAAACGACGGTGACGAGGGGAGGAAGAGGGACGGGGCGTTCTGCACGGTGTTTTCGTTACAGATACAGAAACTCGTAAAATGCACGGTCGCTTGCGCGCAAACTTCCGTTGGATTATGATTTATTAAACTGGCCCGGCACGCTAAACGGCTGGTTTGCTGTAAGTAAATAAACGGCGGCCGGTTGATGAGACTGTTGTGCCTCCGCCCTCTTGCTTTTCGACTCGTTCGTCGTCTTTTCATCGAAATGGGACAGCGAAATAGTCGAGCGACGAACGAGGAATCTGTGGATCTTAACGCATTATTTCATATTTTTTAAAAGTATGAGTACTGGCTAAAAATTTCTTAATGGATCCTCTAATAATTTCGTTTGGGATTGTAATGTAAAAAGAGATTTTTAAGTTTCTTCTTGGTACGGCACAGTTATTAAAATTCCTATCATGTAGTAGGATTCCTGTAGCTAAAATTTATATCTTTTAAATATTGATTACAAACGAATCAAATTTTATTTCATATAAAAAGAAAGGCACAACATTCATATTTGTTAGACTTCGTGAAAATCGTTATCACGAGTCTGACTCGTTAAAATACGGCAAGGGGTTAATAGAAGAAGAATCACGTTCGTCGGGTCCATTTTTAGACAATCCTGTCTGCCATAAACGCATGAAATTCGCAGTTTGAACGGTAAAGCTATGTCCACACTGAATCAAGATCCAGCAACTTTTTGTGGCGTCTTGTTGCCCGGTTCTTGGTCTATACGGTAGAAAAAGGAGAAGGTAGCAAGATGGGACAAAAAGTTGCTCGATATCGCTTCAGTGTGGACATTGCTTTACACGAGTCGCTGTGATCGCGCGGTTCGCTCGAAATGGGACACCCTGTATATACAGCGAGTTACTTGGTCCCGCGAGGTCGTCGTCAGCCGAAGAGAGAGAAGGAGAGAGCTGGTTGAGAACCTTCGAGATTCAGGTTCTACCCGGAGCGACCCGACGGAGCGGAGAGACTTGGGTGGCACGAGAGTGCGGTGGTCGCGCCCTATGCTAACCCAACCTAACACAGCCCAAGATATTGGCTCTTCTTGGCTAGATTCTCACCGCTCGAAACCGCATCGGTTGTACTTGTTTCCGTAAGATCGTGTGGTATCTACGAGCGGGTCTCCCGCACGGTCCGAGCCGGCTCTCGGACACCCGCGGCTACTTACGGGGTCTAATCTCGATGATCGCAGGCCTAGCCCGGTCGATCCACGAAGTTAGGATAGGTTCGGAGATGGCAGGTAGACAGAGGGGCCGCTTTTAGAAAGGATGCCCGCATCCAGTGAGAATATCTATTTAGAGACTGGAGGGGTCGTTTCGGGCTCGAACAAGTCTGATGCTCCCGCTAGCTTGCCACCATTGTGAAGAAGTTTCGGTTTCCGGTGACCTTGGCTTTGCGACCGCACTGCCGACCGTCCCTTTTGGGCGTGAATAATGGCCCCGTACATCTGGTCGCCATTTCGTCGATCAGTATCCAGCCGAAATTTAAAGCTTTCTCACAGTTCCGAAAGATGAGTCTTCGAGGAACCGTAACCTCTCCGGTGACGGTAGTAAATAGTCCCTCCCATTGTAGGTTTCGGAATGCCCGATAGGTGTGAAGCGGTGAGAAACTTTGGAAAGTTATTTCAGTCAGGTTTATACACGTTCGCTGACCGGTCTTTCAACCTCACACTTCGGTAACATCATGACTTCTTTAAGGAACAGCAATCGAATTCTTCTCTAACGCTTGCGCGACCGTATATGAAAGATAATCTGTTGAAGAACACTATTCAGTTCCCAACGTTGAAAAACTATCGAGAAGACTTTTATTTTTGGTCATGCATAAAATAAGACATGGTTCAAGAGGATTTCATCGGGCAATACTAATCGCGACTGAACCTGTCTGTGATTTCACGTATCGAATAAAGTCCGTGAGGGTTTTGTCGGTCACTCGCTTCGCGTTCCGAAAGCTCGATCGCCGGGAATGATCGCGGCGTTCCGTGGAGAATCGATTCGCCGATTAATCGATTTTCAACGGCTTCATTCGCGGTCTCAGAGGAGGTCGAAAGGTGAACCTTAGGACAGTCGTGAGAGCATAGTTTCCGCGAGATAAGGCGGGACGAGGAGGCAAAAGCATGCAGGCGGCGGGCAGCGCAGCGTCTCGTATAGATGCACGATGAAGCTCCTCCAAGCAGATCTTTGATCTTGCACGATCCACCGACCTAATTAATGGTATGCGGGTCAGTCGCGGCAATAATTGAGGGAACCGGATGCAGCTGAGCGTCTGCGCACGGTATTATCGTTCAAATATCTCCGGCTCGTTATGAATTCATTGAGTTCTCGTGACAGTGCAAGAAGTGCATTCTGATGATGATTTACTCGCTTCGGATAGGGTTCGACGGCGAGTCGTTGCCGAGTGTTTAGTATCTTTACTAATGATTCGGCAAGAAAATGATAGGGTGGAGGGGCTTATTAAGCGTTATTAAGCGTTTTCTATGGAATACGCGTTGCCACACCCGGAGGATCGATTTTCTTCGACTCTCTGTCTCACGGTTCACTTTCAGCTTTTACGTGGCTCGTTGGTATTAAACGGATTCTTGTAGACATGATTGAACACATTGATCTCAATGGTAAGTCGGTGTGGAATACGCTTGCAAGATGTTGCAACGTTTGGGAAGCCATTTTATTTTACTCGTGAGCATTAAATCTGCAGCCAAAAATTTCTCCAGCGACGTTAAACTTTTAGATCTTCTGTAATGTATAATCATATAGAGACTGTAGATCTTTACGATAAATAAACTCCGAGTATTCAAAAGAATTGAGTAATGAAACAAATCGATTCATTCATCGCATTATATTCGCTCAGGTATGTTTATTAATACTGTACAACAAACGCGAGAAAGTAAGGAAAGAACGGTGTTAATAGTTTCTAAAGGCGCATTCCTCGTGCACGAAAGTTGGAGGAAGGGATCGCGCGACCAAGAAAAATGCAAAAAGAAGATCGCGAACCCGGGGCCGAAGATTGGGCCGATAAACTCGTCGTGGACGCGGCCACCGGTAACGAGTTATGAAATGCAATTTGCATGCAACCGAGATTCGGGTGGATCGACGGGGCTCGGAGAAACCGGGCAGCCGCGGAACTCGGTCCAAAACCAGTCCTGAACTGGATTCTCCAGAATTCGGGGCCACGGTCTGCCCTCCGAAACGGATCCGCTTTCGATCATCCTCGATCATCGAAATTGGCACGTCAAGATAAAAGAATGCGGAAGAGGTGCGGCGAACCTGCTCGCAGTTCCACGTGGCCGGCGCAGTTCGCTCAGAAATCGATTGCTATTGTCTAAAGTGTAAAGAATAAATGTCCTTTTTTGTGTGTATCCAATAAAAAATGCGACTATATTAAAAATTAAACTACGATTTACTGTAGATCGGTCGGCAATCGTTCCGATTCTATGGTACTCGTTGAAAGAGCAAATGCTTGATTAACACAGTGTAAAAAATTAATTCCGACATTAGGACCTCCAGTTAGCGTGCAGCAGAGAGGTCAGACATCAATTCGCATCATGCGAGGAGCTCCCCGACGAAATGGCTCTGCTAAGTGCTCAAAGAGTTGCCTCCGCGGGCCAATTAACCCTGAACAATTAACCCCCATCAATTCAATGAAAACACAAACGGAGAAAACGCGGAGTAAGAATCGTCCCGCATGAGAAGTGCTTAACCGGCGTCGAGTGGAGAGCGGAGGGTCCATTGTGAGGCGGGCAACTGAACTCGCGATTGCTCACTGCAGGCGCAGCGTTAACTCAATTAATTTCACGGCAGACGGGGTCCGAAGGCAAAACAACGTTCGCGGAGGATTTTCCAGGAAATCTGGGGGCAAAGTGCTTCCGGTTGTCCCTTTATCGCGGATCGTATTCGGTGCAGTACTACTTGCTCAAATTTCCAAAGTTTAGGATCCAGAAGTCGAATTCTTACGTTACAGGATAGCGTTTCTCTTCCAACGATCGGCTCGAGCTTAACTCTACAAAGCAAGAGAATAGATACGCGTGCAATTAAGAAAATTTCAAATACATTAATGTTTGTCTTGCCTTTCCAAATGTGGCACCGGCGGATTGTTGAGATTCTTGCGATTGCAATAGTACGTGTGTTATTTACATTAAGTTTATAAATCTAGTCCGATGTACGTCGTGTTTGGACTCATGTTAATAAGAAAAATTTGAAATGTTTTCTTTTTGACGTGCGTTCATCTGTTCTCCTCTAGTATTTTATTCTCACTGGTTGTCTACTGTAACAGGCCCCGTTGAGGTTGAGGCACCATATGATGGGGGAAGAATGAGGATGGATCGTGTAAATTTAAGCGTTACAGATTCAGTCTTCAAACGAAGCACTACTGGGATAATCCACGACCGAGAAGAGCTAGGCTGAAAACGCGGCTTGGCGTGTCGTGGCCCCTTGTGGCCCTGAATCGTCGATTTATCGTGTACGATTCCGCTCCCTTATTCATTGTCGTTTTCCATCGCGGCAATCGCGCGCGTTCCGATCCGGAAGCGATTCGAAAATCGACCGGCAGACCAGCGGCGGCGAGATCCGGATGAAATCGCCGACCGGATCGCTTAAAGAGACACAATGGAGACGTGGACGAAGTACGTGCACGCATGAGGAATGACAAGGGGGAAAACAAACTGGTGGTTGTCCGCTGGTACGCCGGAGAGACCGTAATGGCCGCCCGCGACAAAGCCTGTTCTCGCAATCAAGTTTATATGGGAGCTTGTCGTTGCGTAAAGGAGTAGGAAACACTCGGAACGGGGATATTTGAATGGGAGGACGGGGAACGCGTTTAAAGCACTCGGTTTACCGTTCCGTAAACTCGGGGACTTTTTGTTTGGCAAAGCCGCGGCTACTGTCACCCTCTGAATGCTGCGGTGGACAAATTCCTACACAAGAATACTATAATTAAACTGCGGATCTTTGGGCGAAATAAACATTGTCTGCTTCAATTGTGAGAGACTGGGATCAGATGGACATTTCATTCTTACTTTAATAATTTTAACAAGCTGCAAATAATAGATTGGTACTCTTTGTGTGCATATGTGTGCCTTGTAGAGCCTGAATCCAATAATCAAAAGTAGTTGTACCCTTACCTTCGCATTCTTTTTGAATGTAATATGATTCTACAGATAAAGATAAAGATAATAACAATTCCATCCACTGGTTGTACATTCTTAAGGGGTTTGACCACAGTAACGGGTGTAAAAACATCAAAAAATGAAACGACTTGCTTCAGTATGAGGAAATAATTTAATACTGTAATTTAAAAAAGATTCTTGTATTTTTACAACCCAAAATGGCGAGTCCGCCGCTTACACTATTTTTAGAAACGTGATATCATCGGAGCTGTATAAAAAAAATGGGTAATTCCTAAGGATTAGAGGAGCATTAAAGTTAATGACTAGAAATAACAGTTCCTAAAGATTTCGTCTCATTATTGGGGCATATCTGTGATCGTTAAAAGACACGAGACGCCCAAGTTCGTGGCCATAACAATTTCTGCAGAAAATTTTTTTCTGGATCGATTCCAAGGATCTCTGCCATCGCGGAAAACAGTTGAAAAAGAAGAAATTTTTCGAGCGCGTCATTGTAGTACATAGCGAGCGATCGATAGTAACATTTTCGCGTCAATGCGGAGCCCGCGACGAGTTAATACTTAATACGCACTTTCAACGAGCTTCCCGCGCGTTTTTGCGGGAAACTGAAAGTCAAATCGCTTACTTAAATACACTGGCATTAAAAGAAGAGAAGCCGGGGGCTGCCTAATGAATAGGTAGTTCTGCAAATTACAGACGATTTCGTGAAATCGATGACTGTGCAGGAAATAACAGGATGGACGTGCAGGCCACTTTGTCTCCGTCCCGTAGACCGCGGAAAAAATCATAATGACATTTTGATAGACGAGTACGCGTTCGCACGGCGAGTATTCGCGTTATAATTACGTATTTAATTCCGTGGCGGGACGTGAAACGACGCGAGCTGAAAGGAAGGTGAGAACGATGACTCCGGTCCTGCACAATGATCCCCGCCAGACGCCTGTCAATTACCACTATTTTTTCCAAGGGAAATGATATCTCGCACAGTTTTACATCTCTCGCTCGACTTTGTTCTCGGGCTTCGCGCGCGCGCATCTCAATTCCCGCCGGCCGCATAAATCATCTTTCATTATTAACATTGTTTGCGTGTCACTCGGGGATGCGAGATCAGACACTTTTCCTTTCGCATGCTCAAAGAGAGAAGTAAAAGTGAACGCACGCTGCTCTAACGAGCTGCGAATCGCGTTCCAGATCGATGAAAATGATGCTCGGGAACCCCGGGAATAATTCACGGAAAAAGGAACAAAGTAAAGAAATCATCATTTGTGCTCCTCGAAACTGAAATTGCTAATTCGATTGATTCGGCGACTCGCCTTGGAGTAATGAACAGGATTCTTCTTTTTTTTTTCACCGATTAAAGACAAGAAACTAATTGCCCATGCGTTTCATTCAAACTCGGAGTAATGCAATTGTATCGCGTTTAATCGTCGCCCGCGTTACACGCAATTATCAATTAATTAACAGAAAGTGTTACACGGTTGCTCGCGAGTCTAACAAACTGCCGCAATTAAAATAATCAACAAGTGAGGTATACGATATGCCGAGGACCTTCAAGGCCAGCCAGTTTCTATTAATAATCGCCACATTCGGATGCAGGACGCATCCACGTGGAAAATATCGCGTCTCCGGTGTGTACACCGAGCGAAGTAGCGATTATTTTTAGACGAACAACGAACGGGAACCACTTTTCCCAACACGTTTACAAAATTTTCAACCGAGATCCTGCCCCCGCGGTGCGACCAGAATAAATGTGTAAACGTTTGCTCATCCTCGACGGCTAAACAGACAGGAAATATTTATGCAACGAGTAACAGGAACGATTCAATTATAAATCCCCGCCTCGGGCCGCGGATGAGCACCGAGAACCCCGTTTATGCGAATCAATGAAAAATGCATCGGAAAGTCCGGGGCAATATGCGTCCGCTGAAAATCCCCGGCACAGGTCGAATATGAAAGGGGCGAGGGTCGCTTTAAGCCCCCGGAGATTCATGCCGGGAATCGAATGTGGACACAACCACGTTCTCGCGCGCCGCTGTCCATGATCCTGCGCGATTCGTGCCGTTACTCTCATTTTTCTTCCCACACGCGTGCCGTTGTTACTCTTCCTTTTCGCCGGGGAACGCTCTCTTCTGCCTTCCCCGCAGCGAAACGCCGCGCCATTCGAATTATTTTCGTTAGCCGACGAATATATTCGTCGTTTCCGCTCTGCACAATGGCCCAGAACCAGAAGAAAGCTCTGGAATTCTCTGGTATTACTTATTTTCTAGAGTGAGAAACTGTCTTTATAAAAGTACACTTGTGGTGGGTGTTTCGATAAGAAATTGAAACTGTGTCAGTTGATTTTGAATGTGATTTTAATCATTTTTTGGAAACCTTTCTCAAAGTTTAAATTGCTGTAAATATTAAGACATTCGTGCATGTATTAAACAATGCTTGGAATGCATGTATAAAATATTCAATCAAACTTGTTATACTCAGTCATTATTGACAATGTGGTTTACATGATTAAATATGGCATTTTTTGAATCAAAATCATATACAATGGAATTATTCTAGGTCGGAAGAAATGTTTAATGTTCAATTTAAAGTAGCTCCGACTGCAAAGGGTTAATTTCACTTGGAATTTCAGAATTTTGTCTTCAGAACACTTGACTTTTGGCCAGTAAAGGCGGGTTTCCAGACCAGTGTGTGCTGTATGAGCAGCGTTGTATCTGGAAACAATAGCTGCGGGCCCGAAAAGTTGCTCCGTGCAACCGCAATGTCATCGAAACCGAGGTCTCTGTTCACCGTTAGCTCGTCGCTGCGCTGGCCGCGTGCAGGTGCACACGTGCACGAGCGTGCCGTGCAGTGCCGTTGACAAGCTTGAATATTATCTGTTCGCGTGTACATAGGCGAACGCCATAGCATGGCATGGCAACGTTCATGGGGATCGTGCGGCGACGGGGTCCGCCTATGGGAAAATTCTGCCGTGGTTCCCGTGACACCGCGAGCAGACGCAGGGCGGTCCCGGCAGGACCGTTAGGAGGCTTCAAGGATATCCTGTGTCGCGTGCAAGCGAGCCGCGTGAATTACCTTAGGCCCGAGACCATGCCCGATGCCCAGGACGAGAAAGGATCGTCAAGGATTACCGGTAGTCAATGGCCGACGCTCTTTGTCGACCGGTTCCAGTGGCTCCTCGCCATCCAGAAAATCGCTCGATGCGTTCGATTGCTTTTGCTGCCAGAAACACTCCCGACACTCTCAACAACCTTCAGACAGCTACCTCCTCTCTTTACAGTCTCCCGTAATCAAACATTTCAAAATACGCTTAAAATAGGTCGACAAGGTAAAGCCCAGCCGAACTTTCACTCAGGGGACCAAAAATTTTCAACTTTTCTGAATGCAATATTATACAATTCGACGGAGAAATGATAAAACTTTAAATTCTTGTGCGAGCAATCAAAGTTTCGATGTGCGGAGTTCACTCGCTTAGAAGTTTAAAACTTAAAGCGGATCCGCTAGGTCTAGGTTACGAATTTAAGGTTTCATCATATTTTCGTAAAATTGTATAATATTACATTAAAAAAAGTTGAAAATTGTGGTCCCCTGAGTGAAAGTTTAGTCTAGAACTCTCTTAATAAGATAAACGAGGATTTTATTCAAGTTCCGACAGAACACCGTAAAATACCTGCACTCAGAAATGCTTCCGAATGGAAGGAGCGGTGCAACGTGCAGTCTTAAAATAGAGAAGTTATGCGATTTCGTATTGTTCGACGTGTGTCTGGAGGCTGATCAAGAAACTATTCAGGTCTCGTTACGCGTCCGAAGTATACCGGCAGGAGATACCACCTAATCGAGCGGGAAAATGTTTAAGCAAGAATTACCTCGTGACGCACCGTGAAACAGGTCGGCGTTTATTATCGCATTAAGTGGCTCGTAAGTTGCATGGAAAAAATGAAAATGTTACTATTCGCAATGTTCTACTCACTTTTTTCGCGGTATGTCATCCATTCAGCGCAACGAACGAATTAATGCAGTCGCGACGGTACCCACTCGGTTAATCGCCGACTTAATTGAGTTTATTACCACTGATGAAGAAAATCGTACGGTTGCGCAATATTTTTCTTCGTATCCACGTGCAACTTCACGGTGTGCTGCTCCCAATTCGGGATAAAAAGAACACGAGAGTTTTACTGACGCATTAACGAGCATCCACTAATGAAACCGATACCGAGGCTCCGTTCGCGTAATGCGGTTATTTGCAATTATAACTGTAAGAATTAACGGTACTCCTCGAACGTCTGTTCATATTTACAGAGATTCACGCGGCACTAGCCCGACAGTTCCCCGGGAAAAATCGATTTTCTGCATTTCCGGTGGAACTTGTTCGCGACTGAAGCTAACTCGTTCATTTCTCCAGGAAACTAATAGCGAAGAATGGCTGCATCTATTTAATTAACAGGGGTTAATTATTATTGTAGTTAACGTCAATACAAATTCAATAACTTACTTTACTATGGTTTCAAGTCTTAAAATACTGCTAAAATATTTTTGTTCCGCTAGAATCTAGCGGCTGGATCATGAAAATCGCCCACTGTGCTTGTCCATCGGGCATTTCGGATAATCTAGCAAAAAACTGTTTCGAATAAAAGTTAATCGATAGGACTCTTAATCTCGAGATAGGCCCGAGTAACCGGGTACATAGTTACACTAGTCGCGAAAGAGCTTTTGAGATCCTCCGCATTGAAAACTCTAGTACGCGGACGCGGCGGGTGCATGGTCTGCGCCTTTGACCGAAAGCGTACATAATTCATACGACGAATTCGTACGCGGCGGTAATTGCTCAACTTCCGTCTATTCCGGATCGTTAACGCAACTCCTGCAGCGGGCCGTTGCCCGATCCGCGTGCCCGACTAATTATTCAGGATTCGACAGGATGGCTTTTTGCCGCAGAACGGTAATATGCCCGCAGCTCGGCGGGCTCGGTGCTCCGCGGCGCGTAACACTCTGACCTTTGGAGAGCCGCAGAGCATGGGCGCAATAGCGATAGAGAAAAACTAGTTCGGATATACGCAACCGTGTCAAGTAGAAAAGCCGCAATGCGACGGTTATGACGTCATTGCTGAAAAGAGCTGCGTGCCTGCCGGCGGAGCACCCGATCACGAGATACACGCTATACGCCCCGGTTTTTGCGGACTAGATACTCGCGAGCTGATTAGCCGATGCTTATCTAATAACGCCTGCAGGCTACTTTTACCCGAGTGCCAACCGATCGTCGGAAAGAAATGCCGTGCGAGACCGCCATTCTGATCGTAAAACGCTAGAAAACCGATGCGTTTCGCCGCTGCGCTGTAACGAGACCTTGAAACGGCCGCTTCCCACCTCGTTCGAGAACCTCGCGAGGTATGCATCTGCTTAATAGGCAAATAAATCTCCCGTCGCATAATCCTACGTTTCAAACTGTTCCATAGGGTTTTCGAGTAATTACTGGTGCCGGCGCCTTAGGACACATTGTTCACTGCAGCTACACTGCACGACTAAATTGTACGACACTTTACATATCTGTACACAGTCAGTCAAAAATTGTTTATTCGAGATGTGAGAACCCTAGTAGCATTTATAGTTGGCAGTTTTGAAAAAAGTTACCTTAAAAATACCAAGGTAAAAACCGGCGGAAGTTCCCCGACACTAGTATACGCGCCGTCCAGCAGGATCTCGAATTCCGTTTTGCCAAGGAGAAAGCATGAAATTCGAGAGCCCCCCACGATACTCTCACGGAACGTGGGTGTTCGGCCGTACGTCGAAACAAATTACGAACCGCGCCCGCAAATCTGTTCCTTGCTCTTGCTTTTCAATGGGAAACCGGACTTCCGAACCGGAGGCGTCGCCATTATGCAGCAAACTCACATTCCGCAGACGAAAACTTGTGCGGAGGGTTAAACCCAATTTCGAAGCCACGCGTGAAAGCTGAAGTTCGCGAAGAAACGAAATTCAACGAAGTTTCATAGAAACAGAGTTCCGTTCTGTAAATAACAAAGAAATGTATTTAGCAGAGTAGAATGCAACCAGCGGATAAATATAAAATTGTTTTCACCGGACGAACGGGATAAACACGATTAGATGCGCGCACGGTTTCGATGACACGCGTATTAGTCGCGAACTCGTCGATCGGCGCGGCTCGGCCGGGAATAAAAGAACTAGGGGACGTAAATCCGCTCGTGAAACCGCCTGCGCAGCGCCGATCGTCCGGGGATGGATGATTTGTGGGCAGATCTTGGCATCGGTTCTCGTAGAAAGTCAGGAACCATTTATAACCTCGCCGGATAGAAAATCCGCGGACGGTTATTCCGCCTAGTCAATCGGTTTTCACGTTTCGCGGAACGTCCAATCACCGTCGATCGGTTCGCGCTTCGAGGACGAGTCACGGCCAGCGTTACCATATTTTTATCCCTCCAGGCCC
>CM052311.1:22533012-22575279 GCA_028455605.1 Lasioglossum malachurum | reverse complement strand
GTGCCTAACCGGTAAATTATGTGCCGGTGTGGCAGCAAAACGGCTCTGCCCGAATGATCACACCTAATCGTGCTGGTATAAGTCCACCTAGAATAAGGAGAAACGATAAAACAAGGGTGTAAACCAGAACATTCCGATTGCATGCTGTCAATTTCTGAAATTAATCACAGTCTTATTGTTCGAAAATTACCAAATACCGTTCACACACAACTAAAGTTTTAATGTTTCGATAAAAAGGATGTGACGAAGATGATGCGAGGACGATCGATCACTTAAGGATGTCACGTTCAGCAATCTCTCTCCTTTATCTAATTAATCATTAGTTTCTGCTCTCGATACATCTATCTATTAGATTCGGTCTGGATTAATGAGGACAATCTTATTCACAACAGTGACCTCTTTTGCAGACGTTTCATACTTCGTCGCTATAATTTTCAAAGAAAATGGAGTTTTCCACGGATTGTTTTCTTTCTCCGACTTTCCACTAGATACTGTCTTATTAAAATGATTAAAAGAAAAATACATTTTTCTGTAACGTCCACTTCTCATAGTCGATTTAGGAAATTTTTATTTTGCATGAAGATCCGCAGTCTAGTGATGAGCATTGGGCACGAGAAAGAAATACGAAACAACAGCTAATTATTACAGCGAATAACAAGTTCAGTTACATTTCGAAGAATATCCTAGAAAGACACACTGTAGCCTGTTTATTCGGAATTCAACTGCGAATTTTATGCATTTACCTCAGCTCATTCAAATTGGTAGAAGACTGGTAGAAAATCTTGTTCTCTCGCAAAGATCCATGGGCTACCGGTGGTCATGACATAAAATATAGAACACAGGAGTAACAGAAGATGACTATCTTCGGATCTCGTCCTCCAAAAACATACAGTGCAATCTCTCCCACCACGAGAATCTGCACAATCGAACCGTACCCACTGCTCCTGCAGCCATGAAAATCCTGGTTCAAAAGGTTATCGCACGCCGCGTTCACTTTCTTCGTAGAGAATACTTTGCGCTGAAAAGTTTTCATCGAGCCGACGGCGCGACGCGACGGCAGCCGCGCAGGATGATTTACGTAATTCTTCGGCCACAATTTTCATACGGGCGACGAGAAGAATCGGTTCCGCGGGACGACGACGCGACGGTGCAAGAGTTCGGCCACCGGGCCGTAAATTTGCAACATCGATTTCCTGATTGTCGCGCCGCCGTTCACTGGCCACGTTATTTATACGTAATTCCGCGGGATTTACAGCCACCTCCGGTCATGTTCATCGCGATCGCGCCAGACGGGAAAGACACGCGACTCGACGCAGTTCGAGAGTTTCATTTGTACACAGAAACAAATTCAACATAAAATGTAGCGTAGCATTGGAAAATTCCTAAAAATCGGGAAGAAAATGCCATTGGAAACATGAGAAGATAAATTGGTACTGGAGAAACAAGGTTAAACATTCGCCATTTTTGGTGCTTGGATGATAATACCGTTTGCATCGTAATGACTAGATTGCGAAACGATAGATGAAATTATAGTGGAAGACACAGAAGCAAAATAGGCATTGGTTTCCTGTCTCGAGCATTGCATTAAAAACAGAAGAACAGCTTTCTTCAGATTTTCTCAGGGTTTTCTCTATTTTATGTTTTACGTGCTCACATTTCTCGCGGATCCATCGAATCCGCAGACTGGTAACAATAAATAAAAAGACGTTTATAATCTTTCATTCTTCAGTAGAAAGCTGAATTCTTATAGAACGATGAAACATTTTAACGATTAAAAATAAGAACTAATGGGCACGGGTCTTTTTACCATAATAAAATAAAGTGCTAATGCAGATATCCAACGTAATTTAGAGTTGAACGATGAGAGATATCAGTTTGATTAAAGTAATACTTTATTGAAAGCTCGTAATTTCATTGGGGAATCGTTCGACGTTGCGTGTTTCCCAATTTCTGAAAATTACGGTGTGTTTATCGCGTGATCAAATTAATTCCGTTTCTCGTTGTTTCAGCACTTTCCATAGAAATCGATCGAGATGAAATTAACTTTGGGTAAAACGTCCTCGGAATTGAATTTCCTTCGAATTCTGGAGATCCAGGCCGTAGTGAAATGAAAAGTGGACAACGATTAGGTTATCAAATTAATTACCGTTCACCTTCCTTCCGCACTTTCCATAGAAATCAGTTAAGATGAAATGAACTGTAGGTAATGGAGCATCGGCTCGTTGACGTCTTCGAAATTGAATTTCCTTCGAGACCGCGATGCAGACCGTAGTGAAATGAAAAGTGGGCGACGATTAGGTTATTACGTTATTACCAGCGGCGCAGAAGATTGTAGGTGGATGAAGGAACGATTCAGAAGCCTTTTGCTCTGCTATGGCACCGCGGGTAACGAGCATCGTGCCCCGACTTAGACACGTGAATTCTAATGAAATACGTGATCGATCCCAGAGAAACTCGAGAAGCCGATACCGTGCACGCTTTTGACTGGAACTTTCAGTCCGTCCGATCACGTACCGGTGCCCCATTTTTTAATCATACTTTTGCGTGTCTTCATACAAAACGGTTATTAAATTCCTCTAGTACTTGCAAAAATACGAAAGTTAACACCGATACATTCATTACATCCCACGATCAGGTTTCTTTTTCGTTGCGCGAGGAGTGAAACCGAAGACAACCCAGTAAACAATCAACGTTGTTCACAATAAATAAATAATTCTGTTACTTCACCGACATGATACATATATTCCTCTAAAGAAGATTAGTTAAAAATATTAACCAAAATGTCCACGTGTCCCTTTAGTTTAAAGATGTTTTGCAGTGTATCATACATTTAGATAATTTCACACCTGGCCATATTGGTTCCTTTAATAATAATTCTGCAATAATCATACCCAAAGACTAAGAATCCACTTTCAAACTACTAACGCTAGAACTCAAAAATACTTCAGGCGCTGTGTACTTTGAATAACCTATGATTCTGCTTTAATAAACATATAAATAATGGTTCCACTGGTTCAATTTTGTCCGTCGCTGTAAATCATTCGTACGTGACTTATCGTATGATCGGGAAATGACTGAATGAAGGAAAATCCGAAACTCATTTCCGCATTGAAGTGGCATTGCTGATGCGATTTCAACGATTTTCCGCGCGGCGATACAGCCGATAGAAGAGATTTCTCATCGCTCCAGGCTGGAGTTTCACCCGCTCACAATATCGACGACCGTTCCCGATTTTCTTCGATACACGAGTCACCGTTTCCTCCTAGTACCTCGGAAATCGCGTATCGATTAATCATCGCACTTTGCCAATCGTTTAGCGACCGCCCTCTCCGGTCTGCCCCGCGAAACACACGACAAATATCTTTAACGAAGTATTCCGCTTCGTTGCCGTCCCATTCTTATCGGGGGGAGAAGTTCTTCGTAGCGGGGAAACTTTCGTTGCTCGGATGCCGAAGAATGTTCCAACTCTATCGACAATCGCCGCAGATACACAGAACTTTGGAATCGTTTCTGGAACAAAATGAATTTGAAAGCGACGCGTCCGATCAACTCCCACGAACAACTGCGAAACTGGCTCGGGATTCTCGATGAAACGCGACCAACCACCCGGAAACTTGGAGCGATCGGATGTTAGGCGAGTCTGATGCGGGCAAATGTACCGAAAACTTTACATCGGAGGTAATTAAACCTATGGAAAGTTGAACTTCTACTCCCGGAACCGAATGAACTTCTGTCGACGGAAGTTGCTCGCATCTTGTTGGGAACCAAGTATTCGGAACAATTTTGGGATCTGCTTAACCCCTTGCACTATAACGTGAAGAATAATACAACTGTAGCGTTATTGATCCGATTCTATCTGCATTGTTATATACTTAAACTTCCAATGTAGTGCTAAAATCTTAATGAATTACTGGATCGGCCATCCGGACCGATGTGCGGTCGCTCCGAAATAGGATCTGCTCCTGGCACGACTTCTCTAATTAGAGACGAACACTTTCCACACTAGGATGAACTATCGAACGCACAATTCCCGGCATCGTTATCGTCATATCGCAGGAGGTCGGACCGTGCGCGTCTCGTCGCGAGGGGAACGATCGAGAGGAGACACGGCGACGAGAGAAGCGAGGAGAGAAGAAGGAGAGAGAGTTCCTCGACCCATTCTCGATCGTAACGAGGCTAATGGGAGAACGATCGTCGGTCGGCTTTTCGAAGTGGCGACCCGGTAATTTCTCCTACGCTCGATTCCGCGGGAAAAACAAGACCGGCTGCAGGAAGAGGAACGATCGAAGCTCTGGTACGCGGCGGCGCGGCGTCGTCGGCTTCCTCCGATACATAACCGCCGGGAGACATTATTGGCCCGATATGGCTAAGGCAGACGCGGCGAAGAAACCTGGACGAGCCAGAAACAGGCTGCTAGAAACCAGAAAGATCGGCGACGGCACAAGGCTAGGGTAACTTTATTCATCAAGTATGAAATTTTTAACACACCTCGCAGATGTTCCAAATCGTGAGAATGCGGCTAAGATCTCAAAAGTAACATTTTCGTTGGAGGTACACAATTTCAAGTCAATTGGTCGACTTAGAACTGCTGGTTTGCCGGTTTTTATAAAAGCAAAGTAATTTATTCAATGAAATCAAAACTGTAAAGATCAAATGTATGATAGCGAGTGCTTCTTCAATCCTCTTGCTTCTCCCACATCCTAAACTTCGATACAATGAGCGTATGAGCACAAAGATTTATTTCTAAATCTGGGCAAATTTACTGGGCGTGATAGTAAACGTGTCGAAGATTCAACTATGAATTTTACTTATTTATTTGACAAGTACACTTATACTTAAAGAAAATGCAAAAAATGGTTCTCTAGAAAATGAAAACCTAGAACACCCGCCGAAGGAGGCGGCGTAAACAAAATCTTGCAGATAAATTTTCGCCAGGTGCAGCTGAGGTCCGACTTAGTTCGAGCCGGCAGCCGGCGCGGATTTTCTAAACCGATTAGAAATAATTGCGTTAGCGCGAGCCTCTCCGATTGGAAAACCAATGCTCGGGTCCCACTGGGACGGAAGCACGGCTCGGACCGGTGTTTCTTTATTAATCGCTCGGGCCCCGCTAATTATCTCCACTCGCGCAGCCTCGCGGCACCGAGCGCACCACACCATGCGCTTTTCCCCGCTCCGGCACCGCGTCTTATTAACGATCCACCGGTCGGCCGTTTTTGCGCCACGACTCCGTTATTACACACGCTAAAACGCAGGCATACATTAACCTTCTGCTCGGGAAATGAATCGTGACGGAATCTGTTAGTCAGAAAGAGAGAGAGAGAGAGAGAGAGAGAGAGAGAGAGAGAGAGAGAGAGACAGAGAGCGCGCGAGAAAGAGAGGACAAGCTTCTCCGCAGCTTTCTAGGATGTCGCCGGTGTCCTTTTACCGCTTATCGATATTCACCCTCTAAACGCGCACATCCGCTGGTCCTCGGGATAATTTGTTGCGCCGGATGTGTCAGTTGCAACGCCGGCGATTTTTCTCCACTCGAGACAGCTCTGTTTTGGAGCTTGATTTTTGCGAGCGATCAGGTTTTTTGGCTAGGTGACAGTGAGAGGGGTCCTGGCGGTAGCTTTCTAGGAGGTTCTACACGTTTCTACACGGTTCTTGAGTGGATGTTTATTTACGACTTCTATTAGGTTGTTGTATATTTGTTTGTATGTATGTTTTTAATCATTTTTTAAATAATACTGACAGATTCGTCCTCGAGGGATTGGGATTCTGTATAAATTGTTGTGTTCCGCAGCACTATTGTGTAAGCCCGGCGGCGTACAGCTCCAAAAAGGAGCAGCAAAGACACTGCGTCGTTATAGTTGTCCACTTTGCGCGGGGTGATTAATTGGCGAATATCTAGGTGGCTTGAACAAATGACGAGAGTAAGGGAGTCCCGCGTACACCTCGTTTCCCAAGAGCGTTCAGCGGACTGTTTGTGCGCTCATAATAGGCATCCGAGAGACGTCGCTTGTTATCGAGTGAGAGGTGAAATCAAGGGCCAAACCGTAGCCGGTTCATGTAGAACGAAAGAACTCGGCATCGATTACGATCGGCGAGGATGCTCCTTAATTGGACGCCGGGATGCGATGTTTCGGCACGCGGATTTTCTAAACCGATTAGAAGTAATTGCGCCGACAGGCTGCCCCCGGGGCTGGAAAACCACCATTCGGAATGGCTTTTTACGCCGGCCGCGTTTTATTAATCACCGTCGCCGTCAATCTACCGAAGAGAAAATCGTTTCGGACGCAATCGTTCCGCGAATTCTACCGACCACATCCTCCTTTATGCAACCCGTCCACGGTGCACAGATTGCATCCTCGGACAATTGATCCGCACAGTACCTAATTATCCTCCATTCGTCGACCGTGTTCATTAGATTTGTGTTTAAATGGAATTCATCGATTCCAGATAACGAGTCAACGTTGACAGGAAGCGGAGAGGACATGCCAGAGACATCAAGGTCACGCTGTTGCATACTCTGATAGAATTGAAACTGTTACGGTTGTGCGTTGTGTAGTTTAAATAATGACAGTGAGCTGGTTTATCAACAACCGTCATTAGGAGAAATATTAATAGACTGCAGATTTCATGCACTTATAATAATATTGGGTATATAGGTGCTACTTAAAACAACAAATTTTCAAATTTGAGAACATCAATACAATATTCTCATTTTATTAAAGTTATTAAAGAAAGGAAGCTATTTGGCTCCTGTCTTGTACAATAAATAAATGATTTCAAGCAGTCAAATAATCCTCTTATCGTAGACGATAATCTCGGAGATGACCTGTTTGATTAAAGGAATGCTTACCATAGTGTGAAGGGGTTTAATGAAGAAATTAGAGGTTAAATTAAAAACTACGTTAAAAGCCTCATCTTTCAGACATTAAAGAGTGAGACGTGTAAGAGAGAGTGGCAGTAGTCTATAATTAAATCTTGTGTGGAAGAACAGGCAGTTTCGAAGATTTGCCTAGTAAAACTTTAGTCGCGATCGCCTCTGCGAGACTAACGATTGTATAACCATCTCGCCACTTGTATACCAAATTTGGTGGCTGCAAGGTTATTAACCAATCAGCGTTAATGATCGTTTACCAGAGCTAGAGTAGCAGCGTTTCAGAAATCGCGTGTTTACAGAAAAAAAAATCGTATCTCACCTATCGCAGCCTTGGCGGTGCAGCCTTGACTTAAAATTTCGCCGCAGTGATCGAGTTGCGTCATGATCCGTGACTCACACTGGAATATTTTATTAGATGGCCGACATGACGAGCCGACCAGCAGGTGTTGGAAATGTCTTTATGTGGGTACGTTATTCTAATAAACTACACTTTATACCGTATATACTCTATTAGTATTATAAAGGTGCTGCTCCAAATAACGACACAGTGTTTCCGCGTATCCTGTGTATTTAATCTATGTGTAAATAGTAAAAGTGAAAGCTGTACAATGTTGCGATCTGCTCAGGCTAGCTGATTAATATTTAAAATGACAAGAGTACAGTAAAAATGAACTTCCATAAATATTTATACAGAATGAGATACGGCGAAGATTCCCCTTTCCCCTCCAACACTTGCTTCATGGATACTGCGACTTCTCAACAGACTATAGTACTTTGCCCAAAACCATCATCTGGTAGACGATGTAATCTTGGGGCAAGGCATACTATCTCAAGCCGGATTTATAGCGTATATGCTCTAAGCATGGAACGATACGAACGAGCTTGAAAGTGTAACGTCCCGCGAGAACCAGGTCGAACGTGGAAATCGCGGTTTTTCAGCGGTCACCTCTACCTTTTTCCTGGCAGATTTATCGCGGCCGAGAGCGTCACGTTCGCGAATGATGAATACGGGAATGACAAGGAGGTGGGGGATAAAACGCGCGCATGAACGCGGGAGCGCGCGCAGGCCCGAGCGCGATGTTCGGCTACCTTGTTAGCAGACATTGAACTTCCTTTCACTGGGGTAATTGAATTAATTGCGGACGATTACGAGGTTTTGCTTTGTGTTTACTGTTTTTCCAGCGTCCGCTAATTTCCGTTCGCCTTTCTCCCGCGGACCCTTAAAATGCGACCTTCGCGGGAAACTTTCTTGTTAGCCGGCGCGGCGGCGGCGGCGCGCTGGGACTTTCTTTCGCTCGACGATCGAACCAATTTTCAGCAATTTAGCCGGTTCGGTCCACGATCGCGGCCTTCTCGCGTCTCGAAGTCTCGTTGCATGCCGATACGAATAATTGCGATGCAACGAAGCTGTGCTTCGCGTTCGTTAAACTTCCTTTTACGATGTAATGGGCTTGGCTCCGAGCTGTTTTATTATATTATGTATATGGCCTGCAATTACGAACTGTTAATACTTTCCCTATCTTTTTGTTAATTCTGATTAGCATTTAAAGGAAAGTGGCCGAACGAAATCGTGCTGTTTCGAAAAATCAGATAAACGACCATGGATCGTAGACTTTACATAGTCATAGGCTATCTCCATAAAAAAGCAACCAAGGTCCAACAAAATGCCAGCCACAAATGCGACTACGCAGCATGACCCTTTACGTGAAAAATTAGTGAAATTGACACGGGGAACGGATGAGGATTACCGTGGGAAATTGGCCGTTTCATTTGCAACAGCCTAATGGCAGGATCGACAAAAGGTGTGTAACTGTAATCGCCGATACGAGTCGCGAGTCCCTTGAGCGGTCAGCTGTAGCTGACCAAGAGACGAGAGCTCTGTTTCCGTTAGTGAGCTCGGGGAAAGAGAGAGAAAAAAGAACCTGGTGTCTATCGAGGGGATCACAGTTGCATGACGTAGACGCAGGCCCGTAAAAAGGGAGAAGCCCGATCGCGAAGGTCGATCGGCCTGTGGAAATCCAACCTCAGGCTCCCCGTTCAGCTCCATGGCAGACAGATCTCGCGTTCACGCCCGAGTTCACGCGGTTTTTGTCTCCTCCCTGCCCATGCCATCCCCGTCGCGAACGAGCACGACGGCTCTGCCGCGGCGTAACCGGTAAACCCCGGATTAACTTACTTTCAGCCGATCTTGCAGCGAGAGAAGCTGAATTACAAGCAACCGTCTCCGGTGCCCTTAAGGATCGTTGTAAACACCGCCTAAACGGTGATCCGTGTTCGCCGCGTAAAAGGCATAAACGGCGCTGGTGAACGCGAACCGTAATTTTCCCTGCTACCGGCGCGGCGCGCGATGCTTCGCGGCATCAAGCGTTTTCTACGCTCGTTGGTCGATCCTTTACGATGTTTCGTCTATTGCTAACGATCGGCTACCGCCGCGACCGAGACCGTCGATCTCCTACAACAGCCGGGCCGACTGGGAGGAGCCTCTTAACATGCGAATCCACGTGGAAACGGTGTTCGGTGAACTACCGTTCCGAATTGACGTTAATTATCGCTGGAACAAGGTTAACGTCCTATCGCCGACGCTGCTGCCCGACCTTATCCATCGCGTCGGTAGCGCGAAAGGTCTGACAATGAATTTCGCAAACCTCTTACTGCTAAAGGATCGTTTTAAACACATTCCTATTTTTCTGGCTTTGAACACCGGAAAACATGGTGGATCGAGCCTAGACAGCCAAATAAGACGTAAAGGTTCATGTACAAAGTAATCACTCTTGATCAAACAACCCAATTGTCCATTAAAAAACATGTCGACTGCGTCCGAACGAAAAAGATAGCGCACACGTGACTGGGAGTGTATTTGCGTTAGAATTGAATAATTCACAAGGCAAGTGATACGAATGCAGAATCAGTGTACCGTTTTAAATTCGCATTAATCATCGTCCAGGCGAGCAGCACCTGACCTGAAACATTGACACGTCGAAGACTCTTCCCATCATCCGCCACGTTCAATGCGCCGCTGAAACGATTCCCACGTGTCGTGAACCGCTCTGCACAATGGAAGAAATCCATAAAAACGTTTGAGCAGAGGGAAGCATAGAATACTCGCTAGTCTTCCCATGGGTCGTTGGCTGCACGGGCACGTTTTGACCGTGAACGCGTTGCGCAAACGCGAGGAAAAGTTACGCCACCCGCGACGCGATCTATCATTTGCATTCCTCTTCCGCGTGGCGCGTATGAGTCGTCGATTAGGCTGAAGATTGCAGGGTAGTCGTGAGCGTGTTCGGTGTTCCGCCGCTGCCGTTTCAGAATGGCCACGTACTCCTTCAACACCGATCACAACATCCGTGGGACATTAACCGATCGTTTCGCCGTGAAATCGCTCCGAGACGACGCCAATTAGTTTCACCTGCCTTCAATTTTCTGCCCTTACGTCGGCTACGCAGCCTCAACTGTCCGCCATTATCCGCACGATGGCTCAGAGTCGCAAAACTTCGCCGGAAAATCATTTCAACCCCCTTTAACCCTCATTTAGCCAACCAAAATGTATAGATTACTTTAAACCTTTTGTATTTAACATATTGGCACAAATCCTAATTTCAAGACTACACGTTAATATATTAGCGAGCACAGAATGGACGTTCAGAGAAATTTTGTCATATTTCTAGAGGAACATTAACAGATTGCTGAAAGAAATGCAGTAAATGGTTGACTCCACAAGGGTTAAGCTCTGTGAAAATTTGGTTACATACACTGGAAAGTCCAAACTATATCAGGGCATGCTATAAGTAAGAAAAGTTCGTCTCAAGCTATCGCTTGGCTAGCTAACAGTTAATTGAAGAGAGGAAAAGTAGATTAGGCCACTTTCCTGTAAGAAGGGACGCGATCGGGCTTAATTACTGGCGACGCTCGATCTTAATAACCCCCGTCCTCCGTTCTCTCGCTACCAGGACACGACCCGAAGGTAGATTGCGTTTAATTACTGTTATGACGCCCACCAGCGTGGAACAATGTAAATAGGTTTCAAATGGAGACCAGCTCCGCGCGAAATGACGCATTCTTCAGCTAGAGAACCATCACGGCTAGAATGTTGCTCGTTGTTGCATTGTCTACGTTGAATGATGATACGAGGAAATTGCATATTCAAGAACATCCTCGAACAAAGGTTCAGTATTTATTTCAGAGCTCATTGCTGGAGCCCTTTCGTGGTTAATACGTAACCTGCTGCACTTACCAAAATTTGAAGTGAAATATCCTGAATTTTTGACAATGTTCCAAGTGCATTATTTGCATTCGCAGCAGGACGCAAATTTTTAGCTTCATTAGAGATTTATGATATTCTTAATTAATAGAATAATTTCTACACGAATCTAGGCGACACCTCTATGCATTGCTTTACCATGGTTTCACTGTAACACGGTCAGGGGATAGGAAAATCTCTCGGCGTTATAATGTAATTATTGTTATATTGTAATAATGCGACGTTAGAAAGGGGAGATGCATTATCTAAAATTAATGTAGAAATACGTTTGGCCAATTAGCGATGGGTACTCTTCGCAGGTGTTTTTTTATCGTCATACTTCAACCACATTTATCGCTAGCATAGTTCACTTATTTTTATGCATACGACCAAATTGAGCGGCGCTGGTCCACGGGACCGTCATTCATAACGCGCTCTCACCTCTGAACTTCCTCCAGGTTACGAGTCTTTCAACTAACCCGTCGGAGGATAATTCCGCAGCGCATACCGAGGTCGAAGTTGCCGGAGCCCGGGGATTCGTGGCTCGTGCAGAAAAAGAGGCCGTTCACCTCTCCCGAAGAAGCTGACCCGACCGGCTCTTTCAACGCAGCGAGAATACGCAAAACGATTCGCGCTTCGGAGCGTGATCGATTGACCCTTTGCACCGGTACGATACGTCCCCAGTCAACATCGGATTCTATTTAAGTAACGTTCACCGTCGAGCCGGCTTCGCTATTTCATAGCATGTCAATTGAATATAAATTTGAACGATCGCGCGTGCACTTTCTTCACTCGGCCGCCCCCCGGTCTTCTTGGAATCCTCACCGACGAGTAGCTCGGCAACTAGTTGAAGGATTGATACCCATACTCCTTCATTCATACACATCCACACGCTTCATTTCTTGCAGCTTTCAAGCTCGATATAATTAGTAGAAAATTAGCAGCAATCAAGAAGCTGTCTTGCGAAGTACACTTTAAATAGATCGATCAGGCTTCGTTGGTAACAAAATATAAAAACTTCTCGGACAAGTTAAGTAATTTCCTGCAGCTTTCAGAAAAAATTTCCTGCAGAAAATTTATTAAAATTAATAGCAATGAAGGAACTGTCTTGCGAAGTACACTTGAACTGTTCACGATTTCTTGGGAACGAAATTGAAGAAATTAAGTTAAGTAACATAAAAATGTTTATAAAAGCCCGTTGTCTGTCGATAAACGAAGCTGACACGCACGCGAGAATTCGTGTATTTCGTTAACTTGATTACAAGCTGTTGAAACGCGGAATTCTGCCGATTCCTCTACGGTTTTAATTCGACCGGGACCTTTCATCCTTTCGTCGGTGGTTGCACGGAGAATTCGCGTGCAATCCAGCACAGAGAACGCTTATGTGGGTCACACACGAAGTCATTAAACCAATCGAACGTTGAAGCGTCGATGAGACCGGTACAAGCTTTACGAGCGATCCTCGGATCGATTCTTAACTTGACTAATTGAAAATGTCGTTCTGCACCCGCGTTGCTTTTCACGGCTGATCCATTTGATCCGCTCGCAAATGGTTGATGCGTTAACCATCCAGCTGCGCGTCGTTCCACTTTTCTTCGAGCGATAACTCTGCCAGCATTCGATCTCATCACATGCCACCCGTTATTAACTAACCCCGAGAACACGGAAATGGGAAATATCCCAGTGCACCAGGATTGGTAATTTAGTTTCAATTTATCCAGAAGACGAATCTCTCGCGGTGCTTTGTAAATACAACTCCATTAGAAATCTCCAGCCAACTAAGTTGTTTGCGCAGAACAGAAAGCAACGCTTCGGACAATATGTCATCGTTTTGTCCGAGCGTCAAGCTCGCTAACGTTTGCACAATTTATTTGTGTACTACCCTTCGTATTGATTATAGTTATTAGACAGGTGCCACGTCTCTTACAAGTGAATAATGTGACGTTCAACGCTCTTGGGATCTAGCTAATCCCCTCAATTATTCAAGTCCATTCAGTAGCTACATCATTTAACAGCCTTTCAAAAACACCGCTTCTCGAAACTCATTACATTAAAATTTAAATTGTTTTATAAATTTTCAATATAGGTTCACATAAAGAAAAGTTGTGAAAAGCACGTTTTTTCCAATTTTTCCCTTTACATCTTTCAGTAAACTAATTACTCTAATTTTTAAAAGAATCCAGCCTTTGCATTATTTTAATTCGAATATGAAACATTTCTCTTCCGACCTAGAATAATTCCATTCTATATGATTTTTTTTAATTTTATGGATATAAAATTGATATAATACCTTACTACTTAATTAGTTAGGTACCGACGTATTTAATAATGTAAACAATATTTTGAATAATGGTACCCCAGAGTCACCACTCGCGTGCTAAGGGTTAAAAATCGTTTTTTCTTTCAAATAGTGCCCGAATATTACTCTGTGAGTCGCTGTAAGTGAAAATAGTCATAAAAGACACCGTCTATTACAAGGGCCTTTCAAAAGGTGTTCTATTAAGAAAGTTTCAAAAGAACACTCTGAGCGCAGCCCTGATGCCGGGCACTGTACACGCTCGCTTATCTAGCAGTTAATAAATTATTCATCGGTTCACGCCGAATGTTTGGCCAGCGAAATGGGTAGTTCCGGTCATTAGCATCATTACGTCACGGTCGCAGACAGTCTCCGGAATGGCCGAGGTTCTCGTTACGCGCGGACCATAGGTCGTCATCGCGAGCCTCGCGTAATTCACGAGAAGTCAATTGAATCGCGTTGCTCTTAGAACGAGGATCGGCGTGATCCTGACCGTGCTACTCGAACGATAATGGGAAGATGAAAGATCACGCCGGCAATTTTCCCTACTCCGTAATGCACTTAGAATGATTTATTACGGCCAATCCAGCGAGACCCGCTCGTTTTTGCCTCGCGGAACCGTCGCGCGGACGACGCCAGCGGAAACCGCTCCCGCGAATTTCGATCGACGAAAAGCTGCGCGACGCGGTGTGGATTAACCTTCGTTTCACCAAATTATCGAGAAAGTTAATTAAGAAACTCCGCCGTGAGGCAGATGCGAAACGAAAGCTACCGCGCTGATGTTACAGGGCGCACCAGGAAGCGCGGACGTTAATTGCGGGATAAAGTCGAGACGAAATAATGCGTCGATAACGAAAACGACTGTCCCGGTTGCAGCTTCTTTCGAGTTTGCAAGAGTAGTTTGAACCAGAACGATCAGACGTCGAATATCTCGGAGATTCAAGAAATATTTGTCCGTAGAAAATGGTGATTTTATGGGGCTTCGAGGAAAATAGACGAACGGCTGTAACTTGGAAACTGGATTCGATAAAATGACTATTTACGAGCATTCTATTAGTGCGTCGATCGCCGCAGATTTCACTCTCGGAGTCATATCCACACACTATGGTGCATCCTGTACAAATAAAGGAACAATTAACGTCCCGATATCGATCTCCGGGGCTCGTACAGATCCTGCGTTCTTCGTGCATTCTTAACGAACCAAGGAACGAGATCCTGTGCAGTGGTTTCCTTATTTTGTTCGAGCGTTCCCACGGGCGAAACAACAGACTCATTTTGCACACGTTTGTTTCCAACTTGAATCTCAAACAGCACGAACCTTACTGTTAAATACGAACAGATTCGTAGACTCGTTTAAGAAACATGATTTAGAGACCGGAGCTTCGTTCTACAGAAATTCATAGAATCTATTCGTACTAGTGTACTGACTTTATCTGTAAGGAAAATAGTCGTCACACGACTTACGATCACTAATCATCGGAGAAACGTCACTCCGAAAATGTCTACCGTAAACTTTTCATTTAGATATTCTGCAACTTGATGCTTTAAGTCCTGAACTATGATTATTGCTTTCCATGGCTTTTTTTATTCAAGATGTAAAAAGACATCGAAAGTCTCATATACAAATGGAGAAACAAACAATATGCATTGACATTTTGTTATTTAAGTGATTGAATTATTTGTTTGCAACTCTAGATTGCAACTCAAAGGGCTAATTTCTTGGAAACGATGCTTTAAACTACCTTGAGGACTCAAAGTAATGTACTATCACGAATGAACATTTATGCCTGAATGACTGTAATAAATATCCACGGGGTACGCGTTGTTTGAACGTAATGAACAGGGCTCATACCGCAAAGGCGGCGCAGAATTCAGTCGCCCGTGCTTATTACCATATTTATTCGTATCAAGTATTTCCGAAGCACGGTCACGTAGCAATTGGGGTACTCTAAACCCTAAGCCCGGTGTCATTCAATTCACTTTACAGTTAGCAGGTTCGTGACCACGCAAAAGGCCACGAGGTGAAATTATGCCCGCAGATATTCCGAAGGATAATTCAGCCAACCCTATTCCAGATTATTCCGGACACGCGACAATACACTGCCCGAAATTTCTATAGTCATCTTCATAGATTGTGTTCCGAGCCTGTCTCGCACAATTTATAAGAAAATGTTTCTTTCGCATAAAAGTTCACAGTAATTGCAAGGAGTCGAATAATCCTCTAATAGATCTGTAGATCTGACAAATAGCCTTGCGTTTCTTTGTCTTACGATGATAATCTCGAAGATGGCCTCCTTGATTAGAGGAATGTTTGCCACGGTGCGAAAGGGTTTAATGGAGAAATTAGAGGATAAATTAAAAACGATGTTAAAAGCCTCATCTTCGAGGCGCTGAAGAGTGAATAGTGTAGGAGAGAGTAGCTGTAGTCTATAATTAAACCCTCTGTAGAAGAACAGGTTGGGCGGTTTCGCAGGTTTGCCTAGTAAAACTTTAGTTGGAGATGCTTCTGGAAGACTGCTGATTGTACAATCATTTTTGCTGCTATGGGGGGGGGGGGGGGGTCGTCGTAGCCCGTTAATTTCATCGCCCCGACGTCCATCCGGCTGCCGCATCACGCGTGATCCTCGGGATCCTCGGCGCGTTCACTTTTCAACCCCGTGTTCATGCGGTCGTGCGCGCGTCAACCCCACGCGGAGCATCCGCGCGCGATGATAGGAGGATGAAGAATCACTGCGTGGTAATTTGCTGGGTGGACGGTCAGGTGGGTCGCGAAGATTGATCGCGATCCCGACGAGGAAAGCGAAGGAAAACGTTGGGGGGAGGAACGGACAAGGGTGGCTGAGCTTTCGAGAAACGAAAACGAGAGTAAGAGAGCAAGGAAGCGCGTGCACGCGCATCGCGACGCTCTCGGCTCTGACCGCTCTTGACCCTGGCTCGTCCCTGTCAGCCCCGAGGAATTTACCGTGCGAACAACTCACCTGGCCACCGATGCAGGTCCAGGCTGCTGCGGCCGTTCGTCCGAGAGCCCAAGCACAAATCCCAGGTAGTCCGAAATATCCAGTAAAAGGGTGTGTGCGAGAGGGTCCGTGGTTCAGCCGAGTAGGAGGAGCACCCGAACCACCACGTCACCGGAGGAACGAGTTTTCACTTTTATACGGAGTCCCGCACGCGTCTCCTCTTTCTTCACCGCGTATCACAGTTTCTTCGGACAACGAGACGACCTCCTCGCGACGCGGACGACGGCCAGGAAGAAGAAGAAGAAGAAGAAGAAGAAGAAGAAAAAGAAGATGAAGAGAAGGAGGAAAAGGAAGAGAGGAGGAAGAGGTGGTGGAGAGAAGAAGGAAGAGGGGAAAGTGGAGGACAACTACGACGACGAAGTAGAAGAGGCAGCAACAGCAGCAGCCACCTTACCCGGCGTGGGTAAGGAAATAAGAAACACTGGAGGAGAACACAAGCCGATCACCGATCACGTCTAGGAAGAACCGGCCAAAAGAGAGGCGAGGAGGAGTACCTAGGGGGTGAGAGGGAGACAGAGAACGGGTTTCACGAGATCGACGATCCTCTCTCCCGATCCTCGCGCGTCTCCTCTCCGAGGAATCGGTTCCTGGATCGATCCGGCCGCTTGTACGTACTCCACTTGGCGATCTTCCTTTATCCAGAAAGTAGCCGGTGCGGTGCAGTGCGGCGTTGTGCGCGCCTCCGAAGGTTCCAGGCTCGGTTGTTCAACGGCGAACGAAATCGGAGCTGTGAACACGGTATCCGTGGGGTATCAGTGTCGCACACGACGCTGGCGAAGGATCCACGAGCAGGAGCGTCCGGCCAGATCAACCGAGCGTACGGCGAGCCTAGTTGTCGCGGTAGACGGGGCGACAGGTGCAGCAGCTGCAGCTGGCACGGTCGTCGGCTTCATACTGAAGGGGCGCCTCGATGCCGCCGGCTCGCCGATGCTACACGAGAAACTGGCTCTACCACTGGCGACGGCACCGAAAACTTGGAGCCAGCGCAGCTTCTACGCTCGCTCTACGCTTGCTCTCCGCCGCTGTCGTCGCGTCAGCCCCCCTCCCGCCCCCCGGCCCTTCTCTGCTCAACCGATAGACCCAGTGGTGGGGGCAGGGGCGCACCGTCGGCTATAGTCCGCAGCCCGTAGACCTCATTCCCCTTAATCCCCCACCCGTTTGCCCGAAACCCTCCCCACCCCGCCGAACATTCACACAGTTGTCCTATCCGCACACCGACTCCCTACCTCCACTGATTCATTCCCGCGCCGCGCCGCACCGCTCGCAGTCGCGAGTCCCGTGTGTTCCTCCGGCTCACCGACACACGGGGCTCTCTCGCGCGCTCCCTGATATTCTAGCCACTCCGTAGCCGGTCCTCGATGGATGCTGGGCGAGTTCCACGCGTTCCGGTAGGTCGGTGCCATGCCATGATGCCGCGCCGCCAGCCGGAGAACCGGACCGGCCGCAAAAACGATTGCGTTTCGAGATGAGGGAGAACTGCTTCGGGGCTATCGTCGCCACCGCCGCCGCCTGGAAAAATGAATCGCACCGAGAGCACCGCTCGCTCGCCGAACCGGCAACTTTCGCGACGCGATGCCCCCCCGACGATTTTTGGCAGATCAACGAGCCGCTCGCGACCAGCCGACCGCCTTTCTTCGCCCTTGGTCGAGCGTTGCCCGAGAATTCAGGGAACCGATGAGCTGATCCGATGAGCGTTCTTCTTCTGTTCATTCTGTAGCCCCCCTCTCTCTCTCTCTCTCAAAAAATGCGGCCCAAGTCCCCATAATACAGAACATTTATAAAATTGCATATTAACTCGTGAGTGCTGATGCTAGTAGCACTTATTTAATATAATTACATATAATACTTTTATACGATAAAATAATTAATGCGTAACTATTCATAATAAAACTATTTGTGGAATTAGATGACATTTTACTGTCTTACTACTACGTTTCTGTTTACCATTTCGACAGAGATGAATATTACATACAAATATAGTATTAGCCCTCATACACGCTCCTCGGAAATAGTTACACATTTCATTAAAAGTTATATATGGATACATGGATATATGGATACAATTGATACAATTCGTATACAATTGAATTATCCTAGGTAGGAAGACATGTTTAACTTTCGAGTTAAAATAGCTCCGACTGCAAAATTTGTTTTATTTATTAATTTTATTAAATTCAATCATTGAATTACTAAAACGACGGTGCGGTCCAGTATGGACCACGGTGGTCCGTCAAGGAAAGGATTCGCTCCTCTCCTAAGCCGCGCGAACGAGATGGAAAGTGCGGTATAAAAAGAACCAACGTGTCGACAGCTGTTTCCATCAACGCTAACAGAGCACATGGTCGAACCCTCCAAACCAAATCGTCCATTCTCGCAATCACCGTGGAAGATTGTGTGGGTGGGATTTTCAGCGGGGTCGAACGCTAGGGAGGATCGTGAGTTATGCAGGGTCGAAGAGAGCTCCCCTAACGTTCGCCGGGAGATAATCATAGAATCAAAGCTGTCCCGAAACTTACCATCCCCGACTGAAATCTGTCCCATGAAAGTATCAACGGACGCATTCGTCGGATTCTTGATTATTTACAGTGGAACTTCGATAGCTCGCACGCGGATCTCGTTGTTTGTAATCCGTCAGCGCATGCCAGGGATGATCGCTTGCAGCCTCGTGTAAACAAAATGGAAGCGATAGTACTGTCAGAGGATCGGCTTTTGATTTTTTCTTGTGGAACCATAGCATAACTGATTTGTTATGACGCTGGCGCTTTCGGTCCTACTAAAATTTCTTTTTCCTGCTCCAAACGCATAGTCTGCGTTCCATAAAATACTTCGTTGTTCATAATGTAAATACATCATTGAAACGTGTACAGTGTACAGTGTTGATCACCTTTCCTGTCAAAATGTTTCATTAAATTGCAACGTACCGCGTCTATCGAATATTCAAAACGTTATGCCGTGTACTATGACTTCGGACAGCACAGTGCACAAAATTGGTTTGACTATTTTCAAGTAAATCGTGAGATTGCGGACGTTGTGCATATCTGTGACGATGGTAGCGAAGGTGTTCGCTTGAATACTCTGTCTGCTCGGATCCTCGATGTTTGAGGATCTTCAGAATTATTTCCTGAGGCCTGAGGGTTCTCAAACTCGGTTCCTCGGTCGTGTATCTCGTTTGTAAATACCCAGATAAGCGATTGAACCGAAGCGGAGAGCTCCACATGCAAGGTAACTGCGATTTCGTGCAACTATGGAGGCTGTACCGCTCATCGGATCCCCTCCCGCTGCGAAAACCCATCGATTGCGAAACGCGGAGGTATTTCTGCCGGCCTATAAATTCGAGCTAGCCCCGGCGACGCGGGAATAATAATGTCACTGATAAAATACCAAAGACCGAAGCCGGAGTAACCGTACTTCATTCAAGGCGTTAGCGTCTGACGAAGGTATTCGCCGGGAGGTAGACAGGGTGGCCGGCGAAGGTAGCAGAGAGGTGCGGGACGGGTACAGACGGAAAAAGAGGTTCAACCGGAGAAAGAGAAAGAGAAGAGGCGCGGGAGCAAGAGGAAAAGAGAGCGAGAGAGAAAGAAAGAGGTAGGTACACCTGAGAGAACAAAATGATCCCCTGCGCGAAGCCGGAGGAATTTATAACTTTCGCACTCGGCGATACCGGCCGCGTCGCTTATCGGCAGCATTGCACTTGTTTTGCCTGGCTATCGGCGTAAAGATCGGAAAACGTCCCGCGTCGCGGGCAATTTCACGATTGGCCGGGTATTCGCGTGTTATGCCCGGCTAGATAGGTTGGACCCGGCGGAGAGACACGAGAGAGCCGTTCCCCAAGCCCGACTCGGAACGACTTTCCTTCAAATCGCCGTGCCGCCCCGCGCCGGGACGTTTTACGTGCCGTCGACTGACATTTACAATGAAATCCCGGCCGGCCCGAAGCTGGTTACCATTTCGCCTGAATGACATCGTCGCGGGATCGACGACGGCGACGGTGACCCGCCGCAGAAACCTGTTTCCATCGACTGCGCCCGCGTTGGCCCGCCACGAATCCGCGCGAGCGGACGAGCTCTCGAACGCCCATGATCCTCTCGCACACTGCAGAGTGGACCGGGAGCTCCCGAAAAACCGGTCAAAAACCAAGATTAATTCAAGTGTAAGACTCTGGCCGATAATAATTTATCCGTAATTATACAATATGGATGGACCACGGCCACAGCTTGCTACATTAATCAATAACATTTGACGGTAAAATCGATATTCTGCGATTCATATCGCACTCTTCTCTCTTTCTTAAATCACGTTTCACAACCAAATTCACGCATACCATTTCTCGCGGAAGAACCGAGATCAAAATTCAAAATCGCATATTCAGTAAGGTTGCCCCATCAAATTAAAAAGTAAAATTCTTTACCAGAGACGTCTATAGTTTATTATTTTTTAGTAGTCTCCAGAACCTGCCACGAGGAGGTTAGAGTGCGGTTGCAGGCTCCGTAATTATACCATTGCTGGTATTTAGGTGAGCTTTATTACAGCGACTGTTGCCTCTCACTGCACAGATATTAAAAAATGCAAATGAGTTTCGTCGTAACTCATGATCACTTCATTTCTGAAGGTTCGTGCTTCAGTTCGAGCTCATCTAAATATTTAAAAGCAAGAAGATTCGTATTGTTACTTTCTTCACCTTCCTCTGTATTCGTCTCTTCGCTATCGCTGAGGCGAGCATGAGATATGTATAGTATAGGTAGGCGCTTTTATTCAACAGTGGTGTTGATTTATTTCGGGAGCAGGTAACTGCTTGTCAAGCCTGAATTGAGATTTTGAGTATTACAATATCTGGTGTGTCCATTAATCTACAAAATACATCTGCCAACGTTATTACAAAACGTATTTTTCATCTGAATGTAACCAAATGTGTACCCGTTAGTTATTTTTAGCTGCTTCGCGGTTATATCATGTGTTACAAATTGCCTGATATCCGTTGCCATTCGATCGCAGCGTAAGGTGACTCGACGATCGTGTTGCGTCGCTAAAAAAGAATCCGTGTCCGCGCAGTGCATTTTAATTGCCCGAGATTAGTATGTGAACTGCTCGACTTCCTGCCGGTGAACGGGTCGCGATGCGCTTTAAACCGGAAACAATGCCCAGGATACTGGAGGCAGAGGACGAAGATTGAATTTCGCGGACTATGTAATGATCGGTTTACGGAAATGTGTTGTCGTCTGCAACAATATTAAGTAATGTCATACCAAATACTCGCATTCTCTAAAAATAGCGTAACAGTGTTAATTCCAATATTCAAGGTCCTGGCGTATCAGCATTCGCAGATGTAAGAAATTAAACATTTTAACACATTGAACGCCGCACGAATTTTAATTCGTTTCAATTATTTCATTCATAGAAGTGATCAGTGTTATTAACAATATAATGATTAGTTACTTGATATTGAAGTTTTCACCTTATACCAGAACTCAGTTATAATTTTGAGGAATTAATTTTATGACAATTACTTACAAGCCATTGAATTCAACGTGTTAATTGTATAAACTAATTTCTCCGTTAAACATTTTACTATACAGTCCACGGTCCCTGTGGGCGATGTCACCCTCTTCATTTTCAACAAAACGTTCCATTTTATCGAGTTCTACACAACAGAGTACTCTGCGCTACAATAAAATGCAGAGTTCAATGGAAATATCGACGTACCTCGGCATCATTATCCGGGAGCCGTGCAAACCAACGAATCCTTTCTAAAGTGAAGCCTACGTACCTCCACGAAATACGTAAAACTCTATTATCATAAAGTCACGTCGTGGCCTAATGAACCAAGCCTCGGATTTAATCGAACGAACCAGGGAGCTGTAACTTCAGAAGAAAGTACAAGCGCGGGTCGGGAGAGGGCATAAAACTCTTTTACGAGAGTATTTAGTAAAGTAGCTATTCGCAAACAATCCTCCGCAAACAGTTCCTGGAGTAAGTTTCTACGGTACATGCTACGGAGCGTCTAGCCGAGGGGTTTCCTGGCGATTTCTCGCTTGACGTAAGGTCACGAGAGAGCGATTAAAGAGCGAAACGGCGAGCGCGGGTGCTCGGATATGGCAAAACCGGGGAAACTGTGTGAAATCGGGATCGCTGGAATTTGAATCGATCCGCATCCTGCCCGCGGAAAACCGCGGTTTAACCGCAATTTTCGCCCCTTTCCCGTCTAATTAGATTTAGCGGAATTATTCGAGCGAACGGAGGAAACTCCGTGCAGCCGGTCGATTCGTCTCGAAAATCGGACGAAAATAGGGAAACAGATTTGCAAGTTGAATATTTTCCATAATTTGATAGAGTTCGCGAATAGGCTAATAAGATTTAAATATCCGAGTGGATGCACGGTTTTTCGTCGGTCGGGATGAGCTTGCAAAATGGAGGCCGGCGCGCCCCATTTCTCACGCGTTTCTGGAACGGCGTTTAATTACCGAGGGAGATAATGTATTATTCACCGGCGCAGCAGCATCGCAACAGATTCCTCAAATATTTGAAAGCGGTTCGTCGCTCTCGTATTTCCGTGTCAGGGCTGCGACGATTAATAGGGCAGCGGTGTTTGCTCAGGTGCCACCTAAGCGTCGCGGCTGGCCAAATTTTTCTCGTCGGCAAACAAACGAACCCCGCGGACCGATATCGTGGAAAATTTATTGGCGCCGCGACGTTTATTTTCACCGGGACCTACCCGGCGAAAAATTTACCGTACGAACTCGTCGACGCTGAATCCCAGACCCGTTCCTGCCACTTTGCATTCCTGCGCGATTTTTGCTTTTGCTATCTTGTTCATCGAGCCAAGTTACACGGCGGTCGGGATCGTTTTGAGAAACATGTTTTTCTGACACTCGAGGTCAGCAACGAAGTGTTGCTTGCCGCATGGAAAATGTTTCTGTACTACCTTATAACAATAGAGGCGGTATAATGAAAATCTTTACAATAAGTTACTCCAAAAATCAATTGTCAGTATCCAATGTTCATAATCCTATCCTATCAAACTCAAGGAAGAAGTTCGGAAAGGATTGACTGTAAAAAATGACTGGCACTCTTTTCTTGGTTCTCTCGGCTCTGAATTTTGCGCGTTTCACCAATCAAACGAATTACCGACTGGAATAATGCGAGCGTCGCAGAGGTATGACGAATATTTACGGAAACTGAGAAAACTGCCACAACACAAGCGTCCATTCCTGGCTCCCGTTACATTCCACGTGACGTGGAATACCAGTCGGCGCGCAGCTTTGCAATTGTAATACTGTATGGCGAAGAGGAAGCGGAACGGGTAATGTTACAAAGAGCTCGGCCCCCCGAACGGCTAAATTTGCGAGGCTAATCTTCCGAAATATTCTTGCGTTCTCTTAATTGGAGAAGTTCGTTCGTACGGGTATTCGGTAACCTTTGCAGTGCCGTCTCTTTTATGGTTGTCGCAGATCCCGCGGACTCGGCTGTGGGTACGGTCCTACAGGAACAGAGAGCGTTTTCGCACGTTCTCCTGGCGCAATTCCACGGACGGAAGTTCTATGTCGCGAGACACGTCTAACGCGCCATAAATGCGGAAAATTTAATTCGTTCAGCCCGAACGAACGGCTTTATGCGAATAGAACGGCTGCGGGACGAGGCTGCGCGCGAGGCCTTATTTACCGGACGCTACGGCTGGAACGGTGAGACTCCGTGGAAAAATTAGCATAAGCCGCCGCGCCGGAGAAACACCGAGAACTCGTAATGCTGTTATAGCACTCCCTGGATGGTGGCAAGGAAACTGTACGTTTTCGTGTCTGCCACTCGTTTTTCAAGGACCGCTGTTATCCAACAGCCAGACTCCAAGAGCTCCTGCACTCCGTTTAACCGTGATATCCAGGGTAGTTCCGGTAGTATGTACCAGAGACGCCAGATTAAGACTTGTCTCCTCGCTCTATCTTCCCCTTCTACGACGCTATTCCGCCACGCTTTCGCTTAGACCATACTTATAGACCCGCCTTCAGATCACATGCCGTGTTTCTAAAAATTGTCTGCTGTTCCCTTCTGTGAACTGCTCCCGAGAGATTGCAGACGTGTCTGAAATTTGACAATTTTTCGACCAGGTGCAGGAAATGAAAGAAACGCTTATAAGAAGGGTTCGCTGATATTTCTTCGAAACAAAAATGTACATATTGCTTTTCATTTACATACCTCTCATTATGCTATGCGCTTCACAAATAATTACTTCACTTGAAAACTTCTTGATGCTAACGATTTGCAATCAGCATTACGTGCGACACTGAGGTTCGTATTTTCCGCGAGTCGCATGTTTGATGCATTTCGTTAGTTCTTACCAGGTATAAAAACAGCAAAACCTGAGAAAAATGTGCTTTGTCCAGTTATGTAGATTGAGCATTTTTCCCACTGTGCGGCATATAGCACGTGGGATTCTCCTGCTTCCAGCAATTTCGGGAGGGCCGCAGCGTACCTCGTCGCCATGCCTGTAGACTTTGGAATAGCTCGCAGCATGTAGTCGCTACCGTATGTCATCACCGTCGCGAGCCGATCCTCGCCTCGGCGACGCTTCCACAAGATCCCAATACGTGTCATCCCCACCGTGTATCCGTCGTTCCTCGAGTATTTGCGTTCGGCTGGCATCGATGGAATCTTCAAATGCGCTCCTAATGCTCGGATACATAAAGTGGCCGGCGTTGTTACGGGGTCAAACGAGATACCGTTGCCTCTGTTAACTTAACCCGTGGCCCTCTTGCGCAAACCATCCGTGTCTCATACGAGACCGGCCGCCTGCGCTTTCCTAATAGGAGCTTTTTTTCCCCTCGTTCTTCTCTATTCGTACGATCCTCCAACTGGGACAAGCCGGCGCGGCGTCGCCGATTGCATTCTATCTTGATACCGGCGACCACTTATCGAACGACTTATGCAGAGAGGTCACGAACGATCGCCGAGGGATCTCCGTAATGATCTCGTAAGCAGGGGGACTCACTATAGGCGAGCCAAGAGCCGTTCGTCGTCGAGGCGGCCCACTACTTCCTCTGCCCCGCGCGCGACAATGAAAACGCGGAGAGACGTTCCGCAAGTTTCCTTACGCTCAAATCGAGGTAAATGGATCGCTGTCCGAGATGCGGGAACGAAAATCTCTCCGATGCGTCAGCGACAGGAGACAGAAAGCGGAGATGGGATCTAGAGTGGCGCAAGCTTCGATCTGGCTCGATCAATTCGAACGATTCGCTAGTTTACTAGTGTTCGTTCTATGCAAAATAGAAATTATTTGCACTCGTTGGAACAACGTGCAGGAACTACGTAGACATTTATTTTCTTAATTATTCTAATCGGTTCGAACTAATGCAATATTTTTTAGTTCTTTAAATATTTGTGTTACATTTGATCTACTCATTCCAGGGACCCTAACTGTTATAAATAAAAAAAAAAAAAATGGAATAACAAGTATTTTATCGACTAAAATCTTATTGGTTACAAATAAGGATTATAAATAACCGAAAATTTTTTCTCTTGGTGGTAAATGTTATCGTTGTGTGTGTGTGAGAAAAATTCATTTCGGAATTCCTTGAAATTTACAGTTTACCACATTTCAGATATTTTTTTCAGAAGACCCGTTAAACTTTTTACATTAGAATTTTACACACGCGTTTACGGATACTTGAGGTACATAGATTTTTTTTTATCGAATATGTTTTAAAATAACATAAAATTCCAAACGCCTTTCGTACACACGTTCCGGAACACTTATACTGAAAAGATAATTGAATTTTTAACTGCTAAGGTTGAGAATTTCTTCTCGAATGCGGATCTACCTGAAAGTACCCAAACAATTCTGAGATCGGAGAAAACAATACCTAGCCAAGAGATAATTGGGAGACTAACAATAAGTAGAAAACAAAAGTCATACATATTTACACCGATCCTCGTGGTACCGGCGGGATCGGGTTCACCAGCAGTGACACTCCTTTCACCTAACCTCGTCTCCCGCTCGCCAGCTTCACTTTTACTTGGTCCCTCTGTTTCCTTGGTCTCTTACGATCGTCTAAAATAAAGTGGTGTAATGATAGTGATCCCGCGCGGTGCTCGTAAACGACGAGGAAAAAGGGACGTTGATTCGAAGTTCGCGGGGACCAGGTTCTACGGTGCGCATGCATGGTAGTGCAATTTTCGAGCAGCGCGGCGGAACGACGCCGACGTGACAGGACGCCGACGACGTTACCCGGGGAAAATAGAGGAGGGAATAATTGATAAATCGGAAGATGAAGATGCGAAACTCGAGGGTATTTTATATTCGCTTCCCAACAGGTACGCGTTGCGCGGATTCGCTAGAACGGCCGAGCAACCGGTGATTAATGTCACGATCGGAGAAAAACCGGGGAACCAGCGCGGCGCACGGTGGAGCTCCGCTCGGTTCGTCTCGGCTCAGCTCGGCGTGGCCCGATGATACAGAAACGAGGAGATAAATTACCATTTTCAGCGTCATGAGCTTCCACACGGTACTTTAATTATCAACGAAAGTCTCGGGACGGAGCGGCTTCCTTAACCAGCACGTAATACGCGGTCTCGTGCGCCCTACAGCCCTCGTCCAAGGCTAACAGGGATATTTACATAATTATTATAATAATCCGCCGCGCGTTTAATGAACGATCTATGGCGCCGCGGCAGTGGGGACGTCCGGCAACATCACGGTGAATCGCGGGACGCTCGAAGACGAACCCACTTCGCACTCCGATCTGCGATATTCAAGACGTTTATCAAATTAGATAGTAAAAAGTTGCACGGCGGCGAACAGCCATGGTAAATATCTTTAATGCAGTGTTCATAGGGATCGTCGCTCGGCGAAGCTAATGAGTAAACGCGCGGTGCGGCGCTGGGAATGCCGATGCGAAGTCAGCTGAGTAAATTACTTTTTTGCATTTTCACCAGCACGTTGTTCCAAAAATTCGTTTCGTTTTTGATCAACGCACACGATGTACCTACCACCTAGTTTTGTGAGAGAGCAAATTGCGCAGCCATCTAACTAACGAGACGGAAGACACGAACGGAAGTATAAATTGTCTGCCGAAGTATTTTTTTAGTGTCAGTCTTTGCTCGCGGGGAACAACTGATTCGTCACTCGGCGGACACATTTGTCGAACGCGGCGAGGTCCGGTTGCCGAGAAGCGGCGAGAAACAGGCGATTAAACGGGAGATGCGATATCTCGGACTGGGAATAATTAACAATGAAACGAGCACGGCGCGGCGGATCGAAAGGCACGAGCGACGGCTGATCGACCGCGAGCGGATTTCGCAATACAGCTTGTCAACTAAAGCGAACGTATTAGACGCGGCCTCTGTTTCTTACGCAAGAGCGGATTGTTCGATACACACCGTGTACATAGATCCAGTCCGTGTTGCGTTTATTTAATCGGAGTGCGTTGACTTGGCCCCAGGCTCGTGTCTCCACGCTCGAGCGAGCCTTCCCATTCGTTTGTACCTTTCCGCCGCGGTCGCGTGCTTGCAAATTTCCTCGCGCGAGCACACGCGCCGCTAAACCGCGCACCGTGCTTTTCGGCTTCGCGGCCGAGCGTCCGCGAATTTTCTGCGGGACGCGTCGCGACGCGTAGCCGACGTTCGCGGTTCCCAGCGCGTCGAACAGAACGTCGAGCGGAAACCAGCGGACGCGGCAATTTTTCGGAATGGACGAGCCGGCGATATCGATCGTGCCGATGATTGATGAAGCTCGCGATATAGCGCCGCCGCTGCGATTTATTCGCCGCGCTGATCAGCAGTCTGCTCTCTTCCCTAATTTCAATTCCAAGGAAATTGGACACGCGACTTTATCGGCCCGTGAAAACGAATCGTGTAATTAATCAACTATCTTTCAGGATTAATTCTACGGAACTGTAGAAGTGACTATTTTTTCTATTCTACTTTATCACTAAACCTAGCGGTACCGCACAGAGAAAATCGTATTTACAAAATCTTCATTTTTAAATGCTTGTTCCAAGTATAATTTTTATGAAATTTCATTAATATCTCGACATTTTCGGCATTGCTAAACATTTAGAAAGTAATGTATGTAGAAGCATTAAATACTGACATTAGACAAGTCATTTTTTACCAAATGGACCGCAGTGCAACGGGTCGTTGTGCCATGGTTTCGGAGCCACCGTGTATAGGTTCGGCCGTTCCGCGACGTCTAAGTAGATCGTATCGGAAAAAGACACATCGATGTGCTTCGAAGTGGATTTGCGGCGCAACGAATGCACTTATCGCGTCGGTAATAAAACGGCCGTGTGTTTCGCAATCAGGTAACCCGTTCCATCCTGGAAATGAAACGGACTCGTATGCTAATCCGGCACGGTAGGATGTGTTCCACGGGCAAATGGGGAACCGAGCGTGCCGGTCGCGACGAGCAGTTTTAAACGGATAATTAATTGTTAATAATAATGTGACCGGTCGCGCTGGATGTGGCGACCGTTAGACACGATAAAGAGGATAAATCAAACGGCGCATTCCGGCGGCGTCTCGCGGTTTCTCGTCGATTTTTCAGGCTTAGCCGTGAACTCGGTGCGCCTCTGGCACAGTCGAAACACGCGGACATTTACGTAATATATGACCCGAGCTGGGATAACAGTCCTCCACGACTGAATAATTGAGCAACACACTGCTCGGCCTCGCGCGTCCCAAAACTCTTCGGGCTCTTCAGAAATGTATACTCCGCCCGGCCCGGCTCAATAACGCTGAATAAACAATACGCGCTTGATAATAAAGAGATAATACGCGGGCATTACCGGTTAACTGTGTGGAACAGATCGGAGCACCTTCGCCTCCGATGAAGTAATGCCTGTTCATTTTCACAACGTTCTAACTGAGCAACGTATCGTTAACCCTTTCAGCGCACACTTAAATGAGAAAGTACAGTTATAGGTGTAGAAATTAATTTATGAGGAGACAAGTCTATGCGATAAGCATAGTACATAATGTGATTACTAGACTGCGGATTTTATGCATTTATGACAGAAATGGGTACGTACAATTTAAAACAGTGGATTTAAAAGATTTCAGGCTAGAAGTGTATTAGTTTCACCTTAACATCATAATCAAAAGAGGAATGAAATTTTTATTTGGCTCCTGTGTCTTGCAATCAATGCAAACATTTTTTATCTTTCATAAAGATCCGCAGTCTAGTGATTACAATAATGTGCGTGTTTATTTTAGTAATAATTGTTCTATAATCGTTGTTAAAAATGTTGTATTTGTAATTGCTTGAATTGTGTACCGTTAATATTAGTCGGAAGTGTTTGTTGTAACGTAAGAACGAGGACGATCTTGTGCCAGGCTGGCCGAACTGTAATAGTTTATAATCTATGACTGTTGCCAAGACATTCAAGGCAAGGCATGTTAACGAACAGAAGACAGTACCTCGCTGACTGTAAGCTGAGTAACACGCACATATAATTAAACGATCAAACGAACTTACCTGTACATGAAGTTCGATCGTAATTATATGAATAGCCTCGTTCGAAGAGATTATGGATGTAGTCCCCCTTTCGCCCCCCCTAGGGTTCACAGCATCTTTAGAGTGAAAACAAAAATTCAAAGTGTAGTTGTGCATATTTTTAATTGTATATACATATATAAAACCAAAGGTGAATAAAACATATATATGTATAATAAAAAATGAGGAGCTATAATTATTGTAGTTATAAATTTTTTATCTGTCAAAAGAGAAATTCGCCAATTATTTGAGCTGCTTAATACAGAAAGAGTACACCACACCTTGGGGTTCAATCAAATAAATTTGTTATCAATTCCTCATTATCCAATGAGATTAACTATTTTGGATTAAACGACTCATTCATAATGATTAATGAGTAAAATGACGTGTAGTTGAGTCTTCTCACGACAGAATTTATTACCCGCGTAAGTGCCAGAAATTAACGTTCTGCGCTAAATTGTATACTCAATATCCTCAATGCTTGAAACATAATTTTTCAACAGCTTTTTTGTGAAAGTAGTAATATAAATTAAAATGGCCTAGCTCGGCGTACGTACGACCAATTAACGACCACTTTGTCATAGTAATGTGTCATTACGCCGGACACGTTATTTGTGTAACTGTAAAATCATCGGTGCATCCGCAGTATCACAGATACCTCAACCTCCTGGAGTTCTAATCAATATTCATGCGCGTACCGTCGCGTCGTCTAGACGTTTAATATGTTTTTCAGTAAACGTCGTCAAGTGTGTACAATCGCTAGCCGATTCGTTACTCGTGCCATTCGAAACGAGAATGTTCAAGTTACAAGGTAATTAGGGGAAAAATGCGAAATGTGAAAAGATATTTAACAACCATAACTTTTGGAATTTACCGATAAATGTTGCCTCAACCTTATCTGACAGTTCATTTGTTATGTCAAGTATGCCGCAACGTCCATAAAATTTTTCGCTGACGCTATTCGCGTAAGTTTACATAAGCATTGTAAAGGCATCTCGCCTCAATGCAGTGGGAGAAGCTCTCAGATGTTATATAAGAAGAATTGTCAGTTTTCGGGTTAACATTTCGTTTTTGTTCATTTGACAGTTAAAGTGTCTTAACCGGAATAGGATGACTCGGTTAACTTCACTTTTATCCTACCTATCGAGCACTTGGGACATCTTAATAAAAATATTTCAGTCAAAAAGATAATTGTTATCGTTGTAACTGTGTGGATCTGTGTGATCAGAGCCAAAATGTATGAAGCGAATTTGATTGAACGAAATAAAGAAATGAGTTTGCACGAGCGAGCGTTTTGTTTGGAAACTTTGGCAGTCCTTAGGTGGACTTGAATGCTTAGTTTGTGTTACACGCAATATCATTGGTTAAGTTTATAAACATTGATAATGCCATCCACTGCTTGAACAGTAACAGCTATATAGAACATAAAAATCGAAAATTCCCCGTAAAATTCAAGTTAAAGCGGCGGCATTGAAGTTCTGAACGGTAGAGTGTTTCACGCTTTCGGCAATTTTCGGGGACAGCGGTATGAATGGGCAAAAAAATGTAGGAGATTGCTCAGCGAGAAAGCCAGCCGACCAGAAGAAGACAGGAAGAAGAACCGTGCAAGAGTTCTGCCCGGCCCGAAATCAGACCGGCTGAATCACGGCGGTCCATTTATGGTCGAGGCGTGGATTGCCGTACGAAATTAATATCGGCAGCCATTCAGCGTCGCAACAATTTCGACCGTGGAAAAAACTCGATTTCCAGCGTGCTCGGCAATTATTCATTAAACTGATCCGGTAAACCAGAATTAGGTCTCTCTCTCCCTCGTTAACCGGAAGCGATCATGTTAGGCTAATTGTTCCAGTAGTCATACAAATGCTCATACAAATATGTGCATGACTTTGTTAGAGAATATCTTTTATTCTTACGCAATCTTACTTTCAGAGAGACTGACTACTGGGTATACAAATCTTTTATCTGGTAACAAATAGTCTAACAAAGTTTTGCTAGTGGAAGAAGCATTTTGGTCGAGGAGGACTACATTCTTTAAAGATTCGAAGCTATACACGCAAGACAACTAAACACCGCTGCCAGCGAACAGCAACGTTCCCAAAAATGGCTGGCGACCGTTAAGGTCCGCGACCCGGGGGCCAATCTTCCGGACGAATCGTGAATATCTGTGCGAGGCTCCTATCGAAACTTCTTACATATGACTTTTCAATGATTTAATCATGGAAACTCTATCCCCGTAATTTCCTTGCAAAATCGCAGTAGAAAGTCTTCAAAGCACAATTACTAAGGAATATAGTTTATCTATTGGGTGGTACTCGGAAATTATAATAAATAGGATGTGTATAAACGTGTCCATTGATTTTCTTGAAAACTCCACTTTACTTAAACAAAATTACATGCTTTCAATTAACAAGTCCACACTTAATAATACCCTCTTACACAGCAATTTGATGTTGATCAATTGTTAGCTAAAGGATGGCAATACGGTTACATCGTTTGCGTTTATTTCGGTCTAACCCACCATACTTTGAATTCCTGAACTTAATTTTTCAATTACGACGATCTCTCGTACACAGACGCTTTATCGAACATCCTCAAGTCAATTCTTCGCTTTTCACGCGGTATCGTCGGGGTAACGAAAGCTTCTAAGATAGCGCCAATAGAAAAGCCATAAGCTTCGTTTCGACCAATTACTCGTCTACGAGTTTACGGCTGCCAAACCGGCGAGATCGATTTCATCGGGCACACGGGTCTTTAATCGGTGTGTTTCTCTTAATCGCGTTCCCGGCCGCAAAAACTAGCGTCACAAGCACGTGGCGCTCGAGTTTCGACGCGTAATTCGTTTCAAGCGAGTTGACACCTCGTAACGCGGCGTGTCGGCTACGTTGTTGCGAGCTATCGATACACCAGGAACTCACCGGCGGACGTTGAAGCATGACAGAAGTAATTGAACGCGACGTATAAGATTTATGGGTTGCGAGATCGCCAAGAAATTCGCTAATAATCGTCCGCCAAGAATGGAGTCGTTTGCGTAAATATCGGCGGCGTTGCTGTCGGCAGATCGACCAATTAACCGGCCACGATACGGGTACGCTGCTACCTTTTGATTCTTCTTCTTCGTCTTTTCTTGCGACCGTCGTTTCGTCACACTTGGCCGTCCGCCGTCGATAACGGCCGCTAATTGGCGTTAATAGTAATTCGAGCCGAAAATAAGAACCAGTTCCGAGCCGATGATCCGTTAGTCGGTCTTCATACGATTTTTAACCGGGTTGCGAAATTACGAAGCCAACTACTCCGCGACACGTTCGTGAAACCCTGTCTTCAACAAGTTCACTCTTGAGCACTTGTCCCACAAAAGGGGGACGACACTTGAAGTCGATCGTTGGGTTCGTCTTGCGACCATGTAAAGAAATACAGGGTTGAAATTTTACACAGTATGTTTTTTCTTGATGCCGTACCGAATGAACCATCCCGGCCATATAATCTGGCTCAAGGGCACTTTTGACCATCTTATTCATTCCACGTAGATGCATCTTTATAATAATCGTAAATTAAAAATATAAGAATATTAGAAAAAACCCTTTACAAACATGGTGCAAGAAAATCGATAGACGTATACGTTGTTATTCCTTTTGTATCATTCGGGAGGTGTCATCCTGACTCGGCCCGAGGACAATCGACGCTGTCGGCGGGCATTATCTCGAGGTCGAAGGTTGAAGACGTTCCCGAAGCGGCTATCAGCTTGGCTATCGGGCTGAACTTTCTTGTTCGAGGTGTGCACCCAGCTCGCAGAGGGATCGACCCTGTCGGCGTATAATGCTCCGACCTAAATCCTATTGTCAACGGTGTGTTCGAGCACCGCTCCTCTCGAACGAGTTAAAAGATAGCAACAGAGACTATAACACGGCGCGGCGACCTAGGTACAACGAACGCAGAAGGAAACACTTGTTCTCCATTGTTCGCCGATGGCACCTCGCTGAGGTAGGATCGGCCGTGGTCCGAGACTATCAACCGTGCTGCCTCGATACGCGGCTCCACGTAGAGAAGCCGCGAAGGTCGCTCTTGAAGCGAGCCGCGACTTGTGTAGCACGTCGTGACGCGTGTCGCCGGACGTCTGAATGCCATGGGACGCGATTATGCTCTCGGCCGTTTTGTCATCCGCGAAAATAGACGATTGAATGGACGAGAGAAAAAGCCGGCGCGACGCCGCCACTTCAATGCTTGAAAACAACGCCCCTGTTGCTCCCCCCGTCTTTCTTCGAGCCGCCATCGTCGATCGTTTCGACGGCTCCGGTGAAAAATGGGGTATCTCTGACGGGAAGGTCGCGTTTTTGAAGAGACAACCGATGTTTTTCTATACGCCGAGGCCATGCAACTGTCGTGACACAGTTCTTTCATCGTTTTTACGTCTCCATTCGCACGCGTCCTTTGTCAGAATTTATTTGACACCTTGCAGCCTTGCGAGTCCCTGTTTCTTGCTGCGGAGGATCGCTGCACGACCTGTTAAGGAGTTACATGCCTCTCATATTTATAAAGAAGTGTAACCATTTTAAACTGCTTTAGGAAAATGGCGGCCACGTCCTTATAGTTTAAGCTAGCTCGTTCATTTTTTTATTCAAATACTACGTAAATATCGTATAATCAAATGTATATTTCGACTTCTTAATCAAATGCGGGACGATTACGTAATAAAAATTGGATGTTGTTACTGAAATATTTGTTTTCGGGCATTTTTTAACACTTTCGAGACCGGCGAGTACTGCGAATGTTTATGGCAGTATAAAGTATTATAAGCCAAGCTGTGTGTGGAAAGTGAAGTTAACCTTCTCTCTGTATATAAAAAGTTTCAAATTTTTTAAGTATTATATAGTTACCTTTTAAAAATCAATAAAATTACACAAATACTTTGGTAGACAAATTTTTTCTTTGATGTTGCACCAAAAATATGTGGGGTCCAATTACCCCCTGTACACGGTTGACTTTAGAATAGCAGTACACAGAGAGTCGGTTGATCGGAGTTAGGTGTGCCAATAACGCTAACAGTAAGAATAACAGAGAGAAAAAATTTAGCTGCGTTTCTACCTACATAGCTCAAATCGTGACGCATTATGATACCATTCAACTTCGCAACATCGTGTACCTACGAACGTTTCTGCAACCATGTAACAGATGACCGACCCGATTCGAATCGACACTTTCGTTCCCGCGTACGAAAGCGATCGTAGCACGGCAACATTATCCGCCCCGATTCGAAAAGGCGAGGAATTTTCGTCGCGTGCTCGTATTGCCTCAGCTATGTATCATTATTTGTCGGGTGATTATGGTCGTTCGACGTGTCGGCTCTTTGGCTTGGGACGACAGATCGAGTTGCACAACAGGCTTTTCCACCTGGAGAAAAACGATTGGTGGAAGTATTCGAATTCACGAACGTTCTACAGTAGAACCTCCCTCGTTGCACGAGAATCAATCCAGCGAATCGAGAATCGAGAGATAAAGAGTGGGGTAAAGCTACAGTCAGAACCTGAGCGACGTCACGACACTATAATGTAGCAGTTTGTACAAATTGCTGAAAGTCGCATGTAAAGTTTAACCAGAAAAATATTATTTGTGAATGGTACCAGCTTCCTTGATCTAACAGTTTTCAAAGTACAATAAACCTCAATAATATTCGGACACTTTTAAAAAGGCCATAACTTTTTTAATATCAGATGATACGACTTGGATTATTTGGAGAAGTTGGAGATGTTTGAACGTCTAACGGTACCACAATGCAAATCACTCAATTTCTCAGTAGAAAATTGATTACATTTTTAGTTGCTCGTAATGGTTTCGACCAGTCATTCCAGTTTCGCGTGCATTATCGCGGCAAATCATATCTATGTTCAAAAACCTGAAAGAAGATTGCTCAAGAACATCGATATTTTTTTTCAAAACCGGAGCCATAAACTTTTTTGCTGCGCGAGAGGAATGCAATATTCTTGACACGATGATGTGTCTCCTGTATGCTCTAGACTCTAGACAAACAGCGAATGTGCTTATAGCTATCATTAAGTAGAATGATAGCCGATGGTAATGGCCTGGTATCATGCAACGTTGCTTCTTGTTTTTGAGAACTGTGTTACGAATGAATTCAGTTCAAATAATAAAAAGAGAAGCGTCTAGAGCGCGGTGTCAAGCATCTTCCCGAGGATTGAAAATGCGGTTGTCTCCATCGAAGAGAAAAGTTTTCAGCGAAAATGGCCTTTAAACGGTTTCGAGATTCGACAGGCTTCCTCGCGCAAGAAAGCAGGAATAAAATCATAGTTATTAAGCCGACGAAACGAATGGTTCTCCGCCGTGGCCACAACTGCATTTGCCTTTCCGGTCTTTCACCTTTCAAGTTACATCGAAAATCTAATGCATCATTCTACTAGCATTTAGCAAAAGATGAAAGTCAGATAAAGTACACGAGGCCGCGAATGGAAAAACTACGTGTCCATTGAAGCCGAAAAATGTTGAACTGTGATGCAATCTTAATCCGCGAGCATTAATGAGCGCGCAATTGGTACAGTGAGCCACAGTAATGTTTTGACACTTAAAAGGACGATAACTTTTTTTATACAGGGTGGTATTACCGAGCAGGAGATGATACTACATGTAAAAATAAGTCGAAAAAAAGGAATAACATTTTCTTGTTTGACGTTTCGTTTCCGAGAAAATCGAGTTTGAAAATGCAGCGAATACACGTGCTATTGCATTGGAATCGTCTGACGCGTCTGACCATGATCAACCAATTCTACTTTGTGCATATACCAAAGCACGTGAACCTGGCGGAACTATAAACTCGATTTTCTCGAAAACGAAGCGTCGAACAAAAAAATTTTGTTCCTTTTTTCCGACTTATTTTTACATGTATCACCCCTTGCTTGGTTGTATCACCCGTCTGGCCACACTCTGTATATACAGGGTGTCCCAAAAATGTCCGAGTTCCTTGAAAAAGCTGAGGTTCCTGAGATCATTTGAATTATAATTTTCGTTTGCAAAAATGTCGGCTATGTTAAGGATTTATGGTACGGACAATAGAGACTCATAAACGCCACGCGTACCTGACATGTCTATCTCTCGCTGGGTAAAAGGACAGCTGCCTGGTGGCATCTGTGTCGTTTTTCATGTTCCAGTCAGTGTATGCTCAAATGTACGATATCCTATTATGTTAGAAACAGAGTTTCTCGTTGTTTCTGTAAAACGTAGTTTTTTGGCTTGTATCACTTTTGCCGCAAGGGTCCGACATAATATACAGAGCACCTCCTTTACGAGTTGCTGAACGAGTGACATTTCGTCTTTTCGCGAAAGAGCGACGAAAGGGGATGCGTAACGAAGAAGAGATTGAAGAGACACGGCACAAATACTTCACCCGAGTCTTAAAGCTTCGTTCGTCCTTTTTCCGCTTGGGAACGCTCGCGAGGAGTCTGATACACAGACGCGTTTACGCGGCGGCCTTATTCGGCTTATTTGGCGTGGACAGTCGCAGGTGCCGCAGGAAATCGACGGGAAAGGGGTCGACCGGAAAGAGAAACTGTGAGCTAATCGCATCGAGAAAAGGGGGCCTGGTCGTGGAGCTCGCGTATGGTCATTAGCAGTCATAGTTGCTCGAACGGTTCTTTTAAAATGCCTCTTTCCGAGGCCGCTCATAGATACCAACTGTCCCTGGCTTCCGGGTGCGCGCACGGTGCATCTATTCAAATGATAATGCATTGCCCGTAAAAAAGGCGCCTTCTCCTGAAAATTTACACTTTACCACGTTTTTATTAGCTCGCTTTCTTGTCTGTCTGTTCGGTATAAACTTTGCAATTGATTTTAAACTAACTTCCCGATGAGCTAGAGACTTGAACTTTTAAACATATTTACGAATTAACATACATACGTAGTCTGTTCCTTGCTGCTCTTCGATCGCACCTTACGCTCTTGGAGCAGTCATGTTTAGACAGCGGATTTTATGCATTTATGACAAAAATGAGTAACTGGAGTAAATGGATCATGATTTTTAAATAAAACGTCACTAAGCACACGCAGTTTGGAACAACGATACATAATGCTTCAACGAAAACATTTTCGTTTCCCCGCGCCTAATCAAACCTAGAAGCCATTTTACAACGAGTTCGTTACAGCTGTTAGTAACCTTATATTTAATCATGTTTTACACATTGACAGGTGTACACTTAAACGTATAGAGCAGCATCAATCAAGTCATATCCTCGCCAGCCGACGTTTCAATCGTGACCAGTCTCTGCTCATGTAAGATGTGTAGATAATTTTAGAAACACTTTAAGACGAATGCAGTATGCGGTTGAAACATGGAAGAAGTATCAATTGCGAAAATCCTGGTTCTGGAGGCCCTCGAGCGCCTTCGTTCGTAATCTCTCTCGAACGGAACGCTTGGTAAAAGGTTCCTGCCCCGTCCATATTCCCGAAATATTCGCGAACGAAGCGGTTGCAGATATTCGCAATCAACATTCCCGGATCGTTATATATTTGGAGCTCTATAATTAAGAGAAATTTTTGCATAATAAAAAGAGCACCGCCGCGCAGGGTACGCTTAATTCGATCCCGCGGTGAGAGGATACCGGATTCTTCACTCTCTTATTTAGGGCCTCCCGGTACTGTTAAGCACACACAAGCTTTATCCGCGCGCGCGCCAGCCCGGTGGCTCAATTAAAATAAATACATCGACTTTAATATCGGACCAAACAACTTGTCAAACTGCGTAATAACACGAACGGGAGTTAATTATGCTCGTCTCGTGCAAGTCTGTCTGGCGAATGCAGAAGCAGAATCCACAAAATTGAAAATAATGGGTAGCAGTCACTATAATGAGAAACGCACATACCTGTGCACTTGCTTAATTGCAGTGACCGAAAAACAGTTACGATTTACATTATTTATTTTTTAGATTCTATTTCTTTAGATTCCCTAGAAAATTTGAGCCATTTTCATAGTGTGTATTGTGTATAATATTGATTCTGTTAAATTCTGTTAATCGACCTTATATTTCAACTTACGCCTATCCAACGTTGTTATAAATGTATAGAATTCGCAGTTTAGTTGTGAATAGTGTTGATTAATCACGATTAGTAAATTAGGTTCGACCTAGGCTCCACTTTTCTGCATCTTAAAATTTCTAAATTCAAAATGACGGGAGAGCTATTCAATAAATCATATCAATATACTATTTACAACTCGTTAGAATTATTAAAAAAAGAAATGCCCTTATATTTGGTTCCTGCCTCTTGCAACTGATACAGACAATTTTTATTATGCATAAAAATCCGCAGTCTACTTATAACACATAAGTTGACGAGTTTTGGAAAACATACTATTTCAAGAGAATACAATAAAACAAAATCGATATTTACAGTTCATCCTGTTAATAAGTATCTTCATAGTCGAATATGCTGTAATCACCTCTATCCGGGAATGTTCCAGTCCGATAATTAATTCTTCGTCATTAGCGGTGTAAAATGAAAAATCGCTGGCACGAGATACAGAAAATGAAAGTATCGGTAACACGTACAAAAGAAAACCAGGAGATTTACGTCCACTTAAGAAAGCACACACGTTTCTCCGGAATTTCGCGACAAGATCCGCAACGGAAGATCCTTTTCTCTAAATCACGCTTTCTTTTCCAAACGGAACGAGCAGTCGCACCAGAGAACCTCCAGAGACGAACGGGAGCAGGAAATCACTGTCTTCTTCTGATCAAGGCCGCGTGCTTGAGTAGCATTTCCGGTGTGCCGAACGCTTCGTTAGAGGATCGCCTTTCTTTTTACTTTCGTGCCTCCAGCTTCTTTGCTGAAGCCAGCGATTTTTATCCTTGGCCCTCAGATGCCGCGCCGCCGCGGTGGCGCTTTCTCGGAATATCTAATGTTTCGGGATCGCCGATTTCTAAGCCTGTTTAAATGATAAAAACACCGTACTTTCTATTTATTTTATTATTCAATTAAAACGCGTCTCGCGCGCTCCTGCCGATCTTCGAACCGATATTTAAATCGCTATGCCTCGGCTCCTTTCCAGATTTACACATGTGGAAACGCACCGTAAAACGAACCTGTCCATTCGACTACTTCTTTCCGTTCCAGCAGAATTTTAAAATAGATTCGTCGATTTTTTAACAAAAATCTAATTCAATATATTTCCTCTATTTCGCACAAAATTAAATTTGGCATTAAATCTTAAAATAATGTTGAAATAGTTTCGTCCACTGTGCGTTGGTACCATAAAACTGTTTATGCCCCAGATAATTGGTAATAGCACTTTCACCTCTAAAAGACTTTACAAAAATCCGCAGGAAATCGCCACAAAACTGTATTCTTTTAAACCCCATCTTGAATTGGAATTATTAATATGGAATGAAGGATTTTATTCGCTATGCGCACATATAAAAGCAAGTGAATTTCATACTTCCTCGCAGTTCCACGCTACATACTTATTATGCCTTTCCGCTGTCTAAAGAGTAGATTGCATGTCTTACGAATATGCGCAGGCTTTCAAAGAACGACAAAACCCAAGATTCAATAGAATTCAATAGCCCTCGGTTATTTTTTGCCCGTGAAACTATTATTACAGGAAACTGCCACTTAGCTTCGCTCTCCTGAAGTTTGTCTGTCAAAATGGGGATTTGCATAGGCAACTGCGGCTCGGACACGAAATGTCATAATTCGACGTCAGAGGCAGCCAGGTGTTGCCTGCAAAAAGACGTAACTGTCCGTCAACGGCCGCGGATCTGTTAATAAACTCACTTTCGAGGCAAGCGTAGAGTGTAGTCCCTGCTATCCTTCAATTTCACTGGCTAATCAACTCGCATGAATCGAGCGGAGTCGCTACAGTGCCGGACAAAATAGTAGGACGTTTATTACGTTTGAATTTATGCGTCCTATACAGGATGTCCCGAAAACGTTGCACTTGATTTTAATTTGTCCGTTACGAAAATGTTCTCCGCGGTTTTGTTAAGAAGTTATTAACAGGAGACTTTCTTCTGCATTTTCTCAACTGTAAATACATAAGCCGATCGGAAAGGAGTTAAATAACTGGATCTGAACACGGGTCTAAAGGTATTTATCAGGTTCGCAAAATGTTTCTAGCTGAAAGTCCCAAATGGGTTGTGAACAGAAGGGTTAATCGTGCGAAATATTCGAGTATACGAAACGTCCTACCATGTATCCCGGCAGTGTAAATCCTTCGGAAGCTCGGCTACGGTTCTGTCTGTCAGATCGGTAGGCAGGAAAGCTCACGGCCTGTTCTGCTACATATTGCGCGTTCATCGGTCGCTTTCTAAACTGCAGCGCGCGGATGAAGCGGCGCTAATGAAGCTATCTCTCCGCGCGGAGGCAACGAGCGACGTCCGTGTAAAAGTTAGTTAAACTCGCTCTTACGTGCAAGCGAGCCCCATGGTAATTAAGAGACGAGGTCACCTACATCGACAGAGGGACGCCCGTGTCAGGGAAATGTCGGGCAAGCAGACGTTTGTGTTCAGATTAGACGAATTTCATTTAGTCAAGCTCTTTACAATACAGATTCCTTGGAGAAAGCGTTTCCTTAATGCGTTTAGTTCTTTGTTACTTCGTTTCGTTCCAGGAAGAAAGATTCGAAGCTCCTCTTGCGCTCCAATAGCAACATTAATAAATTATTAGTATCATTCAAGTCCCGCACGAAACTGCCAGCAGCTTAACATTTGCTTTCCGCGGCTCTGTCATTTCTCGCCACGGTCTGCGAGCGTTTTCGAATCGCTATTCGAAATTCTGCTGAAGCTCCGGGCGCGTGACAATCTATCCCGCCAAAGTTCCTGGAGCGCTCCCTGGCTCGCAGCGCGAACACCGGGACTTTCTAATTTGGATTTCATCGCTAGCCGAGCCGAGGCCGCGTGTCCTCCCGCCGTTTCCCACGTTGAAATCTCTCTGCGCTTCCTTGTATGAAGTCCGATCACCAGAACGCCGATGTTTATGCAAATCTACGGATATGTATTTATGGAGTAGTTCATGGGAAAGGAGCCGAGCGGACGCGCGCCAGCCGATTCGTTAATTAATCGCGATTTTCCGCGATCGAAACCACTATGGAGGAATTTAGGAAAGTTTTTGAACTTTCAGAGATCAATTTTTTTCTGCAAGAATAAAAATGTTATTCCGGTTTTATTCTTTTAATTGTGTGACAAAATTATACAGCAGGTTCGATTTTCAAATGAGTGAGTCACTCGAATATCTCGCTGAAGTTATTGATTGAAAAATGTTTCACATAAAAGATATGCACAGCTTCGAGGGAAACATGATTTCACGTTAATGATTCTTTTGTAGATTGAGCAATAGAGATCATTTAACGGTCACTTTCAACGTTTTTAGTGGAACC
>CM052311.1:22234615-22532912 GCA_028455605.1 Lasioglossum malachurum | reverse complement strand
AAAATAAAAATGTTCTACCTGAATGGCAAAAATCTGGAGTGAAATAGAGATTTATTTCCTTTCTTAATATGTTTAATAAGTTGAAAATAATATAACAGTATTTGACTGTTTGAAATTACTTGATCAATTGATCCATTTAGAACGTCTTGTCCAGTTATTCGAAACTCGCATATGTGTTCGACGACCGGTGCGCGCGAATATGTTAAAATAAAGGCATGAAAGTAGTGTTATTTTTAAGATACACCCAGTGCACGTTATCTGCGAATGTCATCGCACTCTGGCAACAGGAATGCCGTCGGACTAACGCGCAACGGCAACGGCTTCCCGCGTTTGCTCCGCATTGTCAAAACGATCGCATCGTCGCGAGAGTCCGCGCGATTCTGGCGCCATCAAAAATCGGCAGCGCGATCAAGGGTTAATTAGAAAGTCCGATTGCATCGGCGCGGGTCTGGAAGATAGCCTGGAAGTGTACAATTAGAAGGAAATAAATTTCGAGTCTCTCCGGGTTTCACCTCGCCAAGTTTTAATACTTTCTCTGGAAACTGATGCGAATGATTGACGGCGGACGATTGAAAAGTGTGCAACCGTTGAAAAATTACACAAGCACGCGCCGCGCGCCGGGTAGAACGTTTCGCGAACATTTCGACAATCCCGCGGACTTCCGAGGCGATTCCTCGACCAGTCGATTTCCTGGCAGCTTGCTCTCGGAAGACGAGCATTATGATCGGTCCGATACAAAACGAGCGACATCATTTATTAAACGTCCTGGTCGGAGAGAAATATTACTGCGAGCTTTTTCAGGAATCCTATTCATTCAAACTCTATTCCTGTCGCGGGATTCGCTTCCTGTCTTCTTTTTCTTCGTCTCCGTTTCGCTTCTTATGCCGTACACAACGATCCCGATTCGCTGATACAAAACGACACAGTCGGATCACGTCTAACAATCGGAATCCCGCTGGCAAATAGATGAGCTCGCTGAAACCGTAGGAATTTCAAATCTTCACGGTCCCGCGCCCCGGCGAGGTGTCCTGGTAGACGAAGCGCCCGGGGGTCGTGACAGTGGGTCGCGTGTGTAAAAATAAGTGAATGTAAATACTAGATTTCTCATGCATTATTTTCTTGGTGCTACTAAATTTTTACTCGGTATTACAAATACGGTCCAGTCCACAGTGGGACTTCTGGGAAAAACGAAGTCGTCAATGAAGTTTTATGATATGTAAGAGTTTACACAATTTCCTTAAAACACTTGGATAATTGCTAATGAATACACGTTGTTTCATAGACTGTTTAAGAACGCAAGCTTGCTATAAGATCATGATCACACGTTCATGAAGTAGAGGCGAACAGCAAAAATTTTACAACTTACTAAATTTTGAAATCGACTTGTTTCCGACTTTTCGGGCCATATACCGCGCTGCGCAGTGGTTCGCGAAGAACCGATGAAAAATATAGAGTGCCTCTTGCGGCAGACGTTTAGCAAGGACGCGAGCAAACACGCGGTGAAGCCGCGCCGGTAAATTAAACCTCGCCCGCGTTTACGCCTTCCAGGAGGTGATCGCTCTTTCTTAGAGGTGTCGGAGCGGCCGCGAGAGCCGCGAGCTAGTCCTTTTTCCCTCGATAATAATAGTGTACGTTCACTCGCTCGGATCAATCGGTCTCCATCCTGGATTTGCTTGTCTATCACGTTCACGGCGACTCAGACGGAAATTGTTTTGCGCCGCTGACCACCATTCGTATGCGCCGCGATTTCATTGACGCGTTTGCCAACCTCTGTCACGCTGTAAAACCGATCGAGCAACTTGTATTTAATCCGCAATTAGCGCTGGATAAATAGAAAATGATTCACATGGTTACACTGTTCGCCAACGATCTGTTCCCATTCAACGTTCTCTTTATTTTGCAACTATGGCTTGCGCACCCATGATTATGACTAGACTGCGAATTTTTATGCGTAATGAAAATTGCCTGCATTAACTGTAAGACATGGAAGTCATTTAGAAATTTCTTTCTTTCACCGATTATCTTGACAAGTACAAATACAAATAGTGCATTCTTGAATTCTTTTAATTCTTCTATCGTTTTAACCCTTTGCAGTCGAAGCTATTTTAACTCTGTATATGATCTTTTTCATTTTACGAATATGAAATTGGCATAACACCTCATACAATACTTAAATGTTTAGTAATTGATTAGATACCAACACATAATGGTACATAAATTTTTAGTGCTGCCTCAGAGTCACCGCTCGAGTGCTAAGGGTTGAATTCCACCAATTCGTTTTTTTTTTCAGAAATGCATAAAATCTAATTGCGTGCATACATATCTTCAATGAGGTATTTTGGTTTTGGAATTGAAAAAAATTAATCTTTTCTGTATTTTCTAGCAGTATATGTGTTCCTTAACATGTGTAAAACACAACCGGAATCAGAATCTTGATCACGGGTGAATCTCACTCCATGCGATGGTACATGGGGCTAAACCAGCCCGATAAAATTCATCGTCGCGTCGTTTCCGGGCGACGACGCTGTCCAAAAATCCCTAGCGCGGGGTGAATCAGCTGATCCCCGTTACGCGACCAAAGGCTCGAATTTACGATACACCCGAGGTACCGCTAGTTTTCAGGAACATCTCGACGGAAATCTCACGAAGTCGTTGGGGCACATCGACGCGTTACCTGTTTGCCACGCAATACACACGCGCGCCGCCGTAATTGTACGGACGGTGAGGAAAGGAAAAAATGAAAAAGAAAAGTCCGACAGCAACCGTGCGACATTCTGAGTGAGCCTAAGCGAGGGACGAGCCTCGCTAACGATACCGACCTATCGACGAAGGTGGATGGTTCGACCTTTCGTCCAGGTGACAGCGCGAGGCCCCGGGGTACGGCCCGTTTAATCGTGAAAATAATAAACGAGGGGAAAGTCCGGACGAGTTATCCCTCTGCACGATTATGTCCCGGCTCTGTGCCTTCTGACTCCCACGTTATATGGCGGCGAGGATTCGCTTCGGCTGTAATTTACGGCCGTTTGACATTATCCCGTGGCCCTTGCAGGCGTGACCCCTGTGTTCACCGGCGGCTACGCTGTCACCGTGCCAACGACGTCCGTTAGATCGGCCTAGGGACCCTAGCCTGGGTGGGAACGAAACACCAGGCTCGAGCTTCCACTCGGCTTCGGAAGAGTACAATGGAACTTACTTCTGACACCGAGGAGCTCTACTCTCCCAGCCAAAAAGATAGCACGTGTGTGCTCGGCGACAGTATGCAATTCCGTGTTTAGAAGTTCTTCGAAACAGATTGGAGGATACCATGCAATTATTATTCAAAACATTTTTTCGTACAATAAATAACTTACCAGTTATTCGAGATCGTCACGTTACGGGACGCCCTGTATAATCGCAGAATAATTACACCGACAGAGCCTTGATCGACCCCTTTCGCCAAGGGTAAACTGCCACAGCACATATTACCAAAAATGAGACGGTGACGGCAATACGACTGCAAGCAATCTCAGCAACAATGGATTCCGGTAGCATAGGTGGAATGTAAACGAGAGCTTTCTGGTTGCCACACGTGCTCCATAGCCCGAAGAACGTGTGCGAACCACGACGTCAAATATTTACCGTGTCACGGCAATTTGTGTCCCCTGCAATTACGAATGCCCGGTGATTCGACCGGTGTCGTTCGGCGCGGCTGTGTGCTCGCTAGGCGTGAAGGTGAAAAAAATCACGGGTTGAAACAAAGGGAGGCGCACCGAGGAGCCTCGGCACGGTTAGCAGTTTCGCCGGAGCTACCAGCGAAACTGGAGATCCGCCTGTTGGAAACGGGGCCCGGCACGTATGCCATTTCGTATCTGGATGCACGATCTGCGTACCTCGTAGCGCCGACGTGGCGATGAAGTTACACGTGGGATACGGGCCTACGAGGAGGCACGTACTTGTCCCGGAGAATATGTGCTAGAGCATAATCGCGAAACGACATTACCCGACGGTTGCATTCCACGGAGGGCGACGGGCCCAATTCTTGGTACAGCGCCGCCGGTACCTGAAATGCATTCCACCGAGGACGTCGGGTTCCAGCCGCGTGTACGTCAGCGACACTACCGGACGAGAAAAAAGACCGATATGGGAAGGGCGTGCGCGCTTACAGGATCAAGGAACGCGGCTGACAGAGACCGAGAGCCAACGCTGCTGCTGCTGCCGCTGCTGCCTCGAGAATAAACTCTTTCATCCCGGGATTCGAAACTTTCTCGGTCGATCCCCCCGACGACGACGCCGGGATTCTTTGAATATTTTCTATTTGATTCGCTCTCCTTGCGATAACTTTGTAGTCGCGAGGGATAAGATTCAATAATGGTCTCGCGATTGAACGACGTCCTTCCTGCGGCATTTTTCGTCCCCTCGCTTTCCAAACGCTCGTCGCATACCCTCGTGCAGGCACAAGTATCCTCTATAAAGTCACCATCATTCCTGCAGATAGTTTTAAAAAATTTACCCCTTTTCTGCATCTATATTTTATTGATATTCAGATACATAGAATGTGCTGTCTACTCTGTTATCGTCACATTTTGCGTCCGTTTTCAATTTTTTCTTGGGAAGACGCTTATAGTCTGCCATAACAGATACCATGTATCCTAGACATGGAAAGAAAATGGAATCACCTTGTCATGAATGAATGCAATGGTACTCAGCAAGATTGTTTCACGTTTCTTCACACACCACTGATACTGAAGTTGAGAAAAGTTGAGAAAAATGAAAGATTGAGCTGTATGTAAAATCCGATACTTTTCTCTTAAATAATGATTTTAGAAGAAGTTGTTACATTATATTAAATTTGAAAATTTTTTGAATCCTAAATGGAACGGTGTGACTTTTGATCTGTTTACTGAGAAGTTTGGCGAGAAGATTTTGACAAATAATTTACGGAAATATTTTATATCATGAATAGTATAAAGCAAAAAATACACGAATGTTACAAACTGTGATAAAGTTGTTGCATTATATTAATATCGAAAATGTTTTAATCCTAGATGAAACTGTGTGCCTTTTGATCTGTTTACCGAGAAGTTTGACGATGAGATTTTCACAAATAATTTATGGAAATATTTCGTATTATGAATAGTATAAAGCAAAATACGTGAATTTTTTTTACATACTGTTCAGAATCGGCCTGACATGAATGACATCAGAAACAGCTTGGCGGGTCTGTTCAACTCCCAGCCACTCCTAGGTTGACCTCAGCGCGCGCCGCGCCGGGAGAAATCTAAGCAGTTTTTCAGGAAAATCAATTACTTCATTTCCAGACATCCATCGGCTTTCACCGCGACCAGGCTCGCGTTCGCTAAAATAAACCGATTACCTAACGGATTTGCATCATTTGACCTAAACCAGACCTTGCCCGACACATTAGCCGGAGACACACGCTCGGACTAAACTTGCCCGGCTACGAAATTTTGCAACCCGTTCGTTTCACAATGGCCAATCGTAAATGGCGAGCGTGTCCGATGTCAACGAGAACGGCCAGGCTAATTACCATCTCTCCGCCAAAATCGCGCGTCGCATTAGGAGCTCGGGTCTCTCGCGGCGCGCGAAAGCGATGCCACGGCTAATTGGATTTTACTAATTAGCTTTCTCCTTTGTACAATTAAGCCGGGCGTTTTTCTTCTTTTTTTTTTTACGGGGGCCTCGAAGACGGAAGTCGAGGAGTGTTTCACTCGGACCAGTGCGCCGTCGAACGGCACAGCGCGGCATTTGTTTACCGGGGGTCGGTCGATCTTCGCCACGTTTCTGCTTGTGTTCGATCGTGCTGATTGCTCGGAGGCGTGCTTGATTAGTGCGAGCGGTCACGGAAATTTTTACTCGGGGCAAGAATGGCAGTGGAAACGCCACGTAGAGAATTCGAACCGCTTGTAACATCCGTCGAACCTTCAAATTAATTAAGTGCCACGATATAATACTGCAAATGCACAGAGGAAATCAACCGTTTGGAACTGTTATATAAACATTCTGATCAAAGCAGCAACGAGCAAGCCAAATAGCAGCTTTCTTCGATAATTTCAACAAGTTGAAAATGATACATCGGTATTCTTGGTGATAGTGTATTTGCACTTTTCTCCTTGAACGTTGACAAACAGTTTGCTTTTGGAGTTGCACGATGCAATTTCAACTACTAATATCAGGCGTTCAAACAATAATAGTATATTTATTAACGAACTTCGTTTAGAAGGGAGAAAGTGATGTCCAACAAGAAAGCAAAGGCTGGAACAGTCTAAACGACAACCGAAAGTTTCAAGTGTGGCTGACAATTGCACATTACACATTTGTGAGAGCATCGAAGAGACATACACTGACCGAGACTTTCACTACGTGACCATTTTTGCGTGCACATATCCTCGTTTCAAATAATACTGATGCTCAATAAAGAAACAAAAACCGATAAGATTAAACGAGAAACGAAGATCTAACATATTGCTGGAATAACACAACCAAAAAATGATTTTATTGCTGTTCTCTGTAACATAATTTTCTTACCGAAAGAAGCAATTCGTAGTTAGTCAATGGACGAAAACACGATCCCAGTCTGACCATATTTCTTTTCCGTTCCACGAGGGAGATCCCTCGGGATTCGAAATTAATATGGACAATTTGGTCGGAGCACGCCTGTGCCGGTTCCGGAGACCTCTGTAATCAATTAACTTTGCCCTTAAGGGGCTCGCCTCTTAATTTGCCCGCGTTCCTTAAAGGGGATTCCAATTTGAGCCGGCGGTGACTCGCGCAATTTATAAACGACGGATAATTGCGAGTACTTTGTATCGATGGGTGGTCTTGTTCTCCGGCGAAACCAAAATAAATACATTTTTCATCGGGCTCGCGCCAATTTCATTTCCCCCGTGATTCCGGATCGGTTAAGTGGAGTAATCCATTTACGTGCGGTTATGAGCACACTGGGAAACGCGGGCGAGCCTGTGCTCGTTGAGCTGTTTGAACGGGCTCCATTTTATTGCAGCGTTCGCGTGCGTTTGCTAATAACTGCGTCAACTGTCCCGGATTGAACGAGCCGAATAATTTAGGGGAGAGTCGTAAAGTTACCGGCCTCAGCTAGATCTCGTTTCTACTGTTGGGTGAGTGCACTATCGATCTACATCGTTTCTCCAAACGAATGAATACTACAGTCCGGGGAGCAATATATTCCGACGATGTTTATTTTCTTCAGCGTTCACCAAAGCTTTAAGACGTTTATCATTTCCGCTGGTATTTTTCAGATACTTAAAAATAGAATAAAAATGAAAAGAAACTCAACGATCCTTCCGTGACCCAGATCACCGCGGATTTAATAATTATTTATGCGTTGACACGAGCTCGTGCAATCACGCGAGGATTTCACAGTGACGTCGACGGTTACGCGCATTTCCGGTTCTCCGCGACGCTCGATCAACCGATCCACCGCGATTCTAACCAGCAATTATACGCGCACCCGGTAAAAAAGAATCTGCGGCGCGACTCGTTCCCGTAACGGCGGCGTTTTTGCCGCTGCGGATCCCTCGACGGACGTCTTGATGACTTTCTTGTAATGTGGCACAACACCTTGACGTCCGGCCACGTTGAAAAACAGTTTGCGCGAAAATCATTTCTTGTACGCCCCCTCGGTTGTTGGTAAGGTTGGTTATTATTTCGGAAATTGTGTCGTTTCTGGGAGACCCGCGCACTTTTTCTACAACGTCTGCCGACTGGTGCTCTCTTTCACGTTTTTGGCGAACATGGCAGTCACGGTCGAACACGCGATTCCGGAATTCTTGTACCAACGTTTCACACTATTGTCTAGTGACTATTGTCGGATCGAGTACACTCATCGAGGTACTTTTTATACGCTTCATTTTACGCGATCCTTCTCTTAAAGGGCTATACCACGTAAGCTTGAAATTATTGGTGAAATTCAAAATTGTTCAGTAAATGTTAACACTAAACCTACTACTACCCCGGTGATTGCATAGATATCTTTAGTAGAGCACGTATTACAATAGGAGCTGCACAAAGCCTAAATGAAATCAATCTTGTTATTTTTATCAGGGAACATGTACCAGTTACTTTTAAGGCTCGGTTAGCGTTGAATAAAGTGAAAATATCTTTTTAAGGGACATTTAGTAACACCTTGACATTACTTTAATATTTTTTTATCACTTAAAATGACAACACGGCGATGTTATTCAATACGTCAAAATAAGTTTGCTTGTTTGTGGCCTTCAACTGGGGTATTCAATACAGAAAACAATTTTTTATGCCATGAGAGTAATTACACGTTTACATTAAAGTTTTCATTGGGAATATGACATACTTTGGGAAACAAGTTTTTGACGATTTATGAGAGAATATGGTTTCTACAATAATATTTGATGATATTATACATATGTCTTAATGATCTGGCTGTCTTATTGAGCAAGAGAACGTTGAAATAACCATAAAACACGCTGCAGGGAATATTTTATGCATAGAACCTCACACAATAACAAATGGTAAAAAAGGTATATGTTACGCGTTTAATATTCAGTAGATGCAGTAAATACATATGTATACTTCCAGTAGCGTACACGTGTCTATTTTTAACACGTGTCTTCGACTTATGCATAAGCGTTTGTTATTACTAGACTGTGGATCTTTATGCATTTATGGCGTATGAAAAATTTCAATATTAGAACACGAAATTCAATAGAATCTGGTAAGGTTTTTATTAATTTTGCATCTACAAAGGCCACACGCACACATTGCCACTAATAATGAAATTCTATTTGATTCCACTTTCTTAAAATTAATCTACAAAAATGAAAAATTGCATAAACATCCGCAGTCTAGTTATTACACACAGAAACAACCGAAGAAGAAACGTACTGCGTTTAAAGTCAATTCTAGCAGAAATAGGACACATAAAAAGACGTGCGAAAGAAAAAAATCATGAATCAGAATATCTATGCGCATACACAATACTGTTTATCATACGAAATGGATTCAGGTAGTCCTCTTTATACATATATGTATACCCGCTTGAAAAGCTTCTGCGCTGTAAGAATTTACACAATTTCCTTAAAACACTTGAAAATCGCTAATGAATGAACGCGTTGTTCATTCTCTTAAAATGTCTTGACTTTCGATGAAGTAGAGTGCTTAACGTATACAAATAAAAAAGCAATACTGAAGCCTTATTTCTCAGACCTTTAACTACGTCGAACAGCAAAAATTTTAAAACTTCTTTTTTAATTTGTTGTTGGCAAATCAATTTCTACGTACCTGAACGTGTTTTGAGAACGAGATTGCAGGGTTTCAAACATCGAAATTCAAATCCATATATGGAGTAATAAATCCTTTAAATCGCATTATTGCAAGCTCAAACACACTGTGCAATGATATTGATTTTTTTAATGGCACGTTACAGGCATTCAAAAGAAAATTACGCAAGATTATTTCTTAATATCGTATCTGTATTTGTTTAGTTTTGCGCTTGTCCCTTCTTATATAAATTTTAGGTTAAGACTTTTTTTGTCTTCTTTGTTATTTTCTTTTTGTTTTTATCAGTTCTACTGTAAACACGACTGTAAACATTTGTATAAAAGGACGTCGGTCCGTATATGATAATAATAATAAAAAACTTTCGGGTCAAATACCCCACTGTGCACCGGAAGAAACGCGATTTTTCGAATTACAGTCGACTCGTCGTGTGAATGTTTCGCAAGGTCCGTGCGTTTTCGCGCTTTCTCACGTGCGGTGCGATGCGAAAATAACTTGGCAAAACTGCGGAATATCGTAGCAGTGACCGAGCAGGACGCGAAATTGCACGGCCTTCCCCCGTGCCGCCTATAATTATTGTTCCGGTTGTGAAAAGAACTGGTGTATATTCGTCCACTATCCATCCGACTAATTTGCCTCGGCGCTACCACTTATTGTTAGGCCGGCACTTTCTCTCTCTCGCGTCTATTTACGTACACGTTTGCGACCTGTTCCTCCCGTCGTTTTTAATTCCCTCGCGCCGGTTTCTTCGCCGTCTACACACGCTGAGAAATGGAAAACGCGGTCAAAGTATAATTTGTATTTAATCGCGCGACCCGAATTGCGACGTAATGGAGGAAGCATCGCGTGCCTGCGCGTTGCGAACGTGTGCGCGCCGTTCAAATTGGTAATTTGATTTAATTAAACATCGATCTGCGCAGAATGACTGACGAAACAATTACAATCGTGGAAAGCGCAGGTACCCGAGATGAATCTCAATGGAATTTGTTATTCCGACGGACCTCCTAAATTGGATCATCTCTTAATCAGCCGATTGTTTTGTGTAGAAATCTGTGCTAACATACGGGTCGCCATTTTATTTACCTGTTAATATATCTGTAATTAGATTTCTATGCTATTGTTAACGAATAAAATTTAATGAAGTTCTCGACGGGAATTTCATCCAATTATGCAGGAATAATTGTTTTACAAGCGAGGATGTTCCTTTGAAATTTTCATAAAAGATTTGATATCTGTAACGAAGTCGCCGCATTACTTTGATCGATGCTTTAGCATGATCAGAACCGAAAGAATATGTTTTCTAAAACAATCGAGGAAACATATTCTTTTGGCCTGTTACACGCCATTGAAACTGGTTCTTAACAACAGGTTGTGAGTAAGTTGCCGGCGGCGTTTTGCTGATACAATCTGCACAGATCGCTGTTTCCTCCGCGATATATGTACTAGTAGTGGTTCGTTAAAGTTTCGAATAAGCTGAACGAGTGAAATTATCACCCGAAGACAATGGTTTCTCTATTCTCACCGGTCTGCTAGATTTTTCCGTAATCGGAATAATCTCTAGAACAGACGAGCAAAAACTGGGCCTCGGGTTTTCCTTATAAAATGAATGAAACCGATCCCGATTGAAACGAACCAGCACGAAACCGAAAAGCGTGCGAAACGTTACAACTAATTGTAGAAACAATGAACGGTGCCGGGCGTAGCATTGAAAGCGGTGAGAGCAGTCGTTAAATTAGCGAGGAAGAGCTGTAAAATTAGCAAGGCCTTATGGTAGCGGGAAAGTTACAAAATGCCGTCTCGGGGATATCTATATTAACGAATCTTTGAAGCGTTAACAACATTAGAAAGGATGCGTGTTTTCGGATAATTCGGTGAACGAAACGCAGTCGGATGCAGTTACGCTCCTTGACAAGTATGCTACGTGCTGTGTTTACGTAAATACTTCTAAACATCTCGTTGCTTTCTAAATGTTGTTTCGAAGAAAAATTAATGTTTAGTAAGGGCAATTATCACTTAGAACTAAAAATTGCTGTACCACTATTCGCAATATATTGTTTACAATATTAAATATGTTGGTATCTAATCAATTACTATACATTTAAGTGTTATATGTGAGGTATTATATCAATTTTCTTCATATCCATAAAATGAGAAAAATCTCTCCGACTGCAGAGGGTTAATATGTATTCAATTGGAAAAAAATATATTTCTATAAATCATCAACGTTTCAATAAGATTTTGTAGCTTACTTTATACGCATTTTTCGAAAAGCTTCGCTTACAATATGTTGAGGGGAAAGCTCAAAAAACATTTTCGCATATTTCTGTTACAGAAATAAAAAACTGGCAAGTGTGTATAAATTTGCCCCGGTGCCGCATCCATAGTTGATTGCGAATAGGCTGTCCGGAACGCGAGATGGCAAAGGGTTAAACCAATTCCCGGTTGCGACAGCGAGGCTGGTGACATTTTCTGGAAAATGACCCCACCGGATGCGCCATTCCCCACGCAATCACGATAACGTGCACTCGCCACGGAGCGAAACGGCGGCGTTCCATGGAAACGATCAGTCGCGACGATACGACAAGAAGCCGGTTACCTCATGCAGGAAGTTCAAGGTGGAACTGGAAGTGGACGCGGACGCGGACGCGGCCACGGAGGTCGCGAAAGCACGTCGTTAAAAGCAACGCTCGTAAAGCGACTTTGTCACCCGTTTGGTACCCGGGCACGGGAGGCATCGCCCCCCTGTTTCTCGTCGTGCCTCCCCTCTCGTCTTCCCGGAGCCGTTTCCCGCGGATTCGATGAGCGGATTCCGCCGAGAGGAGCGAGCGAGCGTGTGCCTTCGTAACGCTCGAGGAACGCCGCCGCGTAAATGAATGGAACCCGTTCACACAGAAAGAGGAAGCGAGAGACGGGAACGAGAGGGAACGACTACCAATGCCAAGGTTGCCCACAATTACGTTCACGTGAAAACGTGCATTACGTTGAACTGAAAACGACGATGATTCGGCGACGCTCCACGCTCCGCCGCCATTTTGGTAGCCGGGGCGGGCGACGCTTTCGGGCCTACAACACAGTACGGGCAGCTATTTAGCAGCTCATTTGGAAAAATGACTTGTGTCATATTGGTATTTAATGTATCTACATTACTTCCCAAATGTTTAGCAGTGCCGAAAATGTCGATATTAATGATGTTTAATAAAAATTATAATCAGGACAAAAGCATTTAACGATGAACATTTTGTAAACATGATTTTCGAACGAAAAAATTACTAATTTTCTAAAAGAATATTTTTTTAAATGAAGAGATTTCAAATTTTGAATTACAGTTCGTCATTTATTAAATATGGACTAATGAAAGTTGTCCATTGAAAGTTGTTAAAAATTCTACGCTACGTTTTACATAATATCTCCCCTGATCTGGGAGCAAAAAGAATTTTTCTTTTTAGACTTCTTTGTGCTCATTCTTGACGTAATATACTGGAAAGTCAATGAAACTTCAAGAATGTAAGCTGTGAAACAAGCAGTTGCATATAAACTCGTTCTACTACAGGTACATAAATGAATACTTGTCCTTGATTATGAAGGTGACGTAAGTGAAAAATCAAGAAAACATTGAATTTACCATTGTGTTTCGTAAAAGTGTGTATATTTATAGACGCTGAGTTAATGAGACGCGAAGATGTTCAAAGGAAGGTGTTGATGTTCAGGATGATTCAGTTGCTGCGACCAATCGTAAATATTTTCGGGAAAGTTTTGTCACGGCGTTGGGAAGCTATTGGCACTCGACGAGTACTTGCAAGTTGCAACAGTCGTGGGAGCCAAGTCTACCGTCCTCCCTTTCTATTTGCACGTGTGCAATCTTGAAATCTCAAGACCACCTGGCAGTATTGCAACAATTAAGTCAATATCCATGCTCGGATAAGTATCTACACATTATTTAGAATATTAATCTAATACCATTTTCACCTTTCTGTAACCGCGAATAATTTTTAAAGGCATTCAAATCAACCTTTCCCATAAGAAGTAATGTAAAAATGATTAAACCGCTCTCATGTAAAAAGGACTCCTATTGATATTATACCTACATTAATGGGGTTGTAAAATATTTTAAACACTGTTTAACCACATAAATAAAAAATGAGATTTTATGATCAGTCAGATAATAATACATCAACTCTGAATATAATTGATTATTCATTTAATCTTCCCTCCGAGATAATTATTAAAAAAAAAAGAAACGAATTCACACCAAATATAATTCATGTCGTATACCGAGCAAACGTTTTCCCGTCCAAACAGGACGTATTCCGAATTGGACGTACTCCGAAGCAGACGTATACCGAGGTTCCACTGTATTCCGAAAAAATTTCAAACAAATTGTTACTAAACACGATATACAGATGTACCGGGTGTCCCAAAAATGTTGCACTTCCTTAAAAGGTCCTGAGGTCATTTAAAGTACTTGATATATTTTATTGCGAACAGTAGGTTTGTCATCGTCCACTGTGGGTCAGAAAACGTTCCATCAACCGGAGTATTCGCGGCATTCGAATGGACTGAATGAGACATTCGATCCGTATAAAATATACACACGAAACGAGTGCCGTTGCGTCTGTCGCAGTGACAGTTACACTAATTGCGAGCATAGGTCAATCAGTCGGTATACACGTCCAATCAGCAGCGATTGACGCGTGTAAATCATATTGATGGCAGCGATTGCTTTCTCGCGACGCGTCGCGATGCAAGGCGGCGCGGCGCTCGCGAAAAAATGTCGTCCGCTGTAAGGAGCAGTGGACACCTATGGCCATCCGGTCGAACAAAGGGGGTACAGCCGTTATGTTCGATTCCGCGTCGTGAAACTTCATTCCGTTTATCGGTTTTCATCCGGCAGTAAGTCAGAAGCGGCGTTCGCGACAGGCATTTAATACCATCGCGTCTTTGGAGCGCGACGTCCGCGTTCCCCGCCGCTTTCCATGCATATCCTTTTATCTGAACCCGAAGCAACGAGACGGTCGGAGCCTCTCTCGAGAACGTTGCATCCTCGTTGCACTCGGATAGAACGCCGGGCCGAGGGAGCGTGCCGATTTAATGGGACGAAGGTGAATTCTAAATGGGCAGTAAAACCGATTCCAATTACCATCTGATAAATCAAGACGCGCGTTTAACGTCATTAACAGCGGCTTTTTCACGCTTGATATCATTAGCGTGGGCTACGGGGAGAGAAGCCGGACCAGGGAAAGGTGACCAGCCGTTCGCAGTCCATGTTTCTTTTTCTAACGTTTCATTCCGTTTTTTTTTTTTTCGTCCCGAGTACATCGGGATCGTGCTGTAAATTCACGTTATTGTCGCAATTACACGCCATTTGTCAAATTATTTTATCGTCGCCGCTTTCTCCGAGACCGGAAACGTCGGGGCAGCGGCGTTTCAACCCGAACACGACCTTGACTCGGCCGAGCCGATTAAACGCCGACTAATTAGCCGGCTGAATCTTGCCCGGACTGCTCGGACCAGTCTGTACCGGCTTTCGCGGGTCAAGCCGAGGTGTACGACGAGAGCGTGCTTTTATTCTGTGGGAAATCGACGCGCCGGAAGTTTCGTATTCAGCCTAGCGTGCATCACCGCCAGGCCTCCCCTTTTATTATAACAAGCCCGGCGCGACTTGTTACTGCCTTATCCGGTCTATCGTCTACAGGTGGCATCCCGAGGTTCGTTTACCTGCTTCTGCTCTCCGACCAGAGACGTTGCCTAAAAGTTCTAGCCCACAGTCCGTGTCGCCCGCGTTCATATAACTTCGCGGCGACCCAGGAAACACCGAGTCCCCGGTTCCGTTTCCGTGCACCGTGAAATTTTTCATTCTTCGAGCGGAGATACGGGACGAGATACCGTACCTCACGCATGGCTTATTGGTCTAGGTCTTGAACTTGGGCTCCCTCGTTTGGAACAGGTGCATTGTTCTCTTCGCTCGCTTCTTCGTCTGCTCAGCGAACGCTTCGTTAAGCTTTTCGAACGGTCGACAAGCTGGAATTAAAACGTTCCTTGTGTATTTAACGGCCAGTTTCGAATTTTCGCTCTGGTTCTACGCAAGATCGCGGTACACTAAAAGTACGCAATTCTAATTGGAAGAAGCTCTCTGTGTACGCTAACCTAATTGCAACCCAACTATTTTGCTATAAATTAGACCTGCGACGGGTGGAATTAGAGTACAGCTTCGTAATTTTCCTCGAGCAGTGACCTAACAGAATGTGATAAAAAGGTTGAGAGTGTCCAGGCGAGATTTTATTTTGATTCGAATATTTCGTTGTACGAAAGAATACCTTCAATAGCGGTGTACACGCGACGATGAGCGATGTGAACGTTCTTATCGGGGGAAATCGTGAACGGGGGATGATGGCGAAAGATTGCCGCGGTCGCACAGCGAGTGGTGCATTCTCTGCCATGCAGATGTATCTGTTTCTTCTCAGGCTGAGTCACGCGCTCTTCGTTTCAGTCAGAATTCAAAGGGACGCCATCAAAACAATAGCGTTCATGCAGATACAGGATCCGTTTAATGATACTTGACTTGTTCGTGGCGGCTTACTATTTCACCGATTCAATCTCACTGGCGAATTAGTTAAGGTACGTGTCCATCTGAGACTTTCTGTCGATAGTTGCTCTCGAGAATACTCTCAATTCGCGTGTCTATTTGAGAAATAGACGTGAAAGTCAACTCTCAGAAAGTCCTCTCAGGTATGTGGCTATTTGAATTTCATGCGTGTTGCTCTCAGATGAATTTCGATAGTTATAAGTAGACTGAGAGAGGATCTTTATGCATTTATAGAAAAATGGAGTGGAATTTTTTGTATAGTAACCGAGAAATGAGCGACAGAGCACGCGTGCGCTATCTTTTCGGCTGGGGGTGCGGAGTATAAACGTCTCCATGAAAGAAATGTGCAGCTCGGTGGAAAAGGATTCACCGTAAACGTTCTCGAGCGCTCATTGTTCCTCGGCCGCCATGTTGGCGGACGCTGAGAGAAACTTTGAGTCATCGTACACGCGCGCGCAATGGCGAGCGTGCAACACGAAATTTCCGGCGCGTTCCCATGTGGCGAGTGGGTTCATCGGGATGTCACATCGAGATGTCCGAGCACCGTGAGACCCCGCGAGGACGAAGAATGGAGCCCGGCGCGCCGCGCGAGTAGCATCGCGAACCAAGAACCGTGGAAACGGTCGAAATGTCGTTTTGAATAACGAGACGATATCGAAGTGCCGTGGGGGCCCGTAACGCCACGAACGAAACGATGCACGCCCGATAAATCCCGCTAATGCCGACGATTAATCTCGGACGCGACCGGCCAGCCTGTCTTCCGGAATGGATACCGGCGTCACGAGAATCCGTTTCTTTTCCACCGAAAGCTTGGCCCAACTTTCCACGGTGTTCTCCTTGAATAGAACGAGATAATGCGCATTATGGTTCCACCAAAATTATTGCATCATTCGAACATGGGATTCACGCGGAATCGCTGCGAAATTCAATCGAGTTACTTGCTATGAATTTTACGATTGTTTGATAGACTTATGGGTGGGTGTAACTCTATGGATGCACGACTTTTATTGTGTATTTGTTGTATTATAGTACAAATTTTCCTCTTCACTTTTTGACTTAAAAATTTCTACTGACACGTATGTATAATATTCTACAATTTAATATTGTTTTAACCATACCATATCTATCGCGCTTCAAACATTCTTCCCGAACACGCGATACCATACGAAGCCACAGGTATTCGGATATTTAACCGGAAGGTAGTTTCGCGTGGCGTACCTAATAACCGAGTAAAATGGACATAACTCAATCCTTGAAATTTTAAATAGAAAGCAAAGCGCTCGAGAATGAGTCTTTCGGCCGCATGTTTACACACCGTTCCAGCGCAATAAAGTCCATTTCAATCCTTCAGGGAAGGAAACTGGCGGAGCCAACGAAAAATCCGACCGATCATTTCGAGTACTCGCGGCGAAGCGGCTTCACCTTTCCAACGCGCCCGACTCATTAATCTCATTGCCAACGAATTACCGTGAAATTCACTGAAAGTAAACGCTGCCAGCATTGCCGGCTACGACTGTTGGAGCTCGCATGGGCAGCTGCGAAAGTCGTCAAAGAATTATGAACGTCCAGCGGTAGAACGCGTTCGATTCCCGTCGCTTTCTAGAAGTTCGAAGTTTAAATTCGACGCTTGATTCCCGCGGTTACTTCATGCACGTTGCCCAGATGTAGGGATGGGATCAAGAGCGGACTTGCACAACGCTTAAGCCCATCACTACTGTGAAAATTGCCACGAGTGGGCGTGGCTTCGTGGCTCTCAGTTGGTCGGACTTAGAGCAGTGCTTCAGACAGAAATCTACGATCTCGCTTGTCGAAGACGTTTTTAATTCATCTGGTTAGTATTCGAATGTACAGCACTTGAGCTCAACTTTTGCCTTGAAAATCACCTCGAGTAGGCGTGGCTTTGTGGCCCCAACTTTAGTAAGGTTGGCAACCGCTTACCAAAGAAGACACTGCTGGTTATCATTCGACCGAACTTGCGCACCGCTTATGCCCATCCCTACCCAGGGACACGTTCAACACCTCTGACTCTTTCTTTCTTCCTCCTTTCGATTGAAAGAACGCAATTACCGCGGTGCTCGGCAAAGCTTATCGTGCAGCGATGCGACCTTTTCAAGGCGGTGAAACCGGCACCGGCTGAGACCCAGATAAGAGCCGCGATGTAACAATTTCATGCGAAGGAGAAAAACGACTCGCGTTCGCTCGCTCGGCCACGGTGAAAGGTCCGGTGTCGCTAATGGGAAACTCGCCTCGCGGCGCGCGGAACGAGAGGAGGCGACGACGAGCGGATTTTCCGTCGATCGAAGCGGACCGGCGCGGCCAATTGCGGAGATCGCTCGAAAATAAAGCGCGTTCGTTAACGCTCCTCCATTTTTTTCTCCACCGGTTACCGTCTTCGTCCTCGCTCGTTCGAACGCGTCCCTTTCCCCAGTCGGTTTACGTAATTACTTTCACTGCGATCTTCGTTTGCCTGCGCTTCTTCTAACGTTAATCGGTCGGTCGCGTGTTTCCTATTGTCCGCGCGGCGAGCTTCGCTCGCGGAGCGTGTCGGTCGCGTGCTCCCTCCGAATTACTCGTTTTACGCGTTCCCAGCGTCGTTAAACGCCTCTCTCGCGATTGTCGCCAGATCCCTCTAATTTATTCACCAAGCACCGACAAGATGTCCACTGTCGGTTCCGCTGGTTGTAAACATCCGCGGAACCATACACTCGTACAAGCCGCGCTCAGGACATCCGGGAACTTTAAGTATTTCCTTATATCGATCGTAAGGTTGTTAACAAATAATATTAATGTTATCGGTGCACCGGTTCGATGCGGGAACTTTTTTAATCAACGATTGACGATTAACTTCATCAATCGATTGAATCAATCGTCGATTTTTCAATGATTACCTTTTTTAATCGTACACATTAATCAATCAATCTTGATTAAAATTTGAATCGCGATTAATGCGCTCAGTAACTAACCTAGGTACTTCACTTCTCGCGATTGCTAGGACACGCGAATCCGTCCAACTTTAAAACTATTTTTTTTTAATTGCAGCGTCAACTGAGAAGAAGGTCCACAGTTTTAGAACGCGTAGAAGAAACGGACAACATAACCTTGATATTGTTAAACTATCATGACCGAAACTTTTTTCGAAATCGAAGAACTCAGGTATATATACATCTATGTTACTATGATACGATAGATCGAACGAGGAAGTAGTACATACTGAAAAATGCGTAATATTGAAATTGATTAATCGATCGTTTTAAACTTTTGTCCGCTACTGTACATATGCATATGCAACTGGCGACGGAAATCCTCGTTTTCCTGCTTAAACCGTATCGTCGATTTGCGGCGCGTAGTCAAGGCTGCGGAAGGATTCAGCGAAGAAATTATATTTGAAACGTGTTACGCGTAGCTCGCCACAGGTGCCACGATATTTAATTTTAGCACGGTAGGCGTTATCCTTGACTAGCCGCGCGCATGCCGCTTGAAAGGTGTGTCTACACACAGGTAGGTTTCGCAGGCGATCGCTAAACGTATTCCAAACATTCCACCGTGTCTCATTAAGGCGTTCGACGGGAATAATGGGAAAACGTCCCGCGAGCACGTTCGGGAAATTTATGCAATACGTTACTCGTTAACGGTCGGCACGGTATTGAAACATTTACGTGCGGCGACCGTTCGAAAAATCGCCGGGTGAATGAGGTGCAAATAGAAAAGCTCGCCGCGGAATCGGTGGAAACCTCATTTACTCTCCGCTAACGAGACTTCTGGAGCGATAATGCGATTTTTAACGCGTCACGCTCCTTGCTTTTTATCGGGCGAACCGTTTCCATTGAAAGTGACGTAACGCGCTCGCGTTCCCATGCGTTTAAAAACGCGAAACACAGGTCCGCCACGGTCAAGGAGGTGTCCCTGAACAGTCGACGGTTTCCACCCCGAGCGTAAAACGGCGGAGGAACGTTACGAAACAATCATTAATCACGCGAAACTATAAAACAGCTATTCGGTGGATCGTAACACAATAGAGATCCGACGGTAAATCATAAAGTGCAATGTCGTAAACGTCCGTCGCCGAAGACGGATTAATCGTCCGCGGATTCGAGCGTGGAGAGAAACAGAGATATCTGATCGATCTCCAGCCGCAGCCGTGTTTTTCAGTCTTGAGAAACAGCCAGCCGCTGAAGTATTTACAGCAGGAACTGTGACGTTTAATTGCTCCATTTACACAGTTTCTGCGATAAACAAAGCCGTTGGGAACCGACCGCCGGAAACGAGGAACGAAGTTGCATCGGGGAACGCGCGGGACCAGGCAGAATAAGTTTGAAATTTATTTAAATTGAACCGCCAACGCGGCTAAATTACAACACGAGTGGGGTACCAGCGCAACGGTTTATCGCGGGCATCGCGGATTTCTACAATGGCCGGCCTCCTTATATTAGGAAAGCGGCGGGTAACGATCTTTTCCCGGTTTACACGTTCTGGGGCCGAGGTGTGGATACGGATACCGATTGCGGGGGCGGGACAACGTGGGAGGGGGCCTGGCGAAGGTAGGGTGAACGCGACACGAGCGTAACTCGTCCGTTGTAAACAGCGCATTAGTGAAAGTGGCGCGGCCGATTACACCGATAACACGCCGCGCTGCAGCGCTGGCTCGAACGGACGTACCCGCTAAGGCCGATGCTTTATTGGTGCGATCGCCTCCACGATACTTTCCTCTTGTTCCCCGGTGACCTTCCATGGCCGGTCGACGAGAGCCGCTCTTTTCTGGGGGACCTCTTATCGAGAGATCGCCGTCGCCGAGCTGCTCTCTCGCGACGAGACAACGCGTGAGGTTACGCACCTGGTTACGGTGAAACTCGGGTGGGTCACTGTCTCGAGAACGCACCACGAGCTGCAGTGGCTCGGCTTTGGTCAAATGTCATTCAGAATGACGCATAAATTCAGTTGTTTCGTATTCTAGAATAACGCTGGTCAATCTACTCGTTATTATTAGGCTACGTACAATTTAAAGCAGTGGACACATTAGAAAATTTAAGAGCATCAACGTATTCGTTTCAGTTTAGTAAAATAATTAACACGAGTAAGACATTCTTTATTTTGGATAAAGATCCCCGGTATAAGTAGTTGGTATTTATTCCAGTATATCCTGGAATATTATTCCAGTATATTCTAGTATATAATCTACATAAATACTTCTACCAGAGTGACTTCTTCAGCTTCCACAGTGAATAACGACTACAATTTTAGTAACAACATTGTAAAAACAATCATGAACGTAGATCAAACATGCATAAATAAAATGTAAGAGAAAAACACTCCCATAATGTACGTTCGAATGGAAATCCTCAAAAATGGAAATACTCTCAATGATTTCTTACAATAATCATATATTATACGTGTACTTAAAATCGTTATTTCCTGTGCTAGTCTCGTTCCGGCGACGTACCGCGCGGGGTGTATTTACTATTGACGATTAAAATGAAAATCTTTGTTATCCGCGGGTATTCCTCGACGATACCAATTTTTGTAGATGGCAGGCGCGATTTTCTGAAACGCTCTCGAAGGAGACGACTCATGTCCGTAAGGCCCGTTTCTAATCCTCTTATAGTCGGACGAGCCGATCCGCACGCCGATATCATACATCGCCGGTATTTTTAATAAGCGAATAATTACGAGGTAAACACGGAACAGCGGACTGGAAAGTTAGTTACCGAGCTTGATCCTATAGAAAGGCGATTTTACTTTCAACCGAACGTAATTATTGATTTTTGGTTAGTTACGTAGACATCCTGCGCCGCGGAGAGAGAACAATCGCGCATTCAACGCTGTTTATGCGTATTCGACGAAGATTAAAATCGGGAGACCCGAGTCGGACATAGCTAATCCGTGGATCCTCCGGTTCGATTACACTCCGTTCGACTTTGTGCGTTCCGAAGTGATTCGATTGAGCTTTGTTCGGCCGTTTCAGTGCCCGCGACGTGGACAACCGTTCTCAGGGCCGGAACTGTTACAATTTTCATCAGTAATCCATTCATAATAAAAGAATACATGTTTTAACAATAAAATTTCAAGTATCAGATAAAAAGATGCTATAGATCCTTTCACGAAACTTTTGTCTAGCTAGATTGGGCATTTTTCCCACATTTTTGCATCGGTAAATCAGCTTGTCGACCATTACAATACGTCCGAATATATAAAACCTGAAATTTCTATTTGAACTACTTTAATAGAGTTGTCCGGCGAAAGAAATCGTTTCATCCCGCGGGCATCTCGCCGGCCGTAAACACCGCGAGAGACGCGTTAATAAACAATTTAGCACGGACCGTTATAAGACGCAATTACAGGGCACCGGTTTCCTGAAAAAAGGCAACGAGCGGCGAGGCGAGCATCGAGAAAGCAATATCGGCACCGTGTAATTACGCTTTTTACCCGGCGAACTCTTTTCTGAGGTGACGAAAGTGAGTCGAACTGAATGGGGAAATCGGGGATCCGCAATGATCCTCACGAGAGATCGTTGCATAAAAGGAGAAAGAGAGGGCGTAGCCCACGGGTCGCCACGTAAGAAAGGATGCTCCACCGGCGCGGCGTCCCTGAAGGATCGCCGGACACGGATCAAAGAATTTTCTCGTCTCCGAGTCCCGGCAAGAAAACGCCGTTTCGCGGCGTTACGTCATTACCGATGGCGACGACGATCTCGAAGGAAATGCAATCGGTATGCAAATATTGTTCGACACCGACGGTTGCGTAACATTATTTAACATCCTCCAGAGACTCGGGTACAGTTATCGTAACGGTCGAAACGTTTTTACGAAAATTTACGACCCAATTCAAAGACGCGGTTGTCCGGGTACCGCCATATCAGGCCCCGTAACACTCGCGCTGTCCGCGTGAATCCCCTTCGCGTTGATCCTCACCGACACTAGGGCTGTCAGCTGCGAAATCACTAGGACTTTGTCTACGACACACGTGGCAAGATATCCTGACAGAAAGTAATATTTTTCAATTGTATTATTACTACCCCAAAATGGTAATTGGGTGACCTGACCAGTGAATTAACGTAATTCGTATTAAACGAAATAATAACATAAGTAAATAAATTATATCAACTGAAATCTTCCGAACTTGGACTTGCTCCACTACAATTCTCAGCCTGCCAGTATTTTTATGCCTACGGTAAATTATTCGAATAAATTGCATTATTACTACTCGAAAATGGTAATATTGTCCAGTGAATGTGAACATAATTCGTATTAAACGAAAAAATATATAAGTACATATGTATATACCATTTATAATACCCTCTTCGTCTCTATATCAATGACACGAACTGAAATCTCGAGAATTTGGACTTGGACCAGTACAGTTCTCAGCCTGCCAGTTGGAGCCTACCTCTCGTCACTGGTCGCCAGAGAGTCACGAGCGTGAATCGGCGAGGAACACGGGCCGCGCGTATATCCTCCTGTTTCAAAACTCACGACGCGACGTCTCCCGTGTCCTACGTAACACCGTGAAATATCTCAGGCAAGAACAATCACCTCGGAACTCGCGTTTAATTTAAAGCAACAGCGGGCGCAAGTAGGACGTTGCAGAGAGTCGGTCCAACAATAGAATCGCGAAGGGTCGAGTTCAATCGGCGTTGCATTTCCGTTTCGCAGCGAGCGAATGGTAAAAGGCGGTTGTGTCGTCGCGCAACACGCTGACGCAGTGTGTCATCGTCGTGTCCCCGTCGCGTCGCCTGAAAGCCCGGCATTGTTTCATTAAAAACAACGTTGCAATCCGTCGTGAGCGTGATGCTGGTCGAGGCTGCCGTGGATCTCCTTCTTTTCGCAACGAGAGCCTCTTGCACGTGACACTGCACACCCACCCGCACCTTCTCTTGATAACCCGTGACACACACTGCCCAAACGTTTGGCTACCGTTGAGCTGTTGCTGTGTAAGACAAAGGAAGTTCTAATTATTGAAACCGTAAAATAAATCGTAGGGCGAGGGGTTAATATGTGGTTCAGTAAAGAAGTTCAGTCGAGCCCATGCTGGCACTTTTACAACTTCAGTAATTGTGAAAGGAAACATGAGTAACAGTCATCATTCTGACTGTAATTCCTAGGTCAAGGAAGGCGGAGAGTATAAATTCGTTCCACTTCGATGATTGTAACAAAGTAACGAAAGATGTAATACAATCGTGACCACGTAGCGACGATTATCTTCGAGTCGAGTTCAAGGAGAGCCTCCGGTTACTCTTCCGATTACATGTCCGTTCCCATGGGATTGACGAGAGAAAGGTGCGAAACGCCGCGAACGGAACAGTTTTTCAATCGCGGGATCGATTGGACTGATTACAGAAGCCTCCGCTGAAATTTCTCCCGGTGAAATTAATCTATCGGAATCGTTTGACGGGTCCGACAATGGGACCGACTGTTCCATGACTAGCGAAACTGAATGTACGCCGATTAATTCGTGCCAGTTTCATACGGATAGCTTAAGGGTCGAACGGTACGTATCGTTTAGGCGACGTGTGTAGACTGATGTGTGAAATCGAACGTGTAACAGTAATTTCGATAGTTTGTTTAACATGTCCGTATTGACGTGGCACACTTCGGACGTAATTATTGCAATTATTATCATCGAATATAGAGAGCTCGCGATTCTCATGATTGGCCGTTTTTTGAGGTCGCTAGTTTTGGCAAGTGTCGTTATGAATGGATGTTTGGAAGTTTCTAGTCTATTCTCACCGTGACAGCGATTTCTCCAACGAAATTCTCTTGCGTCGAGGAGACGGGATTACATTTAAAATCGTTTTTGTGGCACTTTTAAACAGCATCGTGAATCATCTCGACATTTACCTCTAAGCTGAATAATCCCGTTCACACAGGAAGTTGCGAATCTATTCCTGGCTAGCTAATCCGCCATTCGGATTTAAACAAGGCACCATATATTCCAATATTCTATCTAGAATACATTCACGTGTATCGTCGAATCTTGAAATCTTCGTTGACGTCGTAAGCACTATCGATCCCCAATTAAAACACGGAAATTAAAGCCGGCCACCACAGCACCGGTTACTTCTCGCAGTTCTCGCGAAACTCTCGACGCGTAATTGGCCACGAAGGTTCTAAATAATATATTAAAATGTTAATCGCGTTGAAGCGGCCGCGCGCTAAGCAGCCATCATAGGATACAGTTGTTGAAAGCGATTTTGCGGACGGTAAACGCGCGCGCTGACAGCCCCATCTAATTACACGCGTACGCGCGATAGCGGGCATATAGAGACAGCCATTCGCTGGTATAAATTACACCTGCTGCCGTTTAATTTTATCGATTTGAACGGCCTTTCGCGTGCTCTTTTCCCTGAGAAGAGCGACCGCAACAACGACCTCCTAACCACGCGAAATATTATTTTTGTGGCGTCCACCGCAAACGACGGCTATTTTGTTGAATCCTGTGCTCCGCATCTGACTCTTCAGATTCTTCTCCGTTCTATTTAAAGATGCGCACAAGTCTAACATAATGATCAAGGCTGCTGTTTGAATCGTTATCGGGGAACGGAAAAAAACGAGTTTCACTGTGCGCAACACAAAAGCGCGTACACAATTAAATTACAAAACGACGCGGAGATTCATTCTGGAGTGGTGCGTGGCCGCACGAAAAATACGTGAGAATCGTCGACAAGAGGCACGCGATGCCACGACAAAGGGATCCTCACGGGCGTCTCGAGTGAAAGTTTCATCGTCGTGAAAATGATACGGGCCACGGTACGGTGAACAGGGTGGGGTAACCCATTAATTCTCTTGGATTCGCGAAAACGAACAGTCATTCCGCTGAAAACTCGTCTCGAGAAGGGGTTTGCACAATCAAATTGATGTTTGCACGGATCTCCAGCCGGGCAACTCGATCCGACGGGTTCTGAGTGCTTAAAACGCGGGGATAGTTTCATTAACTAAAGCTAAAACACCCATTCAGGCGAGATGGACGAACGGGTAAAATCATTCTCCAAAAATAATTGTTCTCATTTTTCATTAAAATGAAGAAATAGGTTTTTATGGGACGCGTAAAGACCATTAATGAACGCAGCTTTTTGAGGTTACACACAATAACGAGGTTAAACCGATCGAACGATTACCAGAAAGTATAACGAGAACAAAGGAGCGAGAGAGTCTTTCTGGATCCCACGAACGCAACCCATTCGCAAGAGGATTAAACAAACACACCATCGAGTTTATGGTATTTTCATTATCCTCCACTTTATTTACCGGGAGCCTCTTAATGTGAGGTCACTGATTGTGTTACAGTGAGGAGTACAGAAATCTTCTTTCAAATGAGAATCTCAAAAGAAATGTGCTGTCGGAAACCTCATGAATCGTAAATCATGAAAAATTGCGAAATAATCGCCGGTGAGTAACGCGTGAAAACCGAAGGTGGTATTTCAGAGGTTCCCTTCCAACAATCCGCATAACTGTCACACCGGACGACAAATTACCCGAGTGGCATGAACGAAAGTCGGAGTCCGAACGGTGTCAGCTGCGTTTCTCACGCGGTAGCCTCCGGAAGGCGAAAGATAGAACAGGAGGCCGAGTCACCTTGGCGGCGCTTAGAAATCCGAGAAAGAGCTCCAAGGTGAGGTGCCGGTGCGGCGGTCTATGCGAATCGGTCGTAGGCTTCATCGACAGCACCTCCGCCCCGTCTGTCGTCGATTTTTCCAACGCCCCGCGTTCGGTGACCATGTAAAGGAACGTCCGTTATGCGAATGAGACCGCGAACACCGCGGATTGTGACTCGGCATCGCGCGCTGCTCAGAATTAGCTTGCCAGCTGGACGAGGAACTATGTTCGCTTTATCTGCGGAATTCACTGGAGCGGTTGAGGTGAACGTACACCTCCGGCACACGTGTGCTATCTCTAATTTCTCAGCGACAATGTACAATTTCGTGGTTGTAACAACTAAGGATATTGCGAGCTCAAGAAATTTACTGCATGCCTATTGTACAGGGTGTGTAAAAAGTAATGGTCATCCAACAAAGAAAATGGTTGTTAAAGTTTGTTTTTACATCAACACATTCTAGTCATCGAGAAGAGAAAAACTTGGCCATTTGTGTGCGACATATGGTTCCTTTCAAACTTTTTCTCTTCCCGATGAGTTGGCGTTGATGTAAACAGAACATTAACTACAATTTTCTTCGTTACACACGATTTCGCGGAAATTTTCTTGTACAAATGGCTACCGATCCAGAGGTGTAGATTCACCCCTACGACGGATTACCATTACTTTTTAAACACCCTGTACACGCACTTTCGTGTAAAGTGTGTAAAGGGATTTCATGTGATTTTGACTTGGTTTTATTCGGACCATCGTGCGTTACGTCGGCTGGTTTGTGCGTGCACGCGTGCCTGCACCGCACCATGTGGTGGTGTCCGCGTGGGCTAACACTTGTTGCGTCGCTGGGTATCGCGGTGTACCGGGACCATTGTGCCGGGGGCTACCTTCACCCATTTCAGTGCCACCTACACGATATTACGCACCGTGCATCGACGCGGCCGCTCTCGCACGCCCATAAGAACCGCGACAACGCTTGCCGATGAATTACGCCTGCGGTCGTCGCGACGCGACGCGACGCAACGGGGGGACACCGCCGCAGATGACTCACCCCGCAGCCAGGACCATTTTCGAGCATCGCGACCGTACGCAGGACCATTCTTGATTCGAGGGTTCAGCGAACCCGAATCACGACCCCGGAATAGCGTACCTTCCTTCTCTCCTGGTGGTCCTCCCGGCACTTTTATCCGCTTTATTAACACGTTCACTGTCGAATCACAGCCATCAAAAAATCAAGGTGAAAATATTGGGTCCTTGGAAAAGTTTTATGCGTTTCCAGCAGATCAGTCCTGTAATAGTGGGATTGCATTGAACAACAAAGATATCGAATATTGAATATTATCATTATAGCGGAATCGCGTTCGGAAACATACTGTTAATAAATAAATCGCAGCGTAATCGGCAAGAGGGTGGTAGAAAACGTTCAATGACATTGAAGGAACTTAAAATCTTATTCGTTAATTTAGCTACTCATTTTTGTCATGCATAAAATCGGCAGTCCAAACATTCAAAATAAAATTTTACCAGAAAACTGGATTTACCAAATGAGGATTTAAAATCTGCAACCCCTAAGGGAATCTTTCTCTAGTCGATTGGTGACAGAGTATTAAAAGCGTGTTAATTCTCTCGTCCAGAAGACGTCGAGTGATTCACCGTCAGAATCGCAGAACAATTGTTTTTGCCTGAGGAAAGATTTCGAGAAAAACCGTCGGAGATAAATGATTCTCCACGCAGATGAGTTGCTCAATCCGCGGGCTCGGTCATTCGAGGGTTAATGGATACCTTTTCTTATTAGTATTATCAGCGGTGATCGCAAGAACCATCGAGAACCATTGCTCGCGCGACTCACCACGATCGCGTCCCGACAATTTCGTGAGGCGGAACGTCCGGCGCCGCACGCCGGTCGATTATCCGACGGATAGTGCAAATCCAGCATAATCCAGCGGAGCCTAAGCACGGGAACATAGTGGAGCGGCGAGGTGAGCATAGCGTTGAGGAGAGCGGTGCGGTGATTTTTGTTTCTATGTGCACCACTGTACTCTCGTCTCGGTTTGCCGTGATGTTCACTTCGCCGCTATCCTCGATCTTCACCGCTCCGCTATATTTGTACCCTAATGCACGCGAGCGGGCCAAGGTAATTGCAACCGTGCCCTCGGAGCGGACTAACGCGGAACATCGTCTCGCATCGTTTCTTTCCGCGGAGCGTTTAGATAGCGATAAATCTCGGGACGGGTCGGCGACGGGCCCCGAACGTGTAATGTGGGTAGTGAAATGAATTGCGGTCAACGATCACAGCATTATCTGGTACGTCTGGCGCGGCTTGTGTTTATATTCGCGGGGCTGCGGCGAAGAAAGAATCCTCGAACGATTAAATCGGGGACCCCGTGGGCCGCGACCGAGATAAACGGCTCGGACGAAAATAGAGTCGCCGTGGAAACACCTGGATCACCATTAGCGGCGGTACGCTCTATAAATAAGTCGCCGCTCGGCAAGCTAATTTGTCACTTGCCGCGAAATTCCGCGGGGCCCCCTTTTATCGGGGCCCCTCGTACGCCCGTGTTTTCGTGCCCGCGGTATCGCGACAACGAAAATAAAGAATGTCTCGCGGCGAACAACTTTCGCGGATATGTGTGCGCGCCAGACACTCCCTGTAACTTCGCTCCGGAGACCGATGTTGTAGGTGATTTCTAGTGTGCTCGAACTCGGAGAATTCGCATTTTTACCGGGCCGCCGCCGGTGCAGAGAGAATGTTTTTAACACGGAACTGGCCGGCCATCTATCTGCGCCGAGAAGGGCGGATAGCAGTCCAATCGTGACATGCACTGCAATTTTTTCTAAGTGCAGACACCACTCTACGAAATACAGTGACGAGAGGGTCTACAAGGGCAATGTACAGGTGATAAGCCTACACTTATCTCAGTTATTACTAGACTGTGGATTTTATGCATTTATAACACGTATGAATAGATGAAATACTGAATGGAAAAAATATTAAAACAATTTATGGGATACTATTATATTATTTCCGACTTTATAAGAATAAAAAATTATAAGAATAAAAAAATTTATTTTCCAGGGGTGGTTTTCGCAAACAACCCTGTGTGTGACCACCTTTCAAAGATCGGGAATAATATTCTCTCTTAATATGGTATATATACTCTCTTTATATATCTCAACATTTTAAACGATTTTTTCCTTTGCGTATTAGCGGCGGTCTTGCTTGATTTCCGAGATATTTGCGAAAACACTATCAGTTCAAGACTGTCACACGCATTCAGAAAACAAGATTATATATTAGCGTGGTGTTTTATAGGCAACTGTCGAAGTAAAAGAATAAAAATCGCGTTCCTCGAATGCTGCGGTCGTTCTGTATTAATACATTCCGAAATTTAAATGCAGTCGGCGGCTCTTCCTGAGAACCACTTCTTCTTGCTAGAAGCTTCGAGGAAGTCTTATTGAAATCCCTCGGGATTCGGTACAAACATTGGGCGCAGATTCGATGAATATATTTGCGAGTAAAAATTGTTTTTCGGTGCTGCTGGCACCCGATGACAGGAACTTTGTCTACGCTGTCGTTGATATTTAGTAAATGCATACTCTCGTGGACAAACGTTCACTTTTCGTTGCTCAACTGTTGCTCAATTTGGTAATTAAATATAGATCTTGTATTGGTAACAATTTTTAAATATCATTCTGGGTAATATTTTTATTCTTTTGATTAAATTGTGATTTCAGTACTCAATTTGTGGCAAGTAAACTAAATGATGCATTGGGGATATTGAAAGGATTAATGTGTCTACACGAAATATCATCAAAAGTAGATATAAGAATCGTGCTTTTTGTCTGAGGGTTAAAAACGTTATAAGAGTCAAAGAAAGTTAAATTCACAATAATATAAAATAGCAATAGAATTAGCAAGTCGATTGAACACTAATTCGCTCAACGAGTTCGTTGCACCTTCGAGCCCACAGAGCAAGTCCAGATTCGGCAGTGCGAATCGGTAACTGGCGCCAAATCATGCAAAAAGTCTCCGACACGCCGGCGCAGGTTTGGTAAAGTATTTTTAAAACTTGCCTGACTACCTGAGACGCAACCCGGCCCATCCTGGAATACCGATTCGGCGAACGCTTCGGCCCGTACGTTCACCATCTTAGAAAATCTTAGCCTTGAAACACCTTGAACCATTAATCGAAGGAAATCTAACGTGTTTTCAAGTCGCGATAATTTTAATTCACCAAATTTCATCAGTGCCTTCAGAACTGAATTGAATTTCGTTTATAATTTTTATTGGGGATTTAATTTGATTACAAACATTGTAATAAAATTTACATTTTATTGCTTGAGACCCACTCATCGTATAAAACATAAATGCATAAAATCCGCAATTTATTAAGAATTAATGCAGCGTTTATGCAATATTATTGCATCGATATTCTTTTTTCGGCCAATTTACTGAAATCCTTCAAAACATTACCGTCATATAAAGAAACTCTGTAAGAAAATTTATTTATGAAAAAGGGTCGTCATTATTTTACCGTTTGGTGCTTAATAAGGCTTTGTGTTTGATCAATGAATGTTAAATCCAGAAGTTATGTATGTGTATACTAAGAAATATGCAATTCCACGAGAAATTGACTGCGTAATCCGTAGAGTGAACGAAATCAACCGAACATTTCAGAACAAGAGAAAACTTCTCAGCTCGTTATGTCCAAAGAAAGTTTTACGAAGTTGAGTCGAAGGACAATGCGTTAACGAGGCCTTCGGTACAAAGGAGATATTTAATTTTTACCTAAAATCGGGCTGCAAAATTTCGTCAGGAACGAAGCTTTACGAGGATTCGCTTGATGGATAATGAAATTCCTTTACGACGTTCCATAAAAGTAATGACCGGACGAAAGTGTTACACGGGCGGACACGAGAGGCCTCCGAAAGACTGTTAAACGTGGAAACTGAATTGAAACGCACCCACCGAAGTGGCAAAGCAGAATCACGATCAAATCATTCTACCACTATTTTTCATGGAGGACTGAGCACATAAATAAATTACGATGAGCTGTAGTGATAAACGAACAAGCGGCCCACGAAGCGAGTTGATGCTTCAATATCAATCATTATAATTAGACTGCGGATCTTTATGCGGAATAAAAATTGTCTACATCGATTGCAACAAATAGAATCCGAATTGAGTGTTATTTCTTCTTTCCTATTCTTTTTATTTTTCAACACTTTTAAAGATCCGCAGTCTAATTATAATGACTAGTAAATAATGAGTGAATACTCTTTTAAATTCTTCCAATCTTTTACTGTTTCAAATCGTAGCTGCTCATTTCTGTTATGAATGCATAAACTCCGCAGTCGAATTCCAATATATCGAATTGAGAAATTGATTCAATCGTTTCCTATGGAACGGTCTTCATCAACACTTTTAAAATAAAAATCTGAAACCGGTCATTCAAATGACCTCCGAACCCACAAACGACGGACGTGTCTCGTTTGTGCAAGACAATGTTTGTCAAAATTTGTAATCTCGTCGGAGCGGAGAGCATTTTGGCGCGTTTTGTTCCAGGACTCTGACTAAATTCAGCCTGTCGGCAAGCGACAACCTTATTATTATTGTCAATTTCCGGCGGTGAATTTCCGAGCGTCGCCAAATTTATTGAAGGCGTCCCGATAAGCGTGAAATCCCCTTGGACGAATCGTCGATCGCTGCGCAGTGTTTTCGAAGGGTCGCATGTGGCCGGCCATCGTAAACCGTATCGCCTCGTAAAGAGACTTTTACGGAGCACCGTAAATATGACCGTGCGCACTTGCCTGTGCTTCTTCGGGATTACTTAACGACCGAGCCGTTCATCCTTTATCGTGGCCCGTGTGTTCGCGAATTTCACGCGAGCTGCGCTCGAAGACGTTGCGCAAATACAACGAGGGCATCGACGTTCGACGCGAAACAAGCTGTTAAGAGGGATAACCGCGGAGACGGCATTGAAAGGGGACACTGTTTAGATAGCGACACTTTGCGGACACTCGATCGATCCTGTATCTTCTTGGAATATGATTGTCTGCTACGTGAGCGGATCGACGCCGGAGTGTCTTCTGAAACTTTCCGAACGTTGAGTGCTGGAGGAGATACATACATATATGTATTGTATAACGGAGAACAACGGGGTGGGTGTTGTCGCTGCTATTTCGATCAGTTCAGGGAGCGAGGACCATTCGATTGAAGTGTGTTTGCACGTCAGGTTGGACGAAATATTCTCCTCTCCGGTTTCAGTCCAATAATGGAAACACTTTACGGAGAATAATAAAATAACCCTTTGCAGTCGGAGCTATTTTAACTCGAAAATGAAACATTTCTTCCGAACAAGAATAATGCCATGCAATGCATTTAATAATGCAAACAATATTGTGAATAATTGTGCAGCAATTTTTAGTGGTGAGTCTGAATCACGTCTAATTTTTTGATAGCCAGTATCAAGTTTAACCTCGAAGAACAGACTTAATGGATCTAGCTATGCCTACCATAAAAAATATTTATGGTTCTGGTCCAAAGAAATGGACTGTAATCAACCATTGCAAGAACATTGGAATTTTCAGCAACTCGCCAAGACCCCGTTGAACTTCTTTGTTCGGTTAATTTTTCCTCGCGACGTATTCAATCTCTGCTCGTGGCAATTCAACGACTAATTGAGGACTTCCGGTAGCCAGGTCGTCGTGGCATTGACAAGCGAATCCCTCATAGCTGATCAATAGCGCAGCCCCATTGTTCTAGCTTGCGATTGAACTGGCGGATCGAGCGCGATTGATGAAGATGTAGAGCATTCTTCGAGATTTCAATTGGCCTGCCTTGATTCCGATAGCATTGTCTATCATGATATACCAGAAGCAATATCTACAACGATCTAGTTTGTTCAGATCGCGGCTAGAGGCATCCAGGCTACCGCAATGCATCATTCCAGGCCGCGTGGAAAGGGCGGGGACGTCTTCCTTCTACGCAGAGACATCTTAGACGCAGACGTCGCCGGGCCATTCACAGACACGCCGGGATCAATATGAGGAACTTCCAGGACCACGAAAATCCACGGACCGTTCCGCGGAACTGCCGACGTGCCCTTCGCCCTCCACGCCCTTTCCCGCCGTTGCTTTTTCGGCCGTCGCCGGGCTCAAAGGAATAGCACCACCCCTAAAGAACAGGGGGTGGCTCGTACACGACGAGAAATCCTGAAGAGGAGTTCCACGATTTCGGAGTTCCAGACTCAATTTCGATGAGTTACGGTCCTCGAAGGGCGGGCGTAATGGATAGGGAGAAAAACGAAAAGATAGGGGAAAGTACGGCGAATAATTTTCATCGAAAATCTCGGGTGAAATCTTCTCTTTTGATGAAGTTTACAGAATAGTAATTGAAGTTTACAGAATGTAATTGACACCAGTTTACAACACGTATCTTTAAAATTTTTCATATGAGTCCACATAAGAAAGTTGTAAACAACTTCTACTACCATTTTGTCTGTAATTCCGACAAATTGCAATTTTTTCAAAATTTTTTCACGTCTTGTAGTAAACTAGTAAACAAGTCCGATGTTAAAAAAGTGTGATTCACTGTACGTAAATTTTTCTAATATTGTCAATCGTTTATGTCAATCATTTTGTCTCTCCCTTAATGCTAAACAGCCTACCCTGTAAGTTCCAAAAAATTCGTAAAAATTGTTAGAAATAGAAGTCGTTCGTGGGGACTTCTCCCGTTAAGGTTGACGGTACGTCTCCGGGTAGAACGTTCGATCTTCGTTGAGTATGTCGATCGCGATCCGAGCGGCGTATACGGGAAATATAATCGGTTTTCACTCCACTTTCTCGCGGCGGTGAAAAATAGGAATCGGCTAGACAGCGACGTGGAATTTCGTCCCGCGGCTTCCCAGTTCGCTGAAGCAGCTCGCGGATTCGCCGATAGGCATCTTCGCGGTGCAGTGAAGTCACCTCGTTCGGTTTCACGGGCGAGGAACACGCGGACTAGCAAGAGACGTTGTCGCTCGCGGAGGAAAAGCGTCGCTCTGGCTGCTCGCTTCGAGCCATATACGGATTTAGCCTAATTTCTGCCGCGTCTCGCAACGAGCCCGAAGCCACCTCGAGGAATTTCTCGGCGATTTTGCAACGGGCCACTCGCCTGCCTGCGTATTTATCTCCTCGCGAGCGAGCGAGCGAGCGATTTCGTTGCTTGGCGCTCGTCGACGAACTTCACTTCCAAGTGGGCCACTAGAGTTCTTTCTTTATTGTACAACGTTTCGGATGCCGCAGCCATTCTTTAACCTTTCGTTGGTCACGTCGGATTTGGCAGAACCCGGTCATCCTTAAACGTTCGTAACGATGTTATTTCAATCGTGGAAATATTACACCGTCGACTGTGTGTATGCAAAAGTGTTATTATTATTATTGTATTTATTATAAACGGACCGTAGTCCTTTTACACAAATGTTTACAATCGAATAAAAAAGAATTAACATAAATTATATAAACTAAGAGGGAACGTCCACAAAAACTGTTGGAACACAAGTATGCTATTGTCAGATAATCGTGCGTAATTTTCTTTTGAATGTGTGTAACGACACGATAAAAAAATGAATACTATTATACATTTGCTGTTTTGGAATCAGATCTGTTTGGAATCGGATTTGGATTTAAGTGTTTGAAATCGTGTTCTAGATCTCAAAACAATCAATATTATTATTAATCAAATTAAAAATGAAGCTCTGATCGGATACTATTCTTCGAGCATTGTCTTATGCGAACAAAACCTGAGAAACACTTATGCTGCACTCTCTCAAGCATGATTTCGTATTTAAAGCTTTTCGGAGACCATTATGTAACTGTTATACAAAAGTATAACTATTCTTTTACAATGGATCCCTTCAAATTGAATCCCTTGTAATTTCTCCCGTTCTTTCTACAGGCATTCTTCAAAGTTATGAACAATGTACAAACCGCAGCCAATTGAAATTTTTATTAATTAGACACGCTACTTGAGAAAATCTCGGCGGTGTAGCGACAAGGCAATCGTGGTCTACCGCTAACCGCTTCGCTTCGCCGCTAGATGTTTTTCGCTTCGCAAATTTATAGGTACCGCGATTTATGGCGCCCATTACTCCTATCTTGTAGAGTTTACTACTTCGTTCCCCCGCGAAAAAGGAATTCCGGCTGCAGCGAGGAATTCTTTTCTGATCGTAATACTGTCTCGGCAGTATTACTTCACGCCGAAATTTCAATTCTGCTCTATCACCATTTATTTATGTTTAACAAATACCTAACTCAGACCTTTATACACTACTCGGAAATATCTGCACAAACGGTTGGAGGATAATACTTCGTCCAGTTTCGTTTTACACTTTAAATCAACAACTTCTGCTTTATTTATAAGTGAACCGTTTTGAAAACTACAAGTTTGCAACGCGAACAGAAAGCAATTTAGAAATGGAAGATGATCTTTCACAAAAATCCACATGATCAAACAGTCCTTTGCACACACGTTTGCCCATTGAAAATATTATCTCGTTTGTAAATTCTCAAGTTTTATCGAACGAAAAAGATTCTCATTTTTTTTTTTGTTATTCGAGACTCTCTACATGGATATAAAATATGTTTGCTTGTACTCGAGTTATGGGTGCACAACGAATAGACAAACACGAGCAATATGAGCGAGGGGTGACATTTTCAGGGGGGCCACAATGAATTTCACTATCGCCTGATTCTGTGTGTACTTTCCAGTAAGTTGATAGTTGCGATACACACACGCGAGCGTTGTTGATAGCCGACGATGAAATTTGATACTTTCTGCATCCGTCGAGCAACAAGAAAGAGGATCCTTATTCATTCGACATGATAAATTAGACGCGGAACAGAGCTCGTCGCGCGACGTGACAAATGGGAACGAAACTCATGCGAATCGATATGTGGTGGTGACAAATTCAAGGGTGGTGTCAAGAGTGCTCCCAAGCACGCAAATATTCTTGTGCTGAATCTAGAAATTTTACGTAACCTCGACTCCAGCCATACTAAACACAGTTGAACTCCTTGCGCTATGATTTTCTTCACGCATTTTATTTCCGTATATATTTATATTTTGTATTTGTTACAGATCTGACATGTCCTTATTCCATTCTCAAACTTCTTTTTATTCGCAATCGTGTCGCTCATAATTTCGTGGAAGAAAAAGAAGATTGACACTGTTTGTATCCCTACACCTTTACTAATGATTAAACATAGACATTTATTTCCGTACATATTTATTAGATTTTGTATTCGTTACAGATTTGACTCGTACTTCTTTCATCCTCGAACTTTTTTTTATTCGAAATCGAGGTTGAATTCCATCAAACTCCAAGAGCGGGCACAATGGCGGCATATTCAAAGCAATTTCAATTTCAGTGGACAATCAAATCGCATCCGTTCTGTGATCGTTCTTCGCGACACAATCGCCCTGCGAAAAACTCTGGACCTCTGAACTTATCGGTTGACCCGTTCCGTTCGTTTGCAATCGGTTTCGAACTTTGCCGAGCAAACACCGATCGAAACAAAATGGTGACTCTCGCAGGGACAGTTCGAACTCGGAAAGTCAATTCCAGTGTGTGCGAGCGCCGCTGAAAGGTAAAACTCGTGACTAGGATTGGTGGGCCAGTAATGATCGAAGCCGGTGTTCCCGTCTCATCGGAAAGATTTCCAATAAGGATCGCGGCGTTAATAAATGGCCACGGGACTCGTGGCAACGAGCGCGGCGAATCAAGCCGGTGATTTTGCAAATTCCGCGGCGCGGACGCGACGTGAATCGTCGATTGAAAATTGTGCAATTTCGATTCGTTTCGTTCGGTGAACGTCTGCGGGCAGCGCCGCCTTGCGTTTCCTGTAATTTCCCGATCGAGGCCGTTTATTGGAAAATGGCGTAATATTGGAAAACGAGATCTGAAAATGCACGAGCGTTACTGTGCGGGAGAAAAACTGTCGGCAATCGACTCGATTATTATCCTCGTTCCCGTGGCTAACATCTTCGATCCTCTCCGATCCGTGCACGTGGAAATTATCCTAAGGCGTATTCTCTAGCGCTCGATGTTGTTAGCTTAAAACGTTGCCGTGTAACGTAATCATTTTCACTAAAACGTATCCGTTTATCTGGAGAAAGTCGAATCCACTGGAATGTGATTAACTGTGGGAAATGTCTAAATGAGTCTAAAACAATTTACATTTATACTGCATCAGTGTATTGCATTTTTTTAAATTTTATGTACAGCGAGCCACTAAAGTATTCGAACGCCCTTTAAAACAGAATAACTTTTTTGTAATTGTACCTAAAGATCTGATTCTTGATAATCAATTAGAAGCATTGGTTCATGAAATGACATGCAAAAAAGATTTTCAAAAAATTATAATTTAAAACTTTTTTATTTGGGCCTTTAATGAACATTTAAAATATATATTTTGTAGATCTATAGTAGTTACACACACGTGCTTAAAATTTCATCGGAACCAGAAATGGTGAAAATCGTAGTTTCACACGCCTTTGGATCAGTTTCCGCTTAAAATCCACAGAATCTACATCTTTCGATGCGCGTCGTTTTTTCTGCGTCAACTGATTTCAATGAAATTTTCAGCATATGTATAACTAACATAGATCTACACACAAATCATATATATTTTAAATTTTCATTAGGGGCCCACGAATAAAAAAGTTTAAAAAAAATTTTTTTATTTTTGCATGTAACCTTGTAAATTATAATTTTTGTAGATTACAAAAAATCAGGTCGCTTGGTACAATTATAAAAAAGTTATTCTGTTTTAAAAAGGCGTTCGAATACTTTCGTGGCTCACTGTAGACTTCTCTTTCTCATTTCCCAAAGCTTCAGAAATTGAAATAAAGCAATCGAATTAAAATATAACAGCAAGAAAATGATAAACTAGAGTTACAGCGCCATAATAATTCTCAAAGGTAATTCCAATTATGGTTGAAAATGACAAACTTTGAACTTGCGTTGTAACAAAAAAAATGCTCGGGCTCTTTATAAACAAAGTATCACTACACAGATGTTTTTATAAACTATGAAAAAAAAAATATTTTACTTTGGCAACGATTTCGATCTAACTCGTCGCTGTGCGCCGCTGCCGCGGTTTCGCAACGTTTCCGAACCAAGAGGTACGAAGGGTTGCGAACGCAGGTGTCGCTGACGACGCGTGATGAATTCCGTTTCATCGCGGATCAATCGGCTCGGTTGCTCGCAAAATTATGCCGCGAGCGTGCTAGCGCGCGCGAGCCTGAGCTCTATCCGCGGCGTACGTATGAGATTTCTCGGGAAAGTAAAGAATCTAGAGTAATTGGCTGCGTCGGGGCAAGGAGAGCAAGTTTTTCATTCTTTCGGGGGATATCTATTACCGGCGAGCGTCGTTAATCCCTTTGCTTACGGGACAACAACGGTTACGTGATTTATTATGGAAGTATTTATACTGGGTTTCATAATCCGTGGTTGTAAGGGCACCATTTCGAAATTGCTGATTTTTATCCTGTTACAGTTCGTACCCTACATTAGGAATTTTACTTTTACACTAACATAATTTATACTAACCACTAGCCTGCGGACGTTTATGAAAAATAAAAATTGTTTGCGTCGATTGCAAGAAATAGAAACCAAATTGGGAGTTAATTCTTTCCTAAATGATTTTAAGAGAGGAGAAATCATATATTGACATCTCTTCAATTTTGAACATTTTCCAACAATTTTGAATTTCATCTTCTCAATTTTCCTATAAATGCATAAAGATCCGCAGTCTACTAATTATCAATACGAATAGCAGAGTATAAAACATATTATTACTAGACAGCGGATTGTATGTATCTACGACAAAACTGACTAGGTGTAATTTAAAACAGTAAGAACATTAGAACTGTTTAAGAATACTGTTATATTATTTTTATCCTATTTTGAACATATTAAGGAAGAAAACAAATTTATATTTCACTCCAGTTCGTTGTAATTTGGTTATAACATTTTTATTTTGCTTAAAGATCCGCTCAGTACATCAGCACGTCCATGTGACATTCTTAATTTTGTATACACGTTATATTGCCATTTGCAACGAAAGTGATACAACAAGAAAAATATGTTTTCATGCATAGACAAATGACCCATAGTAGGAATTACATATTACATAATAAAGATTCTGATTTGATAATAACTGGACACTATATCCAGGCTACATGAAAAAATATTTAAGACTCTCATAAAAGATAACAGAAAGACGAATTCAATGGTGGCTGAAAAAGAACAGAATCGATCAAGGCGCGCAACGTCACGGACGTCACCAGAGATCTCTTACGGAGATTAAAGAGTTCTTTTGTAAACGTGACCAACACAAAAGGTTGCAACGTGCAGTCAGACCTATGACAATGCCATTGCACACTTTTCCGTGACCATAAAACGACTACGACGATTATAAACGTGGTTAGATGGCAACGGTGTCAGGCGTTCAATGGCAACGAATTCATTTTGTTTTGATCAATTCCACGGGGGGTGGGTTAGAAATGGCGTAGCTAGTCCCCAAGCTTTAATCCGTTCTAGTACCCTATTTATTTAGGCGAACGGCGTTTCTCCTTGTTATATTACGTCGGGTCCAGCAAATGACAGCGTTCCGACCTTTCTTCTTCGATCCGCTCTCACTATCGTTCCCAGCACGTTCTCGGTTTGTCGCAAGCAGTGCTCCACGACTCCCTTCTACTACCTCTTACGGTTAGAAATGAAAATGAAAGCTCGTTACTGTGCGTGAAGCAATCATGATAAGGATCGTCCCTATTACGCAAAGTATGTATAACCTCCAAATAACCTTTAAACGGATTTCAAAATAGATTTCAAAAGTGGAACAATACGATTAGTGTGCACCCCTATAATATCGAGTCGGACTCGTGGTCAAGATTTCGATCAAAATTTATTAAACACGTGTATTATTAACCCTTTGCAATCGGGGAGTTATTTTAACTCGAAAATTCAACACTTCTTCTAACGTAGAATAATTCCATTCTATATGAGTTTTTTCTTTTTATGGATATGAAATTGATATAATAATGTTTAGTAATTGATCAGATACCAATGTATTAAATAATGTAAACAATATTTTGGATTATGCCACAGCAATTTTTAGTGGTGACTCTGAGTTACCATTCGTGTGCTAAGGGTTTTACTTCCCTTAAACCGAATATTTAGCCATTGCAGAAAATATTGATCAAATTTCGGAAGAAAGAGCAACTTAAATCTTTCACTCCGTTTCATAGCAGAAAAGAGACTTCAGAAAACATAGTGTAGTATCTCGGATCGAATTAGCAGGATAAGAGCCGAACGAAAACTCCTGGGAAACCAAAAGTGGCTGGGATCGTTGACGATATATCAATTTCTAACCCCGGGCTTGCGTCACCGTCGAGCACTCTCGAATGATCTAATTTCTACGCACCGCGTACGCAGCATCCATCGTCGTTGGAAGGCTCGGGGAACCGCCAAGGAGCCGGCATCGTGTTTCCATGTTACGAGAGGCCGTTCCTAAGTCAACGTGAATAACGATTTCAATTACCCGCATCGTTTCCCCCGTGTTATCGTGTGTTGCTCGTTCGCGGAAGCGGGTTTCGTGTGTTGTTCGGGGGCCTTATTACTCTCGTTACAAGCATCGCGTCGATTCAAGGCCGTGGGATCGGGACAGTTCGTTCAGCCACCGACCTTGCCGCACTTTCGAGTCTAGCAACCGCGATGGGGCCCTCTGGAAACGTTTCCTAGCGCGACCAATATCACTGGAAAGAAGGAACACCTCTCACCTTTTGCTGTGCGCCGCAGGTATCCGATCCGCGACGTCGCTCTCGGATAGCCAAGATGACGAAGGTGACCTAAAATTCACGCGAGCATACCGGAATCCATCCTCAGGTGAACAGGAACGCTAGTTCGCCACGGAAACCTGTGAACTGGGTCGCCGATGACCCCTCCCAACACTGTTGAATGGTCGTTTAGAGAAACGTTCATAGGTATCGGATACATATACAGGGTAAGTCATCTAAGACAAGCCACCTGAATAACTTCTACATTTTTTGAGGTAGAAAGGAACAGGAAATTTTTGAGATAGGAATGTTTCAGACAGAAGTTGTTTGATTTCGAGGAGCCCATTACGTGCGGGGTGTACATAACTTTTCAGGTAGAGGTGCTTAGGAGATTCGAATCTCCTATCGCTCGAGTATTTTCGTCTTCTTTGTTATCTTAATATCTTAAATAACAACCCAGAAAAAAATGATGAAGTTTATGGTGTCTATCCGTATATTATACTCAAATGACGGGTTAGCGACTGAAAATTTTGGGGGTTTATTAATTGTATCGATTATAACGAAATTTCAGTTCAACCGAAAAAAGGTGGGATTCTACATTAAAAAAACCAGGTCGAAATGGAGAATTAAATTTGTTCATACGAGGCTTCGTCTTCGAGAAAATCGAGTTTGGATCGAGAGACAACAGTTCTACCGTGTGGTAGAACTAGTTACTGTATTAGTGCAACCATACGTTCCTTTCGCCGAGCCTCTTTTACGCAGGATCCTCCGAGTCCCCTAGACGTTCTCCGCTACACTTTCGCCCGATTCTCACCGCTGCTCGAAAAATGGAATAGGGTGTGCTACGTTTTGAGATGTTGAACGGAGTGGGTCACAGGTCGTCACGTTCGTTAAATACTCGTGACACCACAATTGCGAGACAGGACCAATGGACGATGACGCGCCATTTTCCAAAAGGGAAGGGCGCCGACGGTGTCCGTGATGGGAACGAGGTTTAGATATCAAGATCCTCGTTAAGAAGAACGCCTATGATTGCGACGATAAAATGATTGGTGACTCTCGGGCTTGCTAGAGAAGCCGTTAAGGCTATCACAGATATCATACAAGTTCAGCTGCTCAACGTATTCGGAAAACTTCACGACCCACTCACCGATTCTATTGGGTTGGCGAGAAAGGAAATTTCGTCAATTAAAACGAATTTTAATGTGAAATAAAACCGAATTTCTTTATTCAAACGATCAAAAAAAAAACCTCAATCAATAAAATATTTTCTTGTTTATTCTTTTTGTAAATGATCATCGAACAAAAGGGAATATATCTTATTCGTTAAAGTTCATTGCTTGAATAAAAAAATTGGGTTCTATATCACTTGCCCACCCAATATATCAATTTTTCCAATTTCTAGTTAGAATGCAGTTTATACAAATAATTGTGAAAGTACATCGATAATAATTATGCCTATATACCTACTTGGAAGATTTCAGAATCGCAAGGACGTCTTTGTTCGCGAATCAACGAATTAACAATCTTCTGATGATCGAGTAAAGACTGCGAATTTAGGATCTGTTCCTGTTGTTAGTATTACATTGTTGAATATTACGAGACAAAGTTAGTCATTGGTTAATGAGCAGACTACGGATCGTAATGTAAAATAAAAATTGTAAATAATAGGTTGTGAATAATTTACCAATGACATTAAATTCAGCTAATGTTTCTTCTACAATAGATTGTGTTATGACAATTATGTTATTTAATGACGATTAAACTGTTGAGATGCGATCTCAAACCAAGCATACAAATATTGACTTCCACCACTTTTTGCATTGAACGGCTCAATAAATTATACATAGAATGAACGGTAATCAAGTCACATCGAGGTTTCATCCAGTGATACATTACGTGGAAATATGACGAATTCCCTGATGTTCGTACTGCACCGTGCGGAACGTTCAATGGATTTCCCACTGTAACATATTATCGTCTTATCTTCTTTATCAAGGAGTGAATGATTCACAGATCTTGGTCCCCCGACATTATTACCATGCGAGAGAGTGCCAGGAGGTTGGTGCGCGTTCGAACTGACCTGATCCCACGGTCTAGATTTCTCGTTAGTATTCGTCAGGAGATTAATAAGCGGCCAATACCACGCGTAACCTGATTCTTACATGCATAAACAACACTTTACCGAGCAACGAGCAATCACGAGTGATTCAGGTAATTATGTGGATTCATTAAGTGTTCAACATTATGCGTTAACTAACAAACTCTTTCTTCCGGAAGATTACCGTGTACGAAACCGTCTAGTTATCAGATAACAAAAGGGCCTGCCGCGTAATTATAAATCTGCGAATCCTATTTGTATCAAACCTGGTTGGTGTAAGTGAATTATATTTTAATAGTAATAAACATATTCCATACAAATGTAATAGTTCATGTAAGATTTAGGATTGCTGCTTTTCATTACAATTGAAACAGAATTATTGTATTCCTAAATGATTACGTTGCTAAGTTAATGTAAAGTCGACACTATTCAGGTCGGGACTCTGAGATACTGAATGAAAGGACTTCGCGGTACTGTTGCTGTAGACAGCATACATTTATTTATACTAGCAAAATGTCTTTACACTCCGATACAATTTCTTCGAGTAGCCGGTTACTCGGATTACTCCTTGATTACATCTTTTTGTGAAGGAGTGAACAAAATAATCTGTAAGGAGCCACGCTCAGTCAGGAAACTGAGAAAAGTGTTACTTAGAAATGTTTTTCTCGGAAAGTAGAAAGATGTATTCAAAACATTGTTCATTATTCAAAAAATAAAGTTATCTTCCAAAAGGGAAGTGAGAATCGCCACACGCTTCTAACTGGTGCTGCCATCCGCGTTAACGCGCCTAAGTTGGTAGAGAAACGTCACATCCACCGATCAGATATAGGAGTAGTCTACTCCTGGAATGAACCAATCACCCAATTCATTTATCTGTGTCGTGTCACAGACGTTGCATTTCATGAGCTTTTCTGTCCACGCTTTTTGGGGCTCTAAAGGTAGGATTACCTAAGCGCGTCTGAACGCAGCGTTTTGGAACGAATGGATCCATACTCCATTCATTGTAGTAACTCCCTACTCGCGTCTCTAGACGCAGTTCTGATGAAGCATGCATAAATGTATGAATCTATGATCCTAGTCTCTAGGATCGTAAATCGCTGTGTCTTATCATCAAAACGCTATTCGACTTGTGCGGTTTTTCGACTAAAGGGGGTAGACTCGTTTTTCCAGCATTGCAAGGGTGTGGATAATGCACAGATGAGGTTTTTCAGTAGCCAAGGCGCTAAGTAAAAGATCAATCTAGGCAGCGAGCCTTCTGCCTGATTCGCCTTTGGTCCCCGGAGACTTCTTCACCGATCCACATCTTTTGCTACGCAATTACGCGATGAATTACAATTTAGCGATGTTGGTACTTCAGATCACTGTTAGTACCACGTCAACCCCGCGCCCACCTGTACCCACTTGCCTATGTCGCTGCAGAGCACAGAGGCTGGCAGTTAGTATCTCGTCGGTGCCAGGGACCTTCTCCTCATCTTATTACAATATTTAATTACACAATATACAATATATTGTAATTTTTTTGGTGAAAAATAAAGAATATTAGTTACAACAGATAATGTGTTCTTTCCTCCCCCCATTCTGTATATGAATATTCGATAGTAGAATTAAATTAACATCTTTGAAAATTTTGTATAAAAGTGACACCCGGATTGTCGTCGAGTTGTACTATTGAATTTTCCAAAAATTTCTAACGTCTGACTTACCGTTGACATGTACTACTGAATTTCGTGCCACCTCCATCGATATCATATTCTCCTAATACAAAGTTAAATTTTCGGGGTTTTTCGAAAAATTTTCGACCGTCTGACTTGACGTTGAGTTGTACTACTGAATTTCGTGCCACCTCCAGCAATATCATATTCTCCTAATACAAAGTTAAATTTTCGAAAAAATTCCGAAAATTTTCGGCCTTCTGGCTTGTCGTTGAGTTGAACTACAGAATTTTCGGTAATTTTCGGCCGTCTGACTTGACGTTGACTTGCACTACTGGAAATAGTGCCACCTCCTTCGACATCATATTCTCCTAATACAAAACTCAATTTTTTCGAGATTTTCGGAATATTTCGGCTTTCTATTAGGAGAATATGATATCCAAAGAGGTGGCACGAAAATTCAGTAGAACAACTCAACGACAAGCCGGGCGGTCGAAAATTTTTCGGAAACCTCGAAAATCGACTGTTCTATTAGGAGAATATGATATCCAAAGAGGTGGCACGAAAATTCAGTAGTACAACTGAACGACCGGTCAGACGGTTGATAATTTTTGTTTTTCTAAGTTTCATAACTGAATGACAAGTCAGGAGGACGTACATTTTTGCTGAAATCAGTAGTATAACTCTACGACAAGTTGGACGTACGGGAAAAATTGTTGGTACAATAAATACATACGCAGATACGCTCTTTTTATAACATTGTCTTTATTTATTCGTTGTAGATTCATATATAAAATGTTTTGGCGGAGGGAACTGTGTTTGATCTCAGCTGTTCGCCTACCCCCGCCACTGCGAGACGTACATCGGCGCGGTCGGTGAGGTCACAAAAAATAGTAGCCCTACACATGATAGGGCTGAGGGTGAATACGGGTTTCGATTCCGTGAGGTACCCGAAGGGCATATAGGTCGTCTACTACTGACGAATATCTTGTAAATTAATATCTATTATTATTTTTGATGCAGGGAAGAAGAAGGAATGGAAGAAGGGATACAGGGGTAGTTAAAAACGATATTAGCTGAAGACGTGGAGGGGCAGGGGGTGGATGTTAAAGTTAAATAGAGAGAGAAGGGAAAAGCAGGATGGAAAGCGTGAATGAGAGAGGGAAAGAGGAAAAAGAGAAGGATAAAAGTGCGGGAGGGTAGGACTGAAGGAATAAGAGAGACACCATATCTATGATTACAGAATGATTACCACCTCGTCAGTCATTTATACATGTCCAGATTTGGCCGTTCTCATGGATCTGGTTCCAACATTTATGGTTCTTCAGCGTAAAGGGCGTAAGACTTTCTTTTTTAACCAAAGTACCTATTTTTGGACGTTTCTTATCTAACGTTAAACACGTCGTAAACGGAATGGGGGGTCCATATTGAGAAACGAATAGTTAAAATTGGTAAAACGTTTATTAACTATTTAAAAACGATGAAACAAGGTGAACATGAGATTGACAATTCAATAAGTAATATTATTAAATAGACTATAGAGGTGTATAATAAGTGTCTGTAGTAATTATTCTCTTTATACGTTCCTTTACATCGAGACAGACGTCATTCTCTTCGTCGTTACCGTTATTTTTTTTTCAGTTTTTCTCGCTTAAACATTTTTCCGTATTTTTTAATTTGACGAAGCCTACTGCACTCTCTCTCTCTCTCGCTCTCTTTCTCTCTCTCACACACACACACAAACACGCGCGCGCACGCGCGCACACACACACTTTCTCGCATTTTCTTCAGGCACGACCTGTGCGGATCACGGCGACACTCTCGCCATTTTTCAGGCATCCCCATCGACCAACGCGAATACGCGCACTACAGCGGATATTTGTCAACGAAGGTTTCGCAGCATTGCGTGAGCGGTTTACATCTTTTCCATCAAATATCCGCTGTCTTTCGACGTTTCGCGTCGCTCCGTAGGAGCCTCTCATTCGGCTCTTCTCAAACTATAATACGGCGTCGTCCTCTCGTCGTATAATACGTGCGACGGCTGCTGCGTTAACGACTCTAAACACAAGGATTCTGTCGTAGGAAAAATAGCTCGTAGAAAGCGTACCCATACTAATTATACCCGATTAATCGCTGGTTGCCGCGCGATACGTTCTACGGAACGAAAGGAAACACAAAAGTCTCTTCCGCTCGTTTAATCAAAGGAGAAAGCAATCGCAAGCTTGGATCGAATCGATGACAATCGCCGCGGACAATGGCAAAAGAAAACGGTACGCGTGCGGCCATTACGATATTACACTTCCGCTACAATTAAACCATCGTTATTTTTAATCTCGTAACGTCTCGCTTCCAACCCTCGAACAATTTTCGTCCCTCCTCTCTCCCCCCACCCCATCCTACAAAACCTTTGCAAAACGGGTCGCAGATTCTCCTCCCTTCGTTCTCGTAAGTACTGTTCACAATGAACGACGAATTGATTGTTCCATGCTGTGTCTTTGTTGCTCTTCAACGAATTTATATACGGTCGCGAACTTTTGGATTTCCGCGGGAATGCGCGATGTTCTCAACCGATCTGCGTGTGATCCAATTATCCTTTCAACGAGTTTCCCACCGCTACGGTGGATCGGCATTCTTTCTCTCTCTCTGGATCGAGCGAACGGTTTCTCTCTTCGTTGCAACGCTTACACACGGAGAAGCTTCTCTCCGACGCTTCGTCCCTATCCTCGATCTTTCGACCATTCGCGCGTTGATCCAGCTTTCTATGGATTGGCCAGGCCAATCGTAGAAAACGAAAGTCGAAAGTGAACAGCCACGTTCGAATTCGAAAAATATAGAATCCACGGTGCGCACGCTTCCACCCCCCCCCTCCCAATTCGACAACGCCACGCTCGAGACAATTCGCATCCGGCCGCTTCGATTCACGCTAACCGCCACCATATTTCCATCTCGATTATCCGGGTACAGGTATTTACAATAATACATACCTACTATCGTAATAATAATTTAGTAGTGGTATTTAAATTACAATAGAGTTCACTCTTTCTCCCTTTGCCGCTCTCTTTTCTTTCTTTCTTCCTCTCTCTCTCTCCCCCTTTCGCTCTTTCTATATATATATATTTTTTCTTATGTATATATATATGTATATATATATATACAATAGTGATGTGTATATATATGTACATATGTATACATGCATATTTATATATATAATGTTGCACATAACCCAGTACTGGCTTAGTAATCTAGCTGTACAAAACATTATATATCGCTATTCTAGCATCTAGAGATTTGTCCTGTGAGGTTTGATGAATCGTGAGGTTCTTAATATGCGACCGGGTTCTCAGTTTCTCCCATCTCGGCATCGCTTATTCTCTTTCTCGCTCTCTCTCTCTCTCTCTCTCTCTCTTTTCAGTTGCAGAATACGTGTGTACTGATAAGCACATACATATAAAAATATATACACACACCCACATACATACGAGTATATATGTTTATATATATGTACTCGGTTTTACACGACGAAACGCGACGACGACAGCTCGTCGTGTGACAGTGATTCTCCGTAAGTCTGTTTCGTTTCACGCTTCCATTTATTTAGTGCACTCTACAATGGTTAAATTCCCTTCGCCTGACAACAAGCGACAATACTAACGAGTCATCCTCGGCTCTCATGATCCTTCTCGCCACTTATTGCGATTAAGTACATTAAAAAATACCGCGCGCTTGCGCTACTTCGCTCATAATAAATCGGACAAGCTAGTAATAGTGTGATCGGTGAAGCCAAATTCATTAATTCGTGTCCCCGTTCAGTTTATCGATTTTCGAATGTTTTCCCCGCTTCGCGTCTTCGTCCGTCCCGTTGCCGTTTCACGATTCGTCGCCGCGATTATGCGCGCGGAGGGTGGGAGAAAATGTCTGTTTCAAAAGCGTCTAGCGGTGCTGTGCGCATCTTGCGAACGATCGCGACGAGAATCCATGTCCGTAACAGTTTCTATATCGTTTCTCTGATACTTCTTCTCTCTCACTCTTCCTCTTTCTTTCGTCCTTTCTTTCATCAATCATTCCTTCTTGCCTCGATTTCGGCCACGTCTGCCGCAAATCTCCAAGCGACCCTAACTGTACACGCAACGCGTTCTCGAGTCATAGCGTAAAACACGGGGCGATCTCGACCGTCGCATTCCGAGTCGAATGGTCGATTACGCGTTAAAATCGTTATCAGGACGAATACACGACGGTCTTCGTTTCGACGGTGCTCTCATTCGCTTCTCCTGGTCCATGTCCATGACGCGAAGGAGGGGTCTTCGGGGATACAGGAACATTTGGGACGTGCGGTATAAATTACGAAGCACGAGTTTATTGTTCGTCGCGGGAGAGGATTCGGGAGGAAGGTTCAGGGTACCGGGCCCGAACACCGGCGTGTATTCACCGCGGCTCGATGCCGTAATAAAATCAATGCGGAGACTTGGTACGCAACGGGGGTCTCCGTGTTCTCGTTCAACAAACCCGTTAGATACATGAAAAACATCGTGGTACAACGAAACACTTCTGGTATTTAACACTATAACACGAACCCCCCGCAACCAGGGGGGATTAATTAACACCTTAAATACTCTTTCGCGTCGGAGACGATAGCTTTCTCTTAGTTTCTATCGGTCAATCGCTTCAAAACACCGAATCAAAACGATCTTCTCACCTTCGCGGCGTCAATTCGACGTTTTCTCATCTATCCTGTTCTTTCTCTTTCTGTCGTTTATCCTGTAACCGGTGTCGCCGTTACAAGTTACACAACACCGCGAAGGAGATTGAACACGTCGAGAAACAATGCGATCTATCATACTTATTTCTCTTTTTCCTTCGTGATCTCTCTGTTTCCTCATTCGTGAAACTTGTCGATGACACTCGAGGCTGTGCGCAATGCTCAATCAAGCTTTCTCGACGAACAGTACGCGATTAACGCCTTGACTGGGACATTGTGTTGCTTGGTTGGACGTGTGTACGTATGCATGTGTCTTGATGTGCGTCTGTGTGTGTCTGTGTGTCGGTGTACGCGTGTATATTCGAGTTTGCTCGTGTATCTGTGACGGGGACGAGATGGGGACGGGATGGGGACGGGGAAGGCATTAGAGTGTTACTTGATTATTTTATTAAGATTAATTAAGCTTGACGCCTCGGTGGTAGGGTCCAAGCGTTCGGACCGGGCTGAGCATGGGGGGCAGGACGTCACAGTTGCTGGTCCCTACACGGTACCCAAATGTTCGGTCCTGACTGCTCGGAGATCACTTCCTTAACTTTCACGTAGATCTCCTCGGGAGTGTCGCCTTGTACTACGGCTAAAATTGAAGAAACTGTTAGAAATGCTGAGAATCGTAGATGAAGACATTTATTTGAAATCACGGTGGACTCGTTACCCGTGAAATATTCTCCGAATTCTTGTTCCATCTTCAATGCTCGTTCGTACGTCTTTTTCGCTTGATCCTCCGTCATTCTCTTGTTCATTTCCCTGAAAATATTAATAGAGGGTTATTAACGCTCAATATAGCAGAATCTTATTAACAAAGTTTTCCCTGCTTAAGAAACTTTTAAATAATACCGCTAAATGAAGTTTGCTAGACTACGTCGCTGGGGATGAGTTTTTGGTTCAGAATTGAAATTACCAGTGTCAAATATATTAAGAAATAACTATGAATTTTAGATTTTAAAAGCTATAAAATAATCACTGATAACAAGGATTTTGTTTAAGCGGAGAATGACTACTCACATAACCGATTCTACGGATTTCGGTTTAATGAAGATGGCGATGGGATACAGCTGTGCCACCTGTAACCTCTTGATAGCGTTTCCGCTCACGTCTAGGATACAGTGTTTCCCCTAGGATCACAGAAATGCAAATGTTACATTTGATTACAGGCTACGTAATAATTGTACACAGTTGGAGATTTACTACTATTGGATGAATACACGGTGACCCCCTTAATTACCTTTTCAGCAACTTCCCGAACGGACGCCACAGAGGTTCCATAAAGATTGTCATTGTACTGTCCAGCCTCTATGAACAAGTGGTTCTGAATATCCCTCTCCATCTGCTCTCTCGATGCCACAAAGTGGTAATCTCGTCCATCAACTTCATACTCTCTTCTACTCCTCGTTGTATCTGCCAAATTTTCCAAATATACCCTCGACAATCATTCTTCTTATCAGGTTGGCCAGAAACTCTTTTCGCATGTTTTAGTATTTACAAGAAAGCTCTACCTCATTAAATTGAAAGTAACGAAGTATTGTCTGTATTATTCGAAAACGTCCTGTCACATCTTGCAGTGACTATATTTTGTTTTAATGTTACTCTTGCAAATAATACCATGAATAGACCAGAAAAAAATAAGGAGAGACCTGTGGCCAACCTAATACTTTTCACAATCAGACCTTTATTAACCCTTTGCACGATTAAAATTAAACATTTCTTCTAACTAATAACTAAATAATTTCTCCACTTTATGCATATGAAATTGATATAATAGCTCATACAATACTTAAATGTGTAGAAATAGAGTAGGTACCAACATATTTAATAACGTAAGCAATTTTTAATGGCGACTCTGAGTCACCACTCCAGTGCTAAGGGTTAAGTTTATTTACTTGGCCATAATTACTTAAAAGTTGTACGTGCATGCACAGATTTAACGCTAAACCTACTTCCACCGGTCAAAATATGGAATGGTTGTATAAATATCTTTAGTAGAGCACGTATTACAATAGGGGCTGCACAAAGTCTAAATAAAATCAATCTTGTCATTTTTATAAGGCAGCATGTACCAGTTACTTTTAAGGCTCGGTAGGTTTAGTGTTAAAAGTTCACAATTACACGTTACGGATGGGTCATTGTTGGACTACGTATTTAATGCATCCATGATAGARTTACATCCCTACCGTATGCATCATTYAGGAAAAAATGTATAAATTACTACTGACTGTGGAGTATCGAAGAAGTGGTAGTTAAAGACGACGTTCCACTGTTTCGAAAGTTCGTAAAACCGTGGAAAATCCTGTCACCCATCCGTAACACGTGGCACGTCGTTAAGCGAAATGACAGATCTGAAAGGTTTCACTCACGTGGCACGCAGCTGCCGAATTTGTCAGGGAACTCGGAGATGAGGTCGTCGTTGATGCGATCCTTGAGGGGACCGAGGATAATGACAGGTCGGGTGTACTGAATGGTGAGCTGCTGGACAGCCTCGTACGACAGCACGTTTTCTTCGCTGCCTGCAATTTACAGTATAAGTACTCTGGCGTTTCCATGATGAAGCGGCGTTGCTGGGAGCTATGTATTCTCTCGGTTAGAACGATTACATCCTTTCAAACACGGAGGCAAACACGTTTCTCTCGTGAATTCGAAAGATCTTTTCAGAAGAGACATCCGGTACACGCGCGTCTCGAAAACAAACCAGGTTTTCTCATTGAAAAGTAAATATATTTAAAATCAATCTCTAAATGAGACATTGAAGTATCCTACCAGAAAGAAGTCTTTCTCCTCTAGAAAAGTAAAAGTAGCTTGCAAATGGACTCGCGTCACAGAGCATCTCTTCTGAATCGGCCAAACTCGTGTTAATTATTATCAGCGGGAAAATCGGCTAGTCAATCTCAAAAACAGTCACTTAAAACCGATCCTGAATCGAACGCACAACGGTAATTGATTAGGTATTGCACAGAAACGCGGCTGGTTGATTAATTCCACTTCGGACGAGCCACGATCCATGCTTCAGCGCTTAGGGGATCGAAGCAAGAAAGGTATGTAGCTAAGCTCCCTAGACTCTAGAACTTAGGCGATCGAATGCTATCAAGGTCGATTCGGCATTAGTAACAGGCGACTATATTAGTACTCGAAGCCGGAAGGTTTCTTTTGTAATCGATAGTCAGCATTGCTACGTGATTTTAATAGTGTTACGCAGACGTCGCTTCTTATTACTCGCGAGGAATTTGATGTGCGAGCACGGAAGCTCACATTAATTCCCGAGACATCGACAAAACATCGTCGACTAGAACAACAATCATTTTCTACGTCACCTAAAATTTTCATTCGCAAATATTCAGTGTAATTAACTGAAAGATCGATTGCACAGTGTGTATAGCGATACTTCCAAGTTTGCATTGGAATTATGTGCGAATCGGTATTCATTTAGAAGCAATTACAGGATAATTCAAGACTAGTTGCTTCGATTGACGATACCTCTTCCTTCGGATCCGAGACAAGAGCCAATTAGATTCGATCATTAAGGTATTCTCGAAGAAGTCTGTTTTCAGATCTATATCGTTAGCAACAAGAAGCGACAGGGGGTTTCTAAAAGTCTACCCAGCGTACCTGCAAGTCTTGTTACCAATCTACAAAGGGGGTTGATTAGTTTACAGAGATCAAACGGCAGACAACAGGTAAACAAAAGCACGTGTCGCGACTATCCCAAATGCACGAGGCGTTTCTCGGCGTCTTGTTAGTGCTCTTTAGTCTGTGATGGAGGTGGGGAAAATAATAAAAAAAAAAAAAACAACAAAACAAGATAAAAAAAACTACAGAAGAACGTCGGTCAGAGGGTGTCGATCGAGGAAATCACGGTTCGACGATGTTAGTCAGGACCGCGATGGGGTATCTCACTCCGGGTCACACACTGACTCCTTTCAATTTCACTTACTAATCTCGTGATCAATCTCATCATCCTCCTTTTCCAGATAAACTAACGTCAGTTCCTCCATATAAGGCAGTTCAACACGATACAAAATTTCTTTACTCCCTGCGACCCAAGACAAATCTCGTTGTGAATGGCAAGGTGGAAGAAGCACGCGTAAATGAAAACGGGGGAAAAGAGCGAACGCGATGGACGATGATGGTTGGATGAAATTTCATGAATGCAGGCGCGTATTCGTTACAGCTGGGCGGGTACCCGAAATCTTAGTGATACGCGGGTACCTAAAGTCGAAGTCGAGTCGGGAACCCGAAAATCTCTGATATTTCCGTCTCCGAACAATGTAAATTTTCCGGTTCCCGACCCGTCCACTGTCCCGATTTCAACTTCAGGTACCCGCGGACCTTCGAACCCGAATTTCCGGGCACCTGCTCACCCCTAATATTAGTCTCGAAGAGACGTGGTTTCGTTAAATCTCGATTGATGTTCCCGAACCAGGCAGTGCCTAGGTTTTCAACAAACGCGAAATTCGGGGATCCGGTGGTTCCTGGTGGTTGATCGAGTTCGATCCGACCTGTAGTCAGCTCGGAAAGTTTCTCGGTTGGCGAGTGGACAACGCGACGAAAACTACGGTGTTCCACAAAAGTGACAATGCGCCGCAACAAAATGACGTGCCGAACAATGCAGTCGTCCCGCGCACGGACCGAACCCGGTAACGAACGTGTCCTCTGTTAATTGATGCGACCGAGATGAAACGGCGAGAGTTTCGGTAGGGGGGCTCGCATTATGGAGATCGAAATGAAAGGCGGATAGAGAAGAAGGAACTAATGCGGAGAGGCTGGTGCGAGATGGACTGAAAATGTAGAATGAGAGACAGAGACTGACAGACAGAGACGTGATTACCTTCGGTGTTAGTGTCGTCCTGGGTGTAGCACAGCATGAATGCTAAAACATAACAAGTTCAATATTTCAGTATACGTTGCGAACTAATAAGCGGCCGTTAATAATTGCTAGGATTAATTATGAAGCTTTAAGCACGAACACCTCCTACCGTCCAGGCTACTCTCGGATTCTTTCGAACCTGGTCCGTGATCAGAGCTTACAAAAGCGATCTATCCGTTTGCGTTCAGCATACTAATTTCGTAGCACGCTTCTGTACGTCCTATCGTATTTTTTGGTACTATTCGTTTCGATATCACCGCTGTACGCTGTGATTGGCCCAATGGTTAACGAATCGACTGAATACTATCATCATTTCAAACCTGTATTAGATTTATGGTCAGCTCATGGTGCATAAAGCTAGGTTGCAGTAGACATGTGAAGAATACTTTTAGATTTCAAAAATCTATTTTTTCTAATGGCTTCCGATGCATAAGATCAAAGTGATGATAAAAATTTCGATACGTTCTCAAGTGAAAATCATTTTGTTGTTTTGATACGGATGTTAAAGTTAGAAGTGTATCCTTCAAGAGACTTTCCACGAGAACATTCATTGAAGTATCCACAGTACTGAAACCCACTGAATTCTGCTATGTTGAAGACACTAGCAGGCCATTGGACGACCGCCATAACAGAAATCCCTTCGACAGTCAACACGTTAATCGCTGTAATGTCTTTCAACTCGCGATCGACGAAAGATGTCGTCCCCGGGTATGTAATCATGCTTCCGTGAAGTGTCAGAAGCGATCCTAAAAGCTACTTTCCTACGCCTCCCCTTCCGCAAAATGGCCTCGCTCTTAAACGTCGTGTACAGTCAGCTTTTCGCCGGCCTCTTTTCTCGAGTGTCTCGAATATGAAAGTAACCCACTCAACACCAAATTGAACTGCATTATCAAGTAAAACAACAAGTAAAACGTTTGATTATGACCTCGCGGAGTTCATAAACAATATATTATATAGAAAAAGTATATTCCCGGACGAGAGATTTACAATAGAAAAAGATTAAACAACCCTCCGATTTTGATAAAAGTTATATGTAACATTAGAAACAATTAACCTTCATTCATGTCTAAGGGATGAAAATGTCTCTCAACGTTGGAGTTGCAAACAAATTCTCTCGAAGAAATTTCTTGAGTTTTCATTAGAATATATAATATCGATAAAATTATAAATATTTAGACATCGTCTAAATGGGCTAACGCATTACCAAAGAAATTTCTGAAAAACGTTACAGTTCTCCACATTTCCCAAAGAAACTTTTCGACGGATCTGTCTGGCGGAACGTACGTTTACACGAATCGTGCAAACTGTTCCGCGGCAATTAGTAGTTGGGGAAACAAATGATCGAACACGGTTTGCAACCTCAACTTCGACGGCTATTTTCGCTCTCTGAACATGAACGATGGTTTCAAAAAAAAAAAAAAAAAAATCGGAGAGTGCATTGCCCTCGGGAGGGTACGAATCATTGAAATATCCGACAAACGGAAATTTCCGTCGGATCCGTCATCGACGACGTGGTTCGCGCCGAAACTTTCGTCCGCCGTGAAGCTACGCGTGCAGGATAGCGGCAGGCATTTAGAGGAAGCATCTACACAATTCTACGAGAACTCACGGATAAGTTTGGTCAGTTGGAAAGCGATTCGAATGAACGTGTACAACGTGCGCCCGGTGATAGGTTAGTAAAATTGCAAGCATGAACTCTGGATGCAGGGGGTGAGGTCGCAGCATGCAAAGCGGATAAGAGTACAAAGACAGTGTGCGGCAGAGAGAAACACACAAAGATTTCTCGAGAAGTGTAACGTTCATGGGAACGCTGTTTCGATCGTTTTTCTGTCCATTCTCCATATCCTTCTGTATTCTATTGTTTCCGTGGATGCTATTGTGTAAATTCGATGATGGAATACGTGTGTGCGCGTTCAGATCCGCGTGTGTGTTAACGTGTGTATGCGTGTATAGTCGAGTGTGACGTGTGTGATCGATCGTGTCCGGCTGTTTCCCTTTTCGGTTGCGTGTTTGATCAACTATGGAATAATACTTACGTGTAGGATCATTTTCGTTCTCGGGTGTCGTGGGCGACCCTACACAAGCAGGCAAAAACAAAACACATGTCACGTTTCACAATCATTTAAAAATACAAAAGCTCAGTCGGAGGAGGTTGGGCGTATTCGTCGTACCTGTCGCGAGTGTCTAAACGGTACAATATTTGACAAAGATTCTACAGGGAATCGGAATTACGTTCTTTCTCTTCTTCGTTCGCCGATGGCGTCCTCGGTTTACCGCTCGTGCGACAATACCGGCTACGTTAACATCGAGAAAATGACAAGATATCAAAAGGGTAAAACGTATATGAAGACAAACCATCGATACTACCAAAAGATTGTTACCAATTCTCTAAGGAACACATCGAACAAACAGATTCGTTTCAAGGGCGGCCGCTGACTCGACGATTATTCACCAGTGTAGTATAAACAAATCAATCGGAAACAAAGGGGGAGTTGCAGTACACGCGTGGAAGAAAATACTAATCGTATGTTCAAACACACGGGTCTACGGTATACGTAATAGTGGCTGAAGTAATACGACGAGAATTTAAATTAAAGATAAATAAAAAACTTCACGTAAAAAACCACAATAGATAATGGGTCTGAACATGCACAGAACGTGCAGGATATACTATCGATATTGTTCCGGGATACTCACGTTCCTGATCCGAACCGTCCTCGGACTTGTCGTCCTTGCTCTTCATGAACGGGAACTTCCGGCTGAACGAGAAGTTCTTCTTTTTCCTATCCAGCGTCGATTGCTGCAACCAATCAATTCTCTATTAGCCAGTCTGATACAACCGACGGCAAGAACTGCAGAGAAAGACAAATAAATAGTCCTGTAGCATATTTGTCAGAGAGTATCGACTAGATTTTTTCGGGAGAACTTACAAATCCAAAGACCGTTAATAATTCCAGTGTCGCCGAGCAGTTATCTAAAGACACTTGGCCTAGGCGGAATTGATTTCTGTAGTAAGTTTACAAGAACGCTTACCTTGTCAAGTATGACCGGCATGTGACCTTGGAACTTGACGGAACGATCCCTGGCGCGTTGCTTCCTTTCCCATCGTCTGCGCGACGGAATTATTCCAAGGCCCTCCTCCACCCCCTGAGGATTCACTCTTCGGGCCTGCCACCATTCGTCGTCGCTGGCGTTCGTCACGTGCAGGATTTCGCCATAACGGAATGCCAAACCGCGGCTTGGCAAACCATCGTCCTTGTTGGGATCGTAGTCGAACAACGCTCTGCGCAGCAACAAGTGAAAACGAGTTGATCACGCTGACATTATTTATGACCTGTTCATGAAGTACATGAAGTGTTAAGGACAGGACTGGTATTTCAGGAAAGCCCTTTGAATATTGCAGTTGGTGCTGTCTACAATCGAAGGACCACCACTGATGTAGACTGAAGGTCTGAAGGTTCCTACTGATCTGACTTATTGAGACTAACCAACTGCTTTCTCACCTAAGTCTACCGATCGCCATTTTGGATCCTCCCCAAATGTAGGGTGGGGGCGACTGCGTTTTTACCAGATGCTTACTTACTACAGTAATCGCTCCTTCCTTTCCTTTCTGGGGTGTGCGTAATTGCATTTTCCCCCTCATCCGTAAAAAAAAAAACGTGGGAGGATAACTTGAATTAATCAGTTAAGAAACTTTCTAATTGTGCTCGTCACTATATGCCACATGTTGGCTGCTGACTGGTCTTCTAAAGAAATGACAATGACTCGATGCTAAGAAAGAATTACTGAAAACCTGCCAGATGGTCGACAGTGCCATAAAATCATTCCTAGGGTCCTTGTCTTGACATGAAGGTAACTAGGTAAAGTGTTGAAGTTTGATTTGCTACTGGCTGTAGTAATGTATACTGTCAGTTATAATAGCCGTATGTACTGTCCGTCCAATAAAAGTAGGCACAGAGAAACCCGTAGGTACCACGTGGTATCCCTACTCCGCGCTACACGTCCTCCGCGATTGGCCGAGTCGCTTGACGAAGACAGCAAGCGAGCGTCTTGAGTGCGGCTGCAATAGAGCGATGTGGTGACGCCGAGCTCCTATGACGACCGTTTCCGCCAGAACCTAATCGCGAGAGTGGGGTTCGCAGCCGAGCGTCAGGAGTGGGGTCTCGCAGGTCACCCTGCACCCCACTATAGCAAAATCTGTGCCAACTCTCGTTGGACGGACAGTATTTTCTTTCGAAAAATTGACGTGCCAGAAAAGAGGGAGTTAATACTTTTAAACTTGCCCGAGGCAATAACGCTCATTTAATAGTTGTTCTGTTGATTTTCTGATGATTATTCTACGAACTCTGACATTTGCGAGCATAATATCTCTCTAGACACGTTAAAGAAATAATTATTAGGTCTTTTCGCGTCTTCCTTGTAGAGCCGAGCAGTTAAAATGGTTTCTAAAGCTCGACTGACCTATAAAGAGCAAGCTACGTCCCTGAAGAGCAAGGAACTCCGTTGTGGGGCTATCTGCGAGTAAGATAACGTCACGAAAATCATTGTCACGTGGATTCTGTCTTATCAGACCTCCTCTACGAGTCTCACTGACGCAATGTTATTGTCTCCGTCCTTCTCTCGCTATAGCTCATCACAAGCTTTGAGGACAGCTCCTGCTCTCAAAGGGCTATTTGACTACGCCTCTGGGTTAAACTGTGGCTGTCAGATAATTACGGTGCCCGTAGAATCCACTGACGCAGTGGCAGATCAAACTTTCAATTAGTTAGGATTCTTCATCTTCAGTTTGTTTGAGGTTTATTGGATGCGCTTAAACGATGGGTCCCCGTGGCTCACCTGACGTAAAGTGATTTCTTCTGCGAGGTCCTCATGAGGGTGCCTGTCATCATATTCTGCTGGGAGATCTGTTGTTTAAGATCATGGATCTTCGCCTCGAATCTGTTGTAGTCCTCGGGCTTGTACTGTACCACGATCGTCACTGTCTGTCCGGTACCCTAGACACAAACAATTAGTCGAATTAAAACGTTAATCCATTACGTCACTTTAGATGATTAGAGTTTCTCACAGTGGATGCTACTTTAATCCTGTTGCATTCCAAAAATTCGGATATAACTAATTTCTAATTCTGTAATATTGGGTTGAGGAATAAGTTCGTAGCGTTTTATGTTTTCTTTTATTCTACAACGATTTTTTCGTTCTTTGGCAAAGTGTTGCACATCAATCGAAAGAGCTCTTTCTGCTCTACAAAACTGTGATAATCGTTGTTTTGAATAATTTAATTTTTTATTATTTTTCAGTCTTAGAAATGGAATATCCAGGAGGCAAAAATCAGCATTTTCGTTGAATAGTTGACGCGTTAGTACATGGTAAAATGAAATGGACAAAATGGCTGAGACTTCAATAGGTGTCTACAGTGTCTCCTAGAATCGGCCACTGTTCGAGTAACTGGAACCGACAATTTGTGATTGGAGACTATTCGCCCTCTGGTTTAATTTGAGATAGTTTTACAAAGGACCGGCCACTGCGACGCAGAACCGCGAAAGAGTAATTTCGACGTACCTTGAGGGCTGCGGCGGCCTCTTCATGGGTAGCTGTCCGTAGATTAATGCCATTGACACTGACTATTTGATCACCACGACGCAGCTCGCCGCTAAGGTCAGCCGGACCTCCGGCTAGGATGAAGGAAATGAAAATTCCCTCGCCATCTTCGCCACCGACGATGTTGAAACCCAGCCCGGATGAGCCTTTGTTGAGCACGACTGTGCGCACCTCTCTGAAAAATGTCGCGAAAACAACACTCCATCATTAAAACGTCGAAACATAACCCAGCTCGCCATACAAGATACAAGAAAATTCATTTTCCAACGTTCCGTATTCGCTCTGTTTTCATGCTTAGACGAAAAATTGTGGAAAACACGATTTGCTAAAAGCGACAATACTTTCGAATCAATTAAAATGTAAAATTCCACGAAAAAAAGCATGAGGCATCGAAGGAGTTGAAACATTGATTATGCGCTAAAAGTGTTATACCGTCGAAGGGAACAGTTTTTCGCAGAAAATTGCGGAACCAATCTATAGTATTGTTTACGCGATAGACTCCTTTGAAAGTCATGTACAGTTAAAAAGAACAATTACGATACACGAACGCGGGTAATTACCAAGCGATTCGTAATTGCGATTGCTAAATCCTTTTTCATTGCGAACGAAAGACACCGAGAGATGCTTGCCGGGCTCTGTTTCCCCCCCATGTCTGTTGCTCCCGAAGGAATAAAGTTTTTTCATTACGGCTATTAATTGCTCCACTCCTCATGATGCTTTAATTAAAGTCGCCGCGCCGAAAAAGACGAGACGAACAAGCGTTAAAGAAACTTTTATAGCGGCGGCGGTGCGCAATCGTTGCGAAGTTGTAAAGCCAAGTCGTAATTAAATATTTGCAATCTGTCCCCGGCGTGTTGATTAAACATTACCAGACTCGCTGGTTGAATCCTGACCAGACGACATCCGCGAACGTCAATCAAGCGTTGCTTCTTTCTAATTCGCAATTAATCGGCAAACGGCTTGCCATATGTTTGCTTCGTGATATATTTACATTTATTTTTGTTATTATATCTTCGAGGATATCGAACCTGCAAAAAACTGTACCGAAAGGAGAGCGATGAAATGCATTCCTGACGGATCCCTGATAACCCTGTCAGTTAATCACGAAGTAGCAGAATCGAGTTCCCGTAGGCATTATTCTGTCACGGGATACAATTCTCTCGTTGACGGGGAACATGAAACAATTTGTGAACGGAACCTCGTTTTCCCGTCTGCTCGATCAACTATACACGCCGACACGACGTGATTTTAACGGTTCTGACGGGGAAAGTAGTTAGTCGATATCGGACGCCTGAGAACCATAAGTTAGCGAGTAGTTTCGTCATATGGAATTACCCTCGTGTTTCGGATTCCACGAATTCGATCGTAAAAAATTTGACGACAACAGCCGGAGAAATATATCTATTACGGCAGCGATACTAAAAATTCTAATCTTTTCGGAAATCCACTGCATTTTGAAATTTTCATCCGATACTTCGCCTCATATACGATCAAATAGATTTCCCGACCCCAATTTTTAGGGCTGCACTCATCTTCTCAACTTGGCCATTCATAACGAAACGCGCGGCGGGTATTTCTGCGAGTTTCATTCTTTAGTATTTTTGCGAATTCATTCGCAGTTCTTAATTAACCAGTCACGAAATCCAGAATCCGAATATTTTCATGGAAAATCCGCCTAAAGATTAAACGTAAAAATAATGTAGGAATATATTCTAAACTTCCGTCTACAACTATTTTAATTGTGTGTGTCTATGTTAATGATACTCTAAATGTTACGCTGGGTACTTTGAACCAGCAAGGCGTATAAAAAATTAATTTGATCATCTTCAATTAAATTACTTTGAAGTCATGAAAATTAAGGGTTGCGACACAAATTCGTTCGGTTTTAACAATTTAATTGCCAATTATTCGATACGCAAATAACTGTGATTAAAGAGAAACTAATTACAGCCAAAGTTGATATAATTCATTGATCGTAAAACTCTCTCCTGTGTTATTAATAAATGAGAAGAAAGGAATTTATGTTACGGACGCAATCACCAAAGAATGACACGAGCCTAGACCTCGGCAGTTTCTTGAATAGAATATTTAAATTGATTTCTCTGCCTCATTAACTTTCTAAATCCGTTCCAAGAATATCGCAGAAACTTAGCTTTTCTCGCGTGCTTATTTCTCCGACGGTCGGAGCTGGTCGGCAAGAAATGGCGGCGAGTTGAAAAGGCGCATCGGAATCGGCGAGTGTCAATTGGATAATGTGCTCGGTAAGTTTCTGATTTCCGAGTCGTCTAAATCGAGCGTTTGCCGGGATTTCAATGGCCGTGTCACCGTGTTCCCAGCTACAAGCGTCAGTCAACTCGTTGACGCGTACCCGAGGCGCCTCGCCTCGGGATTACGGCGCCATTGAGCTTTCCCTATGAGAGCAGGATGTTTCCGCAGAATAGTGCTCGACGTGCACCGTCGCATCTCCTGTGCACGTCAGAACGCAACGAGGAGTCATCACAGTAGGCGCACCCGGCGAAATTATCGCGTTAATTAAGACCCCCATTGAAGTTCGGCCGTTCGAGGCTGCCGAGGCGCGCCCGCGTGCGAATATCCACGGAAACGACAGCCAGCCGTAAACGTATACGACGCCTAAACGCGAGAACCTGCTTAGGCGAGAATCAATCGCGCGTCTTGACTCGTCGAGACACCACTCTGCACCGTTCCGTCAACCTCGCGTGCCTAGAATTTCACTGCGGTGACTTCACTTCTTGATCAACCGTAAACCGAGCATTAAAAATGACTGTTCAAACTAACCCAGACCTGTCTCAAGACAAATGGACCACCCTGTACACTTGTCTGATACTCTTGCCGAATACAATTTGTATAATTCTGTCATGACCGAATGGTAACTTGGTAATTGGAAATTACTTAAAATTGTTAGAAATGAAAAAGAGTTGTTGTTATTTAGATACTGGGTTAATTGTCATGTACATTAGTTATAAAGTACACCGCCATTTATACAGGGTGTCTCAGCTGAAGGAGGCCACCTAAATATCTCCTGTAATTTTAATGGCACAATAAAATATTTATGGCGTAATTTGAATGATATCGAAGGAGGAATATCATGGAAGAACTATGGAAAACTATTTTTATTCCATCTTGGTAATGACTTAAGCATATTTAGATACCATTTAAATTATGCCATAAATATTTTTTGTGCCATTAAAAATAAAGGAGATATTTAGGTGGTCTCCTTCAGCCGAAACACCCTGTATATTTATTTTTATGGCTGGTTAATCAACACAGCGAGCAGAGTTCGCACCGTGAAACTTCAGTTCGCGAAACAGATATTCTTTTCAAAAACCGAGACGGAGGTTTCACCGGGGCGCGGAAAAAGTCTTGATTCTAGTAATTAAAATTTTCGTGGTAGCTCGTGCTTATTCAGAACGGTTCAGAGGATGTACGCGTTGCTCGGCGGTATCTAGGGGTAAGTTCTGCCCCGCATCGAGACCTAGATTCATCCTGCAACCCTTCTCCGGACGAATTTCAGCCCCGGAAGGTCGATTCTCATTCCGTTTCAGAGGAACCACTCAACGCACCACGGCTTCTCGCTTGCGTTAACAAAGACCCCAAATTAGTGGTCGGCCGGTGCAGCTGCGTTTCCAGGGCTCCATTAAGGTCACGTCACTATGCACACGGCTGATAAACCGGGGGGTTTGGTGAATTTACGGTAAATTTAGAAGCTTGCTAACCGTCCGTTCCTCGTTTTTCCTCGTTTTAAAAGTCCGTGCCCGGGGATTCGTCACGATTGGACACGCTCGACACGGTCCCCACGTGTAACTGTCTCGATTTTCTCGCAAAAAGGACAAGCACAGTAGTGTCTCGATGCACGTGCAAGAGATGTGCACGATATTTGTGAAAAATGTAGTTTCTCTGCCGCTGGCTGTATTCGTGGGGGCCCGGAACCTCGATTACCGAAAATTGCAACATGATAACAATAACGTAACATTTTCATTCTTAATCATTTCTCCGCGAAACTTTTACCAACGCAGTTGTGACATTTTTCGGATTAAAATGAAACCAAACGCGACATAGTTCGGAGCATTCATGCTTGTCAAATTGGCAATTTTGTAGGACGATATTCATTTTACTTTGAAGATCGGTGATGATTTCATCTAACACTGTAACTAGGTAACCGTTCTATAATTGTCATTCTTAAAATATACAAAATGTGGAGTCGACAAGAAAATATTGTGTTCAAACTATTAATCAATGAAGTGTACAATATAATGATACGAATTCGTATAGCGATGAGTATTCGAAATTTCATTAATTAATTTATTCCACGTAAAAGTATTTCGAGTTCGACAAATCATTAAACTTGTCCAGCGCTGCAACTTCAACATGTTTCGTTATCACCCCATGTTTTGTGAAGGATTTCAATTAAAATGAACAGTCGAGCCAGAGAGTTCGTAAAGAAGCTTTTTAATCGGCATAGTTGGTGATTGACATTACAGAACAGGCGATCAATTTAAAAAAAAAGGAGAGAGCAGAACAAAGGAAGAGCCGGTGAGCACGAGTGGCACTCTTTAATCAACAGAGCAACTATATTTAGCCAGTGCTAGCACACAGCACGAAATGTCAATACTCTCCGTGTTGCGCGCCATAAAATATTGCAATATAAGGCCCTCTGAAATAGTATCGGAACCGCGTCCACTTGAACATTTTATAGGTTCACGTTCCCCGTTCAGCGTTCAATAAATCCTAACTTCGCCGACCTTTCCGTTCTATTGTAAGAGAGATCCTTTAAACATTCACGGGGACTCCCAATCAAATAATTGAATTCTCGAAATACTTTCCTGACCTGGAGCGTTCAACGAAAAAGTTCGACGAGAATGTAAAACTTTTTGCTGCACCACAATTTAGTTTTACACGTCACAATTATTAATAAACTGTTGCTGTTCGTGCACTTATTTTCTGGAACGTTTGAATCTATACAGAAAATGTTTTCTTTTTTAGTGAATATCAATTTTTTTGAAGATTGCTTGAACCCTCTTCAGGGACGACGAGAGAATTCTTCAGCGATACCTTTTGCATGTTAAAGCTGAATGTAAGATTAAAGAACCTGGTACGTCGGGTGCTCTACTACGCATCATAACGCTTAACTATTTATGGTCGGTTCGCGTCGGAGCGCAATACCTAAATAGCATACAACCTGTTGGAAACGTTTCACTCGAAGTTCGCATGAAACGATCACTGTCACGGTCGAGGAACCGACGACCGATCCGCATCATGAAATATTTATAACGACGGTAACGGGAGACACGATTTCATGGTTAATTGACTGCGCATAAGACCGGTGGGCCTCACTGGCGAATTCATGAATGGCTTCATTTGGTTACCACGGGTTGCGCATGGTTTATTGCTGGGCTGCGAATGAATGTGCATCCACTGCGTCTGCACCGGGCTGAACGCGATAAAATTACTTCGAATGCACTCTTTCTAAAGAAAATTCATCCATTAATTAATGCAGACAATCCGCAGTCCAGGCTTTGTTGATTATGTAGAGTGTGAAATGGAAAAGCGCTGTCACACCATTTGGTAATTTTCGGTCGGATGTTCGTAAAAATCCGTAGCATTGAAACGGGAAAATGCGGTTGTCAAGATCGTCCGCATTATGTTGCATCTCAGCCAGCCGAAAGGCTGTGCTTGAAAGCGAAATGACCACTTGGCCGAGGTCTCCGTGGAATGTAGCCTGTCAAGAACATTGATGCGATCGCGGAACGATGGCAGCATTCTTTCGTATCCGAGAGAAGTGCATTTTATTTTTGTCGCGGACACTCTTGGAAAGCTATAATCTTTATATGACCAAACAAGGCAATTCAAATGTATTTGTATATTTTGATAGTTGTGCTAGTTGAGTATCCCTCTGCTGCTGAGCGTAAGTCTAGAGAATTTTTATAGAAACATCTTGTTTTAAATACGGGTGTCGTTACTAGATTGTGGATCTCTACAAAAAATAGAAATTATTCATAAACACTTAATATTATTTTTTCTACAATTATCTTTGATTAGATTGGGAACATTTCCGTATTTCCATATAATATACAATATAAAATAGAATGTAGATTTATAGCTAGATAGGATAGGGAACATATCGTCGACGATTACATTATTAGATATGCATACTATTACGGAGATTGCTCAAGCTAATATAATTATGTTGACGATGATATCATATTATGAAGTCTGCGGGGACCAGTCACGAACTGCATCAAATCACTTCTACCCCATTCTCTACAATCTATGTATATTCACCTAATTAATTTCTTTACGTAAACATTCATAATCCTGTTGGAATACAACGATACCATAGCGTCTTAGGTATAAGGGTTTAGGCGTACGGAGCGGACTTTCCCAAGAGGGGAAGGGCCTAGACTAGAAGCAGCTAGTCTGAGCACATCACAATTGTACACAGCTTTCACTTTTACTATTTACACATAGATTAAATACAGGATACGCGGAAACATTGTGTCGTTATTTAGAGCAACTCCTTCATAACACTAATAAAGTACATACCGTATAAAGTGTAGTTTATTAGAATCATTTCCAAGAAATCCACTTGGAACAAGGTAATTTTGCTAGAGTATTCATTAACCAAAAGCATTAAATAAAATCGATTATCGTAGTCTCTGCTGGCAAAAGAGTTTGTAAAAATTCATAAAAGAAATATTCATAAAAAGTAATTAGAAATCAAAAAAGTATTGTCATTGGATCAGTACTGTTGCTTCTTTACTGATTCTCCAACGTTTCTACGTCCAACGCAAGCGGCAAAATACTCGCGAAAAGCCTCTGTACACGATACAAGTGAAATTCCGGTCCCGAAGTTCTACATATCGAGACTATATTCCTTACGGTTCACTAGCGAAAGAAAAAGCTCCGGAAAGCACTGAATCATTTACTACATGCATTCAATACTCCCCGACGCATGGGAGCCAACGTTTGCTCCAAGTTTATGCGTTCGATAGGTCGAACAATCGCGAGGGAGCAAAGTATAACAAAGCATTGAAAGTGCACAGCAATGTAAAGAATGTACATAGAACTGGTAGCGCGCAATTTTCAGCTGATCAGCTCCGCCTGCGCAGTCCGCTCGGATCTGTGGCGTCGATGCGTGCACGTTCCACGCACCTGTTAGCTACTGTTCCGCGGTGATGTAATAACCGTGAATTCGGCGAAGAGCGCCAGAGACCGAAAGAGAGAAAAATACGGAGAAACGAAATGTCACTAGGTCAAGAGGAGCTTTACTGCGTTCAGACCTGGGCTGACAGCTCGACTCGGTCACGAGATAAACGACGCTCCAAATAAAACATTAAGGATCGCAGCCGACTGATGTCTCTGCAATTAGGACGAACTACCCTTCCAGAAGGGTGCCACACCTACAAGTTTCCCACACATTGGCAAGGTTAGCCTAACTCCGTTAGCTCCACCAGCTGAAATTGCCTAGCTCCACCTTCTGCCTCCACCACTGCGTAGGGACGTAGAATCTCTACGTCGTAAATGTTATGATGTTCCGCGATTTGTGAAGGTAAAGGGTTTTTCAATAGGGACATAACAATTTTGTTTTATAATACGGAACGTAACCTAAAACTTTTTTATGATTTGTCATTATCAAAACGTCAGTCGAGGCTTACATTTTTATCACGGTGAAGTTCACGAACGAGCAACGTTTGGAAAAAAAATTCTGTGTCGGTAGTCGCAACTTTAAGAGCGCTCATTCCAATTTTTGGTCGCAATTTTTCTTGTGAGGTTACCTTAAGTCGAAGGTTTGTGCCAACAATCCAACGACGTTAGAGGAGCTCAGGAACAATATCGAACGCGAAATTGCCAACATTCCGGCTGATATGTGTGAAAGAGTGATTGAAAATTGGATCCAAAGAATCGATCGCTGCCGTCGTGCTCGTGGTTGGTCGTATGAACGACATCGAATTCCATACATAAATGTAACATGTGTGCTACACCTGTAATAAATTTCAGCCCGATATCACAATTGTCCTGTGTTTTATTTAAATACAAAATTGTTATGTCCTTATTGAAAAGCCCTTTATATTATTGCTTCTATCATTGCTCTCGTTAGGCCGGTGATTTTCCTGATTTCTTGGCAGCCACGTTGTTCGTACAACCTGTTGTAGGTCTTCAGACTCGAACAGACACTTGGTTAACAGGTCGAAGATTGTCAGAATTGATGTCTTTAAGGTTTCGACTTTCAACTGCCTATCTGAGTTTGGCGCTTATCTACGCTGGAGCTGTGATGCCTTCGTCTTGACTGTCGGAATGCGTCGGCATGATGTCTCGAGACATCACCAGGTCCGAATGTGTTAATCCTAGCAAGACGACCAGGCCAATTCCCCGGTGAAACGCGTAGATCCTAGCTCGTAGATCCTAGAGAACCGAATATCATCGCGAGAGGACGCGGACAAGTCCAGCTGATAAATTAGCCGGGGTCTCTCGACTGATACGTAATAAATTCTCGGCGCACGGTCCGCTTTCTCTGATCCCGTCCACGAATCGTGACGGTTCTCTTCTCCTTTTTTCCAGCCGGCCGGACCATCGCGGCCCGTTAATCACGCGAACCGGCCAATTTCCATTAATCACTCGCGCGTCTGGACTCGGTCCAGAGAACGTTAGTGGGTCAAGGGAGTCGCGCAACTTTCAACTTGACAGTGCGACGCTGCTATTTTACCTCGAACTCGATCGATCGGCTCCGGGAGATCCTCCTCTGGAAGATGGATTGCCGTGGTGAATGGATTGGCGGAGCGTCGCCGAAGAAGCATCGTCTCTGAAAGAGACCATGCTTTTTCTGTTCGAAGTACAGTGTCGGTCTAGAAACTGGCACGACAGTCGCGCAGCTCTTCCATTCGATCCAATTATCTGTTCAAACAGCACGTGTTCGTTAAGTCCTATCGCTATTTACAAAAAAAAAAAAACAGATACCTAGCTCCCCTTCGTCTCGCTCTTTCTAACTCTCGATCGAACACATCGTCGCAGGTTTTCTGAACTGTACGATAAAAATTCCCTGAGCGAACGGTTCCTATTACATGATCAAATTAACCCTTTGCTGGTGTCATAAAATGATGATTCTCAAATAATAACAAACGAACTTTCATTGAACGCAACACGTTTCCCTTTGTTCAACTCTTGTACTTAACGAACAACGTACAACGAAAAATAAATTCGAAAATGTTCTCGTGTGGAAAGGGTTAAACACGTTTTCTGACATTTTGGACTTTTCAGGTGGGCTGTATCTGCCTCAGAAGGCTGATTTGTCGACTCCGAGGGCGCTGACAATTCTTGGAACATCTGTGGATTTTTATCCAATAGCTTCCACAGATCAGCAACGTCAAATTCTTTCCTACGCAACCTTGCCAAAGGAGCAGCTTCACCATAAACTTGCAGAAGCAATTGCATTTCTCTTGATGCCAAAGTGACGAAGGAGCACATGTCGGAGGAAGACATTACCGCGTCCAAAAACGAACGATACGATCTCTAAAATTTATATTATTATTTATTTATTATTTTATACTCGTAAAATTCCGAGCGATTTATTCCCAGCAGCACGGATCAACGCAACCTCCTAACAAATCATGTTTAATCTCGTCTGTGGAACCGGCGAAGCGTCGAAGCATCCAAAAGAAGCTCACCTCGATCACTTTCCGAAACGACCGCACTCGGCACAGATCCAACACGATCACCAGTCCACGATCAGTCGGCGTTGCCCCGTTCGCTTTTCAAAATACTGCGCGGACATCGCGTGGCGGATAACCGCGGGACGCACGCCACGCTGGTTCCTCACGCACCTGTTCTCGGCCAGTGACGTAACAATGGTGGACCGCGGAGGTGCCCCGATTTTCGGTTCGGCGAAGTCGGAGAGTTCGAACGATCCGAGCGCGTCTCGGCGCCTGACAGGTGACGACGCGACGGTGGATCGCGGGTTCGAGGAACGGGCGCTCGATAAGCGAGATGATTCCTAGAGGGTGGCGAAAGGTAGCTCCGCGTCTCGAACACGTCCCGACGTCGGGGGCGTCGCGACGGATTAAAGGCCGCATAGGTGGCCGCCGTGTCGCCATGCGCCGCGCCGCGTCGCGCCGAGGCGGCCGGCCCCCGCGGGCTATCGCAGATCGATAGAAATAAGCTGAGTCTCGCACACTTCCACTACCTCTGCCAACCCCTACCTTGCCGCCGCCACGTCAATGCCCACCCCCCGCGACGTGGATCCACCTGGAAATAGGGCAACGCAGTCGAAGCTCGCCGCAGAAACTACGAACCGACTGTTACTTTCGATTTTGATTCGTTTGCGTCCGCTGATTTCCCCCACGCATCCAACCCCCGGTTCATTCTTCAGGTGGTGGAAGCCCCGCGAATGCACGTTCCTGAATGCATAGTGGATTAGCTACGGCGCCACAGTGGGCCAGATCGTATAGTTAGGAGGAGAAAAGTCGGAAATTGAAGGTAAAAAGATGTAAGTATTGGTGAATATTTTATGTACTATACATTCCCCTGAGTCGTAAAGTGACCTCTGGCATTAATATTATCAACGATAAAACAAATAACGAAGTCAAATGCCTCGTTGCGTTGTTTAACGTTTCTGCAACGTTTGCTGCGAAATATTGAGTATCATACCGTGTGCAGTGAATATATCTAGCAATTATATCAAGGACTTTTATATTCATAATAACATGAATGCAACAGTTAAAAGTAAGTACAGAACTACAGATTTATTTCAATTTGGTGATTCAGATTAGTATTGTATATATTTCGGGAATTCTTGACAGTCATAAAATTTGTTTCTTGTAAGCTATTTCACATTTTGTAAAGTGCCAAGCCTAAGATACCAAATGGTGCTGACTGAAACTATTTATTACAAAATAAATTACAGAATCAAAATTTTTCGAAAGCTGGTCTTGAAAAATATGTCTCAAATTTTACATTTTTTTTATAATCTTCCTGTTGAGAAGATTATACATGTATGCTGGATGTGGATACGGAATCTGATGATGCGGAGACTGTGTAAATTATAATGTATTATACGAGTATATCGGTAAGTTATGAGTTTTTCTATCGATTCTATCGATTTAAGTTTTGTCACACCGATTTAAAATAAGAAAATCCATAGACAGTAGCATTACTATTGATATAAATATAATTTCAGACTTTTTCTCCCTCCTACTTACACGGTCTGGCCCACAGTGGCGGCGTACCATCTCGCACAGCGTCGACACTCAACTATCCGTTGTAGCAATGAGGAAAACCCAAACATTCGTTCTGATACATTAAGTTGTCGTCAGAGAGGGCAAGACTCGATCAAGTAACTCCAATCACCAAGTTTCGGCGAAATTCGACGCAGAAAGTACGAACCGACTGTTACTTTCGATTTTGATTCATTTGCGTGCGTTGATTCCCCCCACGCATCCACCCCCGGCTCATTCTTCAGGTGGTGGAAGCCTTGCAATGCATCCGCTCCGGAAGAGGGATTAGCTATTGCGTTTACGGGCTGTGTCAATCCTTCAACCCTTGCGCCAACTATAAACCCCGTGTATATCGACAGCGAGAAGAAAACGTAATAATTCTTTTATTAATGGTATTTAATTTTTATACAGTCCACTTGTACATTTTTCGTGTTTAATTACGTTATAATGTTCGATAATGCAAACATTAATACAGAGAACATTTGTTTAAAATAAATTAATTGAATGTAATTTTTACGATATTGTAAAAAATGAACCGTTAGATAGTGCTTGTTATTTCAACATTATATGGAATACGCATTTAGTGTTAATATCCTATTCCTTTAAATATCTCGAAATCAGAAATATACGACTTGGACCACTTTCATAAATATGGGTACATTTATAATAGTCAATTTCATGATAATTAAGAGGATGCTCTTGTTACGTGCATCCACGGTAAAAGAGTAAAACCAACTGTTCTGTCGATACATGTTCCATTTATCTTTATTTTCGTGCGCACGTTTCATGAACAATTAACGCAAATTAAAATATAATAAATAAAAGGAAATTTTGGCAAAATACCAGCATCACGAGCACATGTTGCTCTCCATCAGCCTGTGTGCAACGTCCCGCGAAAAATACTAATGAAAATGAGCCAACATCGAAAATGTGCGCGTGTTTTCTCGACAAATTTTAGTTGGCCTCGTTTCAAAGGGAGCAGAAATGTACGTACACAGAGAGAAAATGAGCGAATTCAACAGCTCGCGATCAAGTAATTAGATCGACTAATAAACAGCTATTTCGAGCTAATTGAAATTAAGATTAACAGCCAATCGAGAAGACGAAAAGGGGGAATGTACAATTTTAACACCGTTTGGGGAAAAAAGGAGTGTAGAAATGAATAAAAATCGAGTTAGAGACTGTTTATTCATTAGCCTCCCACGAGTTTCGGCAGTTTACCTTCATTGTTGTGAAAATGAATCCATGAGGAAGGAAATGAGAGGGTGAATCCGAAAGGGGTGCGGCAACGCAACGGCTGGAAAAGATGGTGACACGACGAACGTGAACCGCAATCGAAAGTGACTGATTATTCATTGCGCCTCCGGCAGGTCGCAGCCATTTGTTCTCATTCCCGTCATGGATAGCGAACTTTTATTGAAAATGAAGAAAAATGCATTCGAATAGCTGCGTGGGGGGACAGCTCGAGTGACAAGAAAGTAAATTGAAATTGAAAGTGACTGATCTTGGATTTTAACATGTTTTTATACTCAGATTGGTTATATCGTTAAAACTATCAAGTAACCGCAGCTATTTTAGAGGACAGTGAAGATGTGACAAAGAATCATTCGACTCAAAGGAGTTTTAGCAATGGATTAGTACTAGGCTAGCAACAAGAGATTAAAAAACATGTGTACACGATATCGAGGCAGCCAAATAGATTAATTTATCGGTGAAATGAAATACCCGTGAATTTTGTTCAGCGTTACGAGCATAGACAAAAGCGCCGCGCTTCCGGTATTGTAAGATTCACCAGCTCCATCCGGGATCCTCGAACGACGCATTGATTCGATATTCCCCGGATAGATACACGTACTCGACCGAGATTTTGAGGGGACAAGCGCGCGTAGATAGGAATACACCTGTACCTATCCGTCCGCTTTGAGGACGAGGATCGGGAGGCGACAAGAGACGGCGCGTATCGGATTCGAACAGGCGTGGATCGCGCGGCTAATTGCAACGGCAAGCGTAATCGAAGCCAGCCTTGCGAGAATGGAAATTTCTCTCGAACGTATCGCTTCTTCGATTGACCTAGTTCTCGCGCGCGCCCACGATAGGATGGTGGCACGATCTCCCGTTCGTCGTATTTCATCCGCAGCACCTGCCGCTGACGATCCACCCCCGCGAGGGAAATCATTGCGTCGATCGCGATTTCTGGGAACAAGCCTGAGCCGGTCTGCTCCACCGAAACTGCGTTATTAAAATTCGATCCGCGATCGGCGCGGCAGGGCGCGCCGTCGCACAGTGGTCCGGTAGCCCGCTTTTTGTGGCCAAAACTATTGTAGCGTTATTTCACGGTTTAATGTTATATTATTATAGGTCGTTGGATTCGTCTTGATACCAGTTAGAATAGCAGGAAGTAAAAAATACATGTTAATAATTAAAAAATTGAGGTAACCTTCAGTTTTTTATATAAAAGAAAATGTTTCTTTAATTTTTTATATTGAAGTTTGTAGAAGAGTGAATACTCATCAACTTTCGTTCGAAACATTTTTTTGTCAGATCATCGGAAATATTCGAAAAATCGTGTTAACAATGCTCACGGTGGTGCGCGGTCTAGAAATCGCGAGAAAGTTGCCAAGTTTTAATTGTTAATGTTGACCACGGTTTTTACTGTTTTTAGCGAAAACTTCGACTAGCCCGTGCAGTCGACACCCCTTAATTTTCCCGGGAAGCCCGACGAATCGGAGACACCTGGATATGTCTGTCTGCTTTCATCCTGAAGATTAGAGCTGCCGTCGAACTAGCCGAGTCCAGGCTTGCTTTCAGGCGGCGAATGAAAATTACCGGCAAACAAACTTGTCATTTCATTAAGCAAATGAAACACGCGGCTAGTAGCGGTTTGGTATCGCCGAGTTCTTCGCGATCCGTGTAAAACCGGCCAGCTTTCGGCCAGACCCGTTAATTAAACGCGGAACCAGGACCGATAGCCTGTGGACGAACTTTAATCATGGACTTGACCCAAAAAGCCTGGAATAACGCGTCGCGAGGAGTCACGGCCGCGAGGAAGGAGTGCCCCGTTCGACCCTGCTCTTTATTAAGGACGTCCGGCGACCGTGCACACCTTGAGCCGGTGTCCTTGAGCTCCTCTTCCTCCGACGAACCGTTCCTACCCCACTTCCGATTTCATGTACGCTCGATAGAACGCACATGGCGACTCGGTCAAATGTGTACCGTATTGAACGGTGGCGACTTTTCGGCGCCAGATTTTCACCGACTTCGAGCGAACTTCGATCAACCGTTCTGCGCCCCGAAAATTCCAAGGATTCCCGGAAAGTTCAGAAAATTATGGAACCTTACGGGGTGTATCCCTCGAGGAACAGAAGCACGAACGACGAGAAGTGTGACACGATACAGAATTGAATACAGCGACTAGCATCGCCTTTATTGAAAGGGGACCGAACGATTGCGATTTTTTCAAAATTTCATTTTTACGTCATACAGTAAACTAAAAATATCAAAGCCGTTTCATCCACCGTATATCGGCGAGGCAATATCAATTCAATGACGAGATTTTTGCTTTTAATTATTTCTTTACCGAAACTTTTACCAGCACATTTGTGTTTCACATATGAACAGTTCGATTTAAAGGGACGAATATATAATCAGGATTTGTTATACACGTCAGTAGTAAATTAGTGAAAAAGGTGCTACACTGCGATAACAATTTTTTGAATCGAGCTAAATGTGATTGTATCTAATATGCAGATTGAAAATGTTATCGTTTAAATCTTCACGTGAGCTGTACCAAAATAAAGTGTAACACAGTTAGAACATAAATACTCTTACAATAGTGTTGTAGTTAATCAATTTCTTAAAGAAAGCATCATGCAAATTAACTATAACAAGACAACAGTAAAAAGATAGTATGTAAAGAAACCATGCAGTATCGTTCATAATTATCCTAACAACCGGCGTGTCGCATTGCCACGTTGTGCACAACAATGAAACTTGTCGAAGGACGCCAATTTTGTGTCTTCCATCAACAATGTATTGAAAAGTAGAAATTGTGCAGAGACATTCGAGAGGAGTTGGCACTATGAAAAAGTTGAAAATTTATCCAGCCGGAATCGATAATTACTGCCTTGCCGTGGGCAAACTACTTTTCAGTAGCGAAAACACATTTGCCCTGTGTACTCAAGAAAGATGTCGGTTAAAAGGCCACTCGAAGAGTGGGCTTGAAGAAAGTCGCCATAATTGTTCTGCCGACTACAACTCCTTTCTTTCTGGGACCTCTGTTTGTCAAACATGGTAACGCACTCGGGGGATTCGGTATTGAGCCAGGCGGACGAAAAAGCACGTACACAGAGCGAGGCGGCTTTCTGAAAGACTTCTGAAAGACCGGAATAGACAACGCGCGCGGCGAGCAATGCCCGCCACTTCCGGGGGGAATCCTTTGTTAATTGCGGATGGCACTTGACCTTGTTCCTGCTGGAGCACGTGGCCCGAGTTACCCGGAAAAAATGATCTACGTGTTAAACACGTCGACCGGCGAAGATTTAATTAGCGAGTCGGCGAGTGTTTTCCATCCGGGACTGTATGGTCGCGCTTTCAATTTCGCGGTTTGCGTATTACTCGATCAAAGGGATTTCCTCGTGTATCGTCGCCGCGAATTGAGTGCCATTACCGCTGGAACATTCGTGTGCATTGGATCTAGCTTTCCCAAAGTGGTTTGGAAAAATTACGCGATCTCAAAAATTGAAACGGACGAAATTACTGGTTTCTATAATAAGGTCTTTATAGAATTACTTGTCAGAATGTAGTAAACAGAGAGAAAGTAAGCGAACTATTTTATGAACAAAATTTTTTTGTATTTATGGAGAAACGAAGGTGACGTCAGTTTCTAAGATCCTTGACCTTGTGTGACCTCAAATATTATTGTATCGCGTGCGATTGAATTTGTCTTTCACACGACATTGAAACAAAAAATTGAAGACCACCTTGGTTTCTACGTAAATACGTACAAAAAACCTGTTCCACAGTCATTATGTTATTGGCGGAAAACAATGCGACCTTCTCCCCTCTCAGTTTTTCTGTATACTTATCATTTGCAAGAAAAACGCGGGCTAACGAGTGCGGGAACGCTCTGAATATTTGATCTCGAGTTTCACTAGAACGAACGTCAGAGGAGCGCGCTGTCCAAGTTCTACGGAAATTCGGCGTTTTCGAATGACAAGTTGCAATTTTACCGGACTACTTACTGCCGATTAAAGGGCCGCCGTACGTTGACAAACGACTAACACGCTATTTCTCAACGTCTGCTGGGAATCACGGAAATAATTTAATCGCACGACGAACCGACGGAAGGCGTCTGCCAGGTAGAAGATGAAAATAGACCCGAAAATTCGAGTTCCGTGCCAGTTTCAAGACTTTAATAGGATTACAAAGAGCGGTTCCCGAAGTTCCGAGTACGAAAAGCTTTTTGGCGATCGACGCCGCGCCGAAGGCTGTCGACAGGAATGGTTCGCGTGTCCGCACATCAATTATTTCGTACTTGAATATTGATAACTCCGGGCAGGTAGGCAGACTACGTACACAGATAAAGGCGCACATAAAAAATTCAAGAATCGTGACTAATAACAATTAAAAAAAATTATTTACACATTAGCTAGTAAACTAATCCTTGTAATGTATCAAAAAAAAAAACTCAAGCTGTTGGGTCCAATTTTGAGAAAGTTATTCATTTTTAAAAGGTATACGAATAGTTTGGACACCCACTGTATATAAGAATCCTACTCTGTGCCGTGGCTCCGCTTTTATAAATAACAAATTAACAAGGCTTAGATTGTCCGTGTCGCAACAATTCTTGCGGAAACTGCTCCATCTTACGATGTCATCGACGACACACAGTCAATTACATATATCGAAGGTGCGATTTATAATACACTGAAAAAGATTCATGCTGCAAGCGGCGAAGCATCAATTAAGGATTGCAAACGCTAGGCTGTATCGTGATTTTAATTAAAATAAAGGGAGAAAAACGAGCAATCGCGTTCCCCGGCACGAAACGAAAAAACAGAAAAAATGCCGAATAATATAAACGAGAAAATATTTGTCGGTCGTCAGCGACGGATTTAATTAAAAACTTTGGCAACCGGGGAGGGGAAAAAAAAGCGAGCGCAGACACGCGTAACGAATTTTTAAAAAAAAAAGCGAGTACGAGAAGAGATCGGCCACGCATCAATATCCGCGGTTGTGAAGCTTTGTAATTAGAGAACAAAGGAAAAAAAAACAGATTCAGCAAACATTGTTGCCGCGACTAGCCGGCCAGCGATGCAATCACTAACGCGAACGTGCTAGTAAATCGTTAATTTGCCTTTCCGGATGCTTCATTCGAGAAAGTATTCAAAATAAACGAAATTGTAAAATGGTGGAGATAAATAAGAAAGTTCCATTGAAAGTTTTCAATAACTCACCCGTACAATATATCAGGAGTGTACGAACTGAAAAAAAGTAATTAACAGAAGTTGTAAATCTGGCATCTGAGGGCAGAGAAATCGAAAATGTTTTCGTATCCTATGTGGAGCGTGTGGCGTGTGTGTGCGAGTGTGTGTTGAAGAGAAAAGAAAATGAGAACAAACATAAATGGAGTGCAAGGCAGAAGGAGGATCCTAAATCGAGATGTTTTTCTGTGCCAGTATGCGGATGAATAATAACGGCCGTAAAATCTAAGAGAAAATCGTTCTTTGTCCACCCTCGGTCAAGGAGCTTTCACGTAGCCTCATATTCGTGCTGTTCCTCGATTAAAACATCTTACAAAGTTCCCTTCCCGGCGAGTTTCTGACCTACATTTTTCTAATGGACCGTGGAAACGTCTATACACACTCCTTTTGTAGGACTATGTTGAGTTCTCTCGATCCACACTCAATTTCGACGTTGCTGTCTGAACATTTCTTAGCAAATGTAAAAGCATGTGCTGTTAGACAGAAGTTCCGGTGAGAGATTCACAAAACTGAATCCAAAGCGACACACATTGACCATGTTAATTCAGATAAATGTCGAAAACCAAGTGTTAAATTACATACTGACTAAACCACAATTGTTATTTTTTCAAACCAGGGGAGTTCATGCACATTTTCGTTGGTTAATAAACAGTTTTGATCAAACCAAGATGTACTTTCCTTGAATACTCGATTCATTTAGCTAAAAATGGAATAGAAATTTCCCAGAACAATTAAATCATTTCTACCATCTGTAGACTAAACGTAAAGTTTCAATTGTAAGACCGAAAAAAAAGGAATTGTTTAATAAATACTTGTGACATGTTACATTGTCCTCGGTGTTCATAAAAATTCGATAGAGCCTAATCCGGAAACATGCATTTCGTTTTCCGTCGAAAACTGAGCTTCGGAAAACTGTTCCCTGGATTGTAACAGTAAAGGTAAAAGGTTTACTACATAGTCTCTCTCCTTCCTCCTGGCCGAAAAATACAGTCTTCCATCGGGGCGGAATGTTTCACGACCGCGGGCTCGTGAATACAGGAATTTTCCGGTCGAAGGGTTCCGGAATAAAAGACTCTCTTTCATGGTCGTCGATGTCGTGAGTACCGGGTCTGTTGATCCGGAATGGTGGCCCGGATCCCGTAAAATCACGGCCGTGACCTTACACGAGATTAGGGGATCGGGTTTCCTCGTCTTTCTCGGAGCTCGCGTCTGCGGGGGAGATCTTTGCGCTTGACCTGGGCCAACGGATCCCCGTTGCCAACGAAACACCCAAACACTATGTATATGAATAGACTGCGGATCTTTGTCCAAAATAAAAATTGTCTGCATCAATTTTAAGAAACAGGAGCCAAGGAAAAAATTCTTTCCTTCTTTAATAATTTCAGTGGGTTAAAAATAGTACATTGGTGTTTCTAAATTCTCTTCACCTGTGAACTTTCTAAATTGGACTTATACATTTTTGTTATAAATGCATAAAATAGTCTATATATAGAATATACAATTATAGCTCGTGTATGTTACAATCAATGCAGACAATTTTTATAATCTTGCACAAGGGTCGTCGATAAGGGGTCGCAACGAATTCTCCCCGCACGAAATATATTTAAACAATCAATTGTGGGTTCGGTGGCATCGATCGCCATCGATTTGCGGATTCGCCGGGATCCCTTCGCGTAGGTACACGTATTTTCCGGGACTATCGAGTAGAATTAGACGAAATGTCGGTGGCGCTAACGTTTAATGGCCGCGGTCGACCGCACGCGCTGTAATTTGCATCCTGTCGTTTTCTCCGGGTGTCCCGTCCTTCTCTGTTCACCGGTGTCCCCGATTCCCGTCTCTTTTCCGAACCTGCCCGATCGTCTGTCACAATTACGTTGCCATTTTGCCGGCCGACACGTACCAGACTTCCTCTTTTTTAATGTCTGCGCGATCCTACACTATGAATCAGACACACGCGGCTAGTACCCACACCATCGCCTCTTGTGTTTCGTTAGCACTGCTACTAGGAAGCATTTGTACCGCCCGGCTGGAACACTCTACGAGCTATACGTCATCTTGGCCGTGGAACGAAGAGGGTCAGGGATTTTCCGGTTTGTCACGATTAATGACGTCGTCGTGCTCCTGGGTCGCTTTTGTTGCTGGGACCACCCTCGCACTTGCGGTTGCCAGCTAGATGACGCGACTCACTCCAATCTTAAGATTTTCACGTTTTATATATCCGGCGATTATTCCATAATTTTTTTAAGTCTGACCGTCGATATTTCCGTAGATCTTTCAACAGCAATAACAATTTCAATCAACAAGTCCCTCCCAGTAAGGTAATCTAATAATTTCGTTCGAGATTATTATGTAAAAATAAATTGCAATCTGCATAAATGCATAGAATCCATAATTTGTCGATTTAAAGTGTACAGCCAAAAGGGTCGACACATTAAGCTCGAATATTTCTGAGCAGCATATGAGGGTTAAGTTTTGATTTTGACTAGAATCTCCTACACAGTGAGATGCATCCTATATACGTCAGGACCAGGACTGAAACGTTCGAAAATCTGACTTAAACGTCGCGTTTGGCTCGCAGCCACAGATATTTCCCGAAGCTACGTGTCCACTTGAGAGTTCCACGTCGAGAGTTGCGGGACACGGACTCGGGGGACATTCTCCAACAGTTTACTCTTCAATTACCGTCGCATCCACTCGCCGGAGTGAAACTTGCTGCGGTTGTAAGTTGCTTAAGGTACAGATTAAAACCTCCTTCAATTAGGTAAACAGCAAAGTTACACCCGACGTTTCGTTCATACGGTTGTTCCGCCTGATTTATCGGCTTGCCCGGCAAGCGAAGCTCAAATAGGCTCTCAGCTTTGATGCTCTTCGAACTATGTAATCCGCGAGACAACAATTCGAAACAGTGATCAGACTTCTATTTTCTCGTTGTTCTCTTATCAGACTAGCTCTGCGAGATAATCTATGTAAACTACGCGGCAAAGGAGCTACATTTATTGAACGACCAGTCATTGTGATCCGCATACACGATTACCGGCCGGAGCAAAATCGACCATTTAATCACTGTAATTCTGCAGTGACTGTAAAACTGGAAACTTAGTTTCCTTCAATTACTGCTAAAGACGTGTATTCAATTGTAATTCTTATTTATTTCCACGTAATTTTACTGAAGTGAGGAACATTTTTATGTTCATAATTGTGGTACGAGTTCAAAAGGATTAATTGTCGCTTGAATCAATCTTTTATTATGAATAATCCAGCTACCGCCTTGGGACATGGTGTAAACATTTTCATTCTTCATTAGTGATTTTGACACTCTAAACCTACTAAAATACTGAAAATGATTTCATACGAAATGATAGGAGCCGGGCAAAGTCTAAATAAAATCGATCTTGTCATTTTTATAAGGAGACATGTACCAATTACTTTTAAGGCTTGGTAGGTTTAGCGTTAAACAACTAAACGCTCAGTGTAACATCGTAAACATCGATAAACATGATGTTTATCGTCTCGATAAAGGTTACGAGCCGAAACACTTCCTCAGTTCAGCTTCACACCGCAAGCACCGCGACCGAGATTGGTCAGATCTGATACAATTGGTTGAATGAATCGTAATGCGACACGATTAGATAATTCAAAGGGTACAACGAAACAATAAACGTGGAACGACAGTGAACGAGCTCACCGAATAGCGGCGCTAACAAGCAACGAAAAGATCCCGAGACGGCTCGGGAACGATTCACCTGTGAAATTACTCAGTCTAGTTTTTATCAGCTGCCGGTCTCGATCCGAAACGTGATGAGCATCTCGCAACACGAGCGAGACACGTCGATCGCCTTTCATAAAGTGCCATTGCACGTGGAATCTGGGTTAAACGATTGTCCGTGAAAGGAGAAGGGTTATTAGCGGCGAATTTTCTCGAAAGCGCATCGATCGTAGATCGTTACCGGCCCTCCCGAGAACGACAGTTTATGGGACAGTTTCACTTACAGATTTAGTCAGACTTTCAAAAATGACAATTTCGCGAGACATAACAGCGCGATCACTAAGCCTAGATCACCCACGCCACGTTGTCTCGACTCTGATTTTAATGAAACAAGAAGCAACTCGAAACTACATTCACGTTTCTTGGCGGTTCGTGTGTGGTTCGGGTTTCATCGGAATTGCTTTTGAGATGCTTGTGAAATGCGTCGGCAGTCACAATAGATGTTCACTCCATTCCTGTAACCTACATATTATGTGTTTGAAGCGATTCGAGTATGATGGACAGCTATTATGACCATTAGCGTGTCTCAGACTTCTTCTTCCCAAGAACAGGTTACCGATAACTGTAGTTATCCTCGTAAAACAAGTTGGAATTCTTTTATTGGGCGTAACGTTAATAACTCTGTTCTACAAACGATGTTACTCCATCGCTCAACGATCGAACGAGGTTTGCCACACATAACTATTGTACAACTATATAATTTCGATAATACAAGTTCTACCGATTAACTCCACTACGATTCCAATACCTATTCAACTAGTTTCTACTGATTACTAATACAACAACAACGTCGCCACAGAATGAAGATTGTGCCCTAATAGGAAACAACAACTATGTACTACCACATAAAAGAGCGTACTTCACAAGCAAATCCTCTCGCACAAAGCCACTACCGGTGACCCGGAATGCATCTTGCAATTCCACCTGGTTGCGAACAAAAAATCGCTACAAAGGTGGGTTTACCACAACAACCATCAAGTGGATGAGAAACCAGGAAGTAATTACACGGAATAAAAATGCGATCTGTCGTACAGAAAGTGGTTCGCTGAAAACGGATCCAGTTGCAGATGCGACGTTTTCCTTCGACAAGAAAAATAAGAACCTAATCACGCTGGGCTTCTCGAGGTAGCCAGCTCGACGTACCTTCTGTAGAGCTTGTCCCTGAGGATTCTGCGCCCCAAGGTGGCGAAAGGACGCAGCGGGAAAATCTGTTGCCTGTTCCTCGTCATGGTTGCTCTCTCTCTCTCTCTTTTTGGCGTTCACGTATCCGAAAGGCACTGTTCACGTCGGTTTTCACCCATCGCGTTCCACTTCTCCGAACTTCAAGCTTCCCGGGCGCGGATCATCGGAACTGGGAACGTCCGTTGGAACAATCGCCGCGTCGAGGAAAACCAATTACAGTCGGCAGCTTTCTATCGGCCATTCGTACAATTTTTCAAACGGTAAATCTCGCGCGCGTCAACCGGCGAGGCTGACTAATCGTCGAACGCGCGCGCGGCCCGGTTTAATTGATCGATTTATGCCGTTTCATTAAATCCTCCTTAACCGTCTAGCCCCATTGAATTTCCCGGCTCGCCTCCTACGGGTCTCACTTCTCTCTCGCTCTCTCTCTCCCGTGTTTTCAGCCTCTCTGTTTTCTCGTTCCAAGATCTACCTCTCTCTCGATCGTTCGCGATCTTCGGCCGCGTGTTCGGCGCTCTTTTCCGCCGGCGAACTGGTTCGTCCGGAATGGGTATTTTTAGTTAGGCGACCGTTCCGAGCCTGTTTATGGGGTCAACACCACGTGAAACACGCGCGCCCGACTGTTCAACAGACTTCGAAAGGGGAAAATATTTGATGGAGCCCGCCGAACGGACGTTCGGGCCGAGACACCCGCTACCGGAAGCCAGTCTTCACGGCCAAATGGCCGGATAATCACTCGATGATCCTACTCGCTGCGTGGCAGCGAATTACACTACACTCTTCTGCGTTCTGCTGCTGCCGACCGAACTTGTTTCTTTCACTTGGTTTTTACACTTCAGTTTGCGCCGGGGTGTTAATCGCGAGTCTATGAGAATTCGAGGTGCGAATCTCTCCTTTTCACTGTTCCTTTGACGAGCGACGACGTGGCAACTGCCTGGTTTAGCCCGTGGGCTAGCGGATTAATTAATTTCGTGTTATGTCCGGGGTTTTTACAAATTCTGCAAAAGGTTCAGATTTATGGAGTTTGGTGTTCTTGGTTTGCTGGAGAATATCCTGCACTTTGGGATCTTTCTTCGATCAAAGTGTTCACCTCAAATGCTACAGAATTAAGAAGTTCTAATGCTAGTAATCACGAAGAAACCCGTGCGGCAACTGGTTAAGAGAATGTTTAACAATCGTGGTTGTTTAAACGAGTCTCGCAGAGCAAATGCTGAAAGGATTCGCGTATGTAGATGGCGAGAGGCAACGCATTTCATCGCGAGCCGGCAAATATCGAGCAAATCGACCACCGGCGTTTAAATAAAAGATACGCATAATCGTTGTAAATTTTTCAGTGCGCGGGGGGTGGAAAGAGGGAAACAATTTAAACGCGTCGATCGCGGCCGCCTGAACTGTGCAAACAGAATGCAAACGCGGGGGAGGAATCCGAATTGCAAAGCGACTAAGGCGATACTTCCGGCGTCGCGTCGGGGAAAAACGAGCAATGTAACCGAGCGAACAAATTGAAAAAGTAAATGTGCGTAGCTCTCGTAAATTCGTCGGAAGTTTTGCGGCTGTATGTCCTCCGCCGCGCCGTTCGGGGAAATTAGCTGCATCGGCGATCGGTCGGGCTGAAAACGCGGCGCAAAAATGCAAGAAGAAAAAAAAACAAAAAAAACCAGCCACAAATATAAACAATCCGCGGACGCGTCCCGGAATTAATCAACGGTACCCACAGCAGCGGTTCGATTTCACTTGGGATTCCCAGTTTCGCCTCGGCGTTGCTCAAAGTGTCGCCGATTCGACAAAAATCCCAACTTTCTCGACAGATCGACGGACAACGATCGTCAAGCGGAATGATTAAGTAATTTCGAAAACGTTAACGAGCTGTTCGAATCAATCATCTCCGGCTGCTTGGCAGAATCCTCGACAGTTCGATCAATCAATCCGGCGAGGATGAAACGGAAAAATCTTTCGAATCGATTAAGATATTCGCGGGAATGCGTCTGCAAGACGTTCTCTTTGAAACGATTACACGCGCCGTTGCGCTCGCGACTACATATTTGCTTGTTAGCGAAACTTTCAGCATACCTCGGAATGTACTCGTACTTTTGGACCTTGACAGCGGGCCAAAAATATGTTTGCGCGAAATAAAAATTGCATATGAATTGCAATGAACGGAAGAAATTTCTGCCTTCCTATAATAATTTTGATAATCTCGGAGTAATACATTCATTTCCCATTTTTATTATAAAATCCGCTGTCTAATAATAATCACAACAATTTAATCGCTGGCTACTTGCTCATAGAATTTCGACCTGCTCGATGATTTAATAGAAATAATTAACTCTCGAACATTTTATATTGCAGTATATATGCAATTGCGCGTATTCAAGTTTCAATTCTCGAATTTTGCTTCTATCAGAATGCTGTAATGCAATATTACACATGCATACAGTATATTAAAAATTACGCTCCCTCAACAGAAGGAGGTCGCGTAAAAAAGTTTATGGAAGGTAATAAAAATACTAGCACAAACGGTAATGAAACGAGTTCAACGAACGCCGATATCTTGTAAATCAATATAATCGGAGCAGAGGGTGGGCATATTAAAGTGTTCCACTAAAATGAAAATTGAAAACCAATTTTTTTAAACCAGCTAACTATCACATTGAAGTTAATTTAACCATACCGTGCGAAACACAGTTCCTCTTCCTGACAATTTCATGTTTCATATAATTCAGAATAACGTTGAGCGTCTAAGAAAATTGATCAACCTCTTCGCAAGTTTGTATATGCAATCAATTTTCGAACCACTCGAAATTCACCGAAACATCACGGACGTAGAACAGTTTCACACGAATCCAATGAACAGAGGAAATATCCTCGGGTCGTTCAACGAATCGCCAAAGCCAATTAAGAGGTGCACAGATTCCCAGGACCGAATGGGTGCAAGAAAGACTCGAGCTGTGATCGCTTTCACAAATTATCACATCACACCGGCCGCAGCTTTCCTGCGGTTTCGTAACGCGCGGTCTCTCTCGTAGGTTTCTTCTGTCGGCAGAGGACAACGTCGCGTCGCAGGAAAACTCGATCGGAAACGCGTATCGTTGAAGGACCTTGGCGCGTCTGGTCCGCTCGTTCTCCGAATGACAGATACCATCGGGCTTTCCTCTCTTTCTGCCCCTACCCCGTGTGTCAAGCGCCACGAGAGAGGAGATGAGTCGTACGCGATTCGTTCCCTTCGTTCCTTCTACTCGAACGACTTTCCTATGCGTCACCGGTGCACAGTCGTAACCGATCTCCACCCACGTTAACCGGTCCCAGAACGCCTAGCGTTCCGAACTCTGACCAATGACTCTTTGTTACAATGTTGTCGACAGCACCGGACATTCTTGCCAGTCGCGGTAGATGCATTTTCTCTGACGAAGACATTGACGTTAAAGAGTAGGGATACAAGAGGCGACTTAGGAAGAAAACGACATTTTAGAGAGAGAGACAACCCATACAACCAATTTGAAGGACCATGATAAACTATTGGTGTGCAAGAATGATAGTACATATGATGCGTCTCTATGATTTAAAAATTATAAATATATGTGTACATGAATATATCCACATTGTGTTTGTAAGTAAGATGTTTTCAGTGTATGATACGATAATTTATTTGTAACTTATTTGTAATAAGTATTGTTGTAATGTAACCGTAATGGGATATATTCTTAAAATATATTTTTTAGAGTTATCATTTTCTTCAATCTTGTAAATACTTCGAAAACCAATGTTAATAAATAGTACATTCTAAATTGTAGTAGTTTAGACATTGACACAAGATAAGGATACTAAATCTAGTGACAGTCAAAGGTGCCGCCCGGAGTGTCGCCTCTTGTTGTAACTCTTTGGTAACGTCCTGATGTAAAAGACTATGCGATACCGATGTGAGCGATATTTTGTGAAAAATCTTCGCTACCTATCGAGGGGCCAGCAAACTCAATTGCCAACGATAAAGTTTAGGCAAAGTTTGAACAGCTTAAATCACCTTTGCTGGAGAACGTCTCTGCGACACGGAAACAAAGTTGACGGTAGCGCGTCAGGTGCGATGGGAAGACTTGCGATTTATTTAACAGAGCTTGGGAACTGCGTAACGAACGAGAAACTAATGCTATAAATTTGTAACCGAGTTGCCGGGTTGTGTGTCGGTTGATCCCTCTGCCCACGTTAACCGCTTGGGCGTACGCCTTGTGGATAACCTTCGTCGCGGTCGTTAATACAGGAAAATTGCACGGAGGAGTCGCGAGTTTCTGCAATGTTTCTTGCCCGTCCCCGTGAAACACCGGTGTACAGCTTGTTTTCAGCTGGGGTCGCGCGACATAAACGTTTTTCATTTAATTTTAGAGCGGGACGCTCTCACCTGTCCTCGACGATTACCGAGGAAATTAATATTAATGGCGAGTCGAGTGGCTGCTTAACTTTACGGTGGATCGTCGCACTAGGATGCTCGACTTTTCAATAGCCAATGAATCGAAACAACAGTAAAATATAAATATTTACAGTAGGCTCCAGTGTAACACGACCAAAAAAAAACTGTACACATGTATTTTATGTAATAGTAAATATACAGTAAATCTACGAAAAAATTCTTTAAAATGATTGTATAATTGCTGTCACAGACAGTACACGTATACAGTCTGTTTAAACAATTTCTCAGCTGAAGGAGGCCCCACCTAAATATCTCCTTTATTTTTAATGACAAAATATTTGTGTCAATCAAGGAAGTCGGAGTTCCTCCGAATAAATACAGTGGACAGTAAAAATGAGAAAAAAGTTGAAACTTTATCAAGTTTTCTTTTTATCTGGTGGAATCGTTATCGTGCTTTGTGAACAAGAAGTAGAAGCAAATGAAGACGCCATTTACGGATCAATGGTGGGGCGGATAAGTATTACACCAGTTGGTGTAATCGGCCGGGTCAAGGAGAAACGAAACCATCCCGTAATAAATGCAAAGAAGAAGACGAGACACCGAATTCTTGAGTAATTAGGCAGATTAACATAGAGCTCCTTAGAAGGCTTGCTCATCAACGTGATGAAACACAAGTAGGTTATCTCCAGACAGCGGATCTTTATGCTAAATAAAAATTGTCTGCACCAATTACGAGAACGTGGTCATTTTCTCTTAACAATTATAATAAATTGAAGATAACAGTGTTGGTTAAATCTTCTGACAATTTTCACTGTGTTTCATGTTTCAACTACTCATATTTGTTGTAAATGCAGAAAGGCTTTATAGAACTGATTTGTCGAGAAATTGTTAAGTATACTTTAATCAGGTATACGTCACCGTAAAAATCGAATGCGATTTAAATAAATTCAATTCCGACCAAATGCGTAAAATCCGCAGTCTAATCTTCAAGAAATAAGCTGTGACTAGATTCGCCGATCTTAACACTCTAAAAGCAAATTTCGTAGATGCTCATCTGACACGCGGAAAAATAGCTTGATCGTCCTAACTCGTTACGCGGGAATGCCGCGCTAATTTGAAATGCAAATGGGGACAGGGGCGAGCCGTCATTTTCCTTGACAAAGACATTATCCGTTCCGAATCGCGGCGGTTCCGGCAAGTTAGCGGCTCGTCCCGTGTGAAACATTTCTCGTGCAGGATGAGACGCGAGAGTTTTGTACGGCGCGGCGTTCCCGCGGAGAGTGAAAGTAATTCGCGAGCGTAACAGAACAGAAAGAAACGGCCACGGTCGAAGGCCCGTGAATAATTTACAGGACGATCTCTAGCAGCCGCGTAATAATAATTGATAACGCGTGGTTCGCACGCGTCACGGAGAGCGGCGCGGCGCGCAAGTCATTGCGGATTTCACGGAGCGTATAATCGCGAATCCGCTCGTCTCTCGCGGCCACGGCCGTCGCGAATCGCGAGCTAACGAGACCATTAGACGCACAAAACCGAGGAAGAGAGCTGGCTGCTCGTAATTTTACGGAGAAACCTGGAAAGAGTAGAAATCTGTCAAGATCTCGTTCACTGAATCACGGCTGCGGTCCACTTGCTACACTAGACGCGCGCAACTTCAACTTCGTCGCTTGAAGTACCTCGCGAAGCTCGCCAGAAAATCGCTGTGATTTGATACGGAGAAATCACGTGATAGGTGTCATACATGGAATAATAAGTGCACGCGATCATCGACAATCGTCGGAAAACTGCTAAGAAAAATCGACAACGTAGATCCGTTCTGTGCCATTGTTGAAGTTTACATTGGAACAGTCAATCTTAAGTAAAAATCTTGCTACAGTGAATTCCAAACAGACCGCGTATTTCCGATTTTCGACAAATTGTCAATGTTTAAACATTTATAATGTCGTAACAGAAAAATGTAGAACGTAAGGTATAACGTAAAGCTTTCAAGCTTTAGAATGAGTACAAGTTTATTGATGCACGAAATTAAAGCGGTTTAAATATCGACAATTTCTCGAAAGTCAGAAAAATTCCGTGTAATAAAAATAGTGTTTGAAGTCACCGTACGCTTAGTAACGCTGCAGGCAATATTATTTGTCACGCCGTGCCGAGAAGAAATATGGTTTCCGTACTGTAGTTAGAATAATTTGACACTTTAGAGAGTAGAGGACGTGATTGATTGTTCGACTGATAAATGACTTGCTTCTGTACCTTTAAGCGATTATCGTTTTAGTAATTGCCGTTGGACAATTTTTATGCGTTTGACGCTGCTGTTTTGACACACAAATACTACTATCATTCGAAGAAATTATTGTATCGTTTACAAGTATTGCCAATATCGTTCAATAAAAAGGTTAGCGGTGTTTGAGTACAACAAGGGAACGATGCGCATGATGGGACTATAGTTTGGAAAGAATTGGATGTGTATTAATAGACGTCGTTTAAGTAGGATGTATACCCAGGAAGAGCCACGGAGTTGGAACGAGTCATAGTTCCTGGTTCGTGAAAGATACATGAACGTGCTAGAGCTAAGAATCGAATGATACAATGTACCTGCTGTTCCATGAATTTCCTACTTTCTGCAGCGACGTACCGCTAAAAGGAAACTGTATTGCTTTTCAATTTTATACATAAAGATATGGCACAGCATGTGGCGACCAAAGTACTGTTCACTCTGCAAAATCGTTCAGTCTATTGTTACTAAAGTTTCTAAACAAGATATCCAAAAAGTTTGAAGACAGTTTATAAATTCCAGTAAATACGCGATATAAAAATAAATGTACGTATTTAAATTTCACTCTTTGCAAAGCGTGACATCACCGCCTAAAATCGTCCCGGCCAAAAATAGGTTGCGTGACGTATCAATTACTCTTTCCGCGCACGAAGATTCACAATTTCCAGTATTTTTCAGGGCCCTGATTCTCCCGGCAGAAAATCGCGTAATCATATTTTCCTAATAGCGGGGAAGATGCGAGGGACAACGCATTTAATGTTCCAGCGAAGCCATAAATATTTCCAGCGCGAAAAAGAGCAGCGAGAAACGCCATGTTGAATGGCAGCTTAAACGGCCCGCGTTGTGTCGCGTGCCGGACAGACTGAAATTTCTCCCGGACCGAAACAAAACCGAGAGGAATGGAGATGGATAGCGGTGCCCGAAATCTTTCGTTGCCGTTTCGACGTGGCTCACGCAATGAGCGCAGCGCGCAATCGTCCTCGTTGATCTCGTTCGGAGCGGGTTTCGCGATCGCGCGAAATGCAACCACGCCGAAGGCTAGGCTAGCTTTGTTACGGTCGTAGAATGCGCTTGTTTTCTGGTATTTTTACGATCGACACACGCAACGCAACCTCTAGCGATCCGGAAAGTTTGCGACCGCGATTACATAATTCGTGAGATTCGGCGCGAAACGTTTCTGCGAGCGTGGCCTGGATTCGGATCGACGTGGTTCGCGTTGCGCGAGACATTGGCGACCAACGATACGTATCGACGCCGGCTAATTGGTCAATTAGAATCGGTTTCTACCTTTTTCAACAAAATAATCTGGGGAACGTGACGAAATTCCGTTATGTCACAAGCATCTCGCAAGAAATCCACGTTTCCCGGAAGAACGAAAGTTATGAACGAGGCAGAGTCCTCGAGAATTTGTTTGCGAACGGACAGCGAATTTTTCACGGTGCGCTCGAAGATCGTAAACCGAACTAATGCGGCCGGTGTTCTAATAAGCAACCGGTGTGTTCTGGGGCTTCTTAGAGCGCGGAAACCTTGCGGAAAGTTCTCGTTTGCGGTGAAGACTGACGCAAAAAAGAAAAAAGCGACGCACTCGGCGAAAGGGAAATTGTTATCAGACGGAAACATTATTCAACGCTTTCATTACTCGCTCCGAGACGGATCTACTTCCCGGCGGATCTACGTAGTTCGCGTTCAATTTACGACCGGGCAAATTCAAGTCGAACTATTTCGACGGCTTCTTCCCACGGTTACCCGACGCGAAATTAAATTTCAACTTTCCGCCGCGGCGACCACTGGAGAAGATTCAAATAACTCGCAATATTCTTACCGCGGACCGGCGCAACAAAGAATCCCCTGCACTACGGGATCCATAATATGTATTCTAGAAGATGATGCCCGTAAGTATCCCCGCGACCGGGTAGTCTTTAAATAATCCGTCCACGAATGGAAAAGAACTTTCGCGGAACGAACCAGGATTATGCGGGATTATTGCATTCTAGCGCGTGCGCGGCGGCCTGTCCTGACGAGACCTCCACGTATCGCAACCATAATTCTCGTCCATGAAATTGTCTTCACACTTGACCAACCGAAACGGACACATTCTTGCCGATACAAGCTTTCGAGCGACAGCGAAACTGCCGGACCCGTCATGCTGTCGGCTTTTATTTTGCGATTGTTGAGGCCGTCAATTTATCGACTCGGGTCCATATTATCATTAGTAGACTTAATTACAAGAAGCAGGAGACAAACAGAAATTTGAAATCCACAGACGTATTATTATACTATCCTTTCAGCATTTCTACAAAATTCGTTTAAACAAATACTTCTCGTCACGATAAAGAATTCCTGACGCGCGCGTTCACTGAAGTGAAAACAAATCTAAGGTGTCAATGTTATCTTTCACGGAAGTCAAAATGCTCTCAAGGCTTCGAAATGAATATAATTAATTCATACTAACACTGTACCTAACAAAAAATTCCCTGTCGCTTCATTTCTCTATTTTCATAAAATTATTCACAAGTTTGTACAACATTTCTTTCTGCTTCTATCGTTAGCACTGTCGGCACTGTTCAACGAAAAGCCCCGGCAGTTAATGAATTGTGGGGGCGATCGATCTCGGTAACTAACCGCTGAAATTCACATGACGCCACGATGGCGTCAGCGGTCGTTCCAGCGCTACTATCCGGTGAACGGTTGCAGGATACACTACCATCGCCACTGAGAAACACTGGCACAGGAGGAATTTTTTGCGAGCAACAACACGGGGCTCGACTGTAGCACACGCGAAGGAAAACTGAACGCGCACCGCTCGATTCTGTTTCCACGGCGAGACTGCGTGTGCAAGCAGCCGACAAATAGCCTTCGTCTTGTTCCATCGCACTTTCTACCTTCGAGGCGATCGAACGCTCGCGTTGCCGGGACTCTCGCTCGTCATCGGCAAGGTAACAAGTCGAAAACCCGCTAAAGAGATCTCCATTGTCCGTGCACAATGGGCGCACGCGGTGTCGATACATACCCGCCGCGGAAAAAACCAAATTTTTGTCAATTTTTATATGCCGCACGCGAACGAACCCGCACAAAACGCCGGCGATCGGCAACACAATAGATCGGGATGAATAATAATGCGTACATTGTTCCCCGCGCCAGCCGAATACAAAAAGAACTCGCTTGTTCGATCGATGGAGATTTGTTGTTGTTTTTCGGCACTGATAGTGCGTACAAGTTCGTTTCGACTATTGCCTAATAAAACTTGATTTCCGCGGAAATGCTCGAAACGAAAGGTTATCGAGCGTTCGTTCGAATGCATTCACGCAATACGGAATGAGCAATGTTCGTCCCAGTGTTAACAGAGGATCCGTTTTGCGACACACCTCGACCACGATAAATAATTTATTTTGTAACAGAGGAACGATTTCATTGCCCCGGAAAACCGACGCAGGCGTGCTGATAGAGTACCGGTGAGGTTCACGGAAGAAAATCGAAAATATTGGAACGACCGGAAGCCACCGGATCGCCGAAGAATACCGTAGACACAAACGGGACGTAACAGGCATAGGAATACCGTACGCGTACGTGTGTCGGGAAAGTGCGGTCGCAATTGCAGCTGACGCCTCGAGTGGGCATCGAACAATTCCAACTGTTTCCATCGGCGCGGTGCGGCTCGGCTCGCCGGAGCCCGTTACAAGAAATTACACGGTCCTTCGAGCACTTTTCCAGCCACGCCGGCGATCGTATGATTTGCATTCGAAGAGGTTCGTTCAACGTCTCGTGACTGAATTCATTAGCGATTTTTCCACCACCGATCGGCCGGTTAACGCATTCCACGGCTAGCCCGTTGTACTATGATCGTCGAAAAACTCCTTAAACGGTGCGTAACAACTGGAATTGCGGTAGGAAATTAGCTGTTGCATAAACGATTTCCGAATTATGTTGAATTTGATTTTAATTAAAACGTTCGATGATCGATTCTTGGTTTCTTTTGCTGTTATCCGCCCGGCGAGGTATGATTCGTCGACCGGTGAAAAATTGAAAGCGAGAAAAAACATTTCTTCCCGTTCCCCATAATAGGGATTGTTTCGCGATGGAACGCCGCGCGCCAGTGACGCGTACGCTTCGTATTTTCCGAGCGGCCGCTGGAATAAGTTAATTACCGGCGGGGAAAAAGTGTGGAGCGTCGGGAAACACAACCGGGTGAACCGACCGGGCGCGGTAACGATTTTATATAGACGGCTCCTCGCTCTTTCTGTTCCGATACGTAACCCCCGGCAAAAAGTTAATCTAATTTCGAGCAAATTGCGATCGACCGACGCGCGGAAGAAGTGCCTTGATTAAACCCGACGAGTACCGCGCTCTCTGTAAAGTGACTTATGGGCTACCGTTTCACTTAAAAAAAAATTTACAGACCCTGGATTTAGTGGGAGAAGGAGGACAGAGAGGGGTAAAGAGATGGCGAAGGGATCGAGGAAAAGGTCCAGTGTTCCGAGTAATTGGGATCTGCAAAAACCCCCGTTGAATAAACCGCGAGGGTCGAGATCGCGGATTCACGCGCTCCTCCCCGCGGAGACGTAATCAGCAGTGAGTTACTATTTAAACGAGGTCGCTATTAAACGCGCGAGACATCCCGCAGTCACGCCTTGTAATAAACTCTCGAAGACGTCTCGCGGGGTAGAAGATCATTTACTTCGAGGGCACGTCGGATAATAGTCTCACTCCATGACCGATTACAGCCGACCGTAAAACGCCATTTTGAGATTTTCGGGGCAGTAGATCTGCCAATTGTTTAGATAGAACCGCTTTAGAATTATACTGAACCACCGCTTATATCGAAGAAGAAAAATGAAATATTACTAACGGTATTAAGTGATTATAAATTTTGTTTCTGTATATGTATATCACGAAGAGGAAAAATATCCACAGTAAATTATGAGTGTTGCTAATTGACTATAAATTGTACATTAGGTGCATTTTATGTGTTGGTTCGTATATATATATATTTGATTGCTTTCCCTTAATTAAAACGAAGTTATGCATTAATTATTAGCAGACTGCGGATTTTATGAATTTATGATAAAAATGAATAATTGAAATAGAAAATCATAAAAATATAAAGACGTCTGTTCTTCGCAATTGGGTTAAAAGATTCTAATTCACATAAATATCCGCAGTTTAGTTATTGATTTCTAATTAAATGGAATAATATTAGAAAGGCCACTAAAATGTCGAATAAATTCTGTCCGGGTGTAAGAACATGCTTGTAGACCATTCTACACACCTTCATGTCTGAAATAACCAGGTGTACAAAATCCAATAATTCATACAGTGACTCACAGTCCAGACACCGTGAAAAAGACAATACGTTTTTTAACATTGGACCAAATGATTTGAATAGTTATTTGAAGGTTCTAAGGATTACTTCACTAGCTGACACAAAACAAAATTGTTTAAAAATTGCAATTGGTTGGACTCACGGAGAAAATTAATGTTGTGTGTGTGTGTGCTATTTACAAGTTTCTCATCTGGGCCTATATATTGGAAGTTTAAAAACTGCGTTTGTGTCAGTTATATAATTCTAAAAATTTTATTAAAACTGTTTGGAGAGACAAAGAAGTGGAAGGCGTCAAAAGATGCATGAATATTTAGATTTATTGCAGGTAGAGGCGGACGATCGAGTGAAACAGTGATTTCCAACATGTTCAACCATTTGTAGCACGTCACAAAGTTATAAGAAGCAACGTTTGATTCCTCCGCAAATCCAACCAATCGAAAAGGTTATTCTCTTTGACATTTTCTGTCGAAGATTGCGTTTCTGTATGCCACAAACATTTTCTGCAGGCACACAAGACAAAGTGTAGAATATTCCGAATCCACCAAGTTTCCTCCGAAAGTGAAAGAAGAATTTTCCGGTGGACAAACCGTTTCAGCGTCGCCGGGCAAGTAAATTAATAATTGATTCACAGGTCGACGAAATTGTAGATATCAACAAGAGAAACGAGCCGTCTAGGTTCCCATAAACACACTGCACCGGAAGCTGGTGCATACTGCACACACCACCGTTTATTCACAGCGCGCGATGCAACGCACTCGCGATAAACTCCGGGTTCAAACAAACGATCTGAACGAGTTTCGCCAGGGCGCGTTATGAAGCGCGGCTACAAAGTTTCGGCCGAGTGTTACCGACGAGCCAGCCGCCACTAACGTGCACGGCCATTCGAAAGATGCACAGGGGTTCTGGCCGGGGGTTTCACCCTTCGTGCAGAGTCGAGGGGGGAGAATATTCGTTTCACCATTGTGAACCCTCCACCCTCGGTTGTATGTGTGCGCCGGCAGCCCTATGACAGACCCGACCTTTTCACGAGCCGCCGTTACCCGCCAGAAAATCTGCTAGCTCCAATGGCTTCGAGTTGCTCTAATGCGCCGCTGACGCTGAACATTGCGATCCGGGCGCACGATCTAAGGTACGTGTCCATCTGAGAGTAAAACTATCGCGAGTTACTCTCGACAGACAAATTCGTCAGTGTACAGTCAGGGAAAGCGAACAGTGAACTGAAACTCGCAAATGGATACGTTCAATTTTTCCTTCGAACGCCATTCGTATAGTCGAGAGTCTTCTAGTTAGTTTCCTCTGCCATTATATACATAGGCATAAATCGAACAACAATGGACGGGAAAGTATAGCCTGACGCAGAAGTTAGAAAATCCTTAAGTTAGATCCGACCGCAAGTCCATTTTCTCTTTTTTGAATATAACTTTCTTCTTATTAAGTACATTGCAACAATTGCAGCAAAACTTTGGCGCATCCATTCTGTTCACCAATATTCTTATAACTAGACTGCGGATTTAATGCATTTATGACAAAAATGGGCACGTACAATTTAAAGCAGTGGGCATGTAGAAAATATTTAAGCACATCAATGTGTTAGTTTCAGCTTAATAGGATAATTAAAAGAAAAATACAATTTTTTATATTGGCTCCTGTGTCCTGCAATCAATGCAAACATTTATTTTGCATAAAGATCCGTAATCTAGTTGTAACTATCGAAATTCGTCCGAGAGCTTCACGTGTGAAATTCAAATGGCTACATACCTGAGAGGACTGTCCGAGAGTTGACTCTCACCTCAATCTCCGAGAGCAAAAATTTCTGAAGTAAGTACATACGTACATACTCTCAAATGTACACGCAAATTGAGAGTACTCTCGAGAGCAACTATCGGCAGAAACTCTCAGGTGGACACGTATCTCGACTCGTAACTAGCTGATACAAACGTTCTTTCCCGTCTTGCCGGTTTATGCTCGTACATTTTACGGCGAGTACAACATATTGTACAATAAGCGTGGTAACAATAGAACGGCCTAATACGGTTTCTTTTGCGGAAACAAGACTGCCGACAGAGCCACGAACGGAAGCATCGATCATTCGGATCGTTACGATCGTACGTACGCGTGATACCGTCGCCATTCAAATGCTAAATACACGTAGCACGGCGTGCCGTTAACCTTTGCGTCACGTATAAAACGCCACGAAGTCATAACGGTTACGGGGACCTCTTCCACCTTGTAGAAGCGGAATGAATTTCGCGTCGAGGAGCCACCAAGGGGTGTTCCGTCGTGCTCGCCCTTTTCTAAGTGTCTCTTTTTTTCGTTCCACATCGAGGGAAACAGGAACCGCCTATCTCGTTCTGCCAGCTGCTTTCGTCACTGGTTCGGAAAATCGATCCGGCGCAGCGCGGCCTACGGGACCGACATTTTTAATAAGCGAGTCAGACGCGACCTTCGGCCCTGCAGTAACAGCTGAAACGATAATTAACGGTTCGAGTGTTTTCCGTTTTCTATACAACTAAAATCGAAATCTGTAAACCCTCGTTGGACACGGCACTCGTTGTTATTTTTTATTTATTTCGCTACAATTTAAGTTTGCCAGAAAGAGTTTATTTATTCAACCAATGACAACCTGCTTGAGGTTTGATGGTACTTGTCGAGAAAATAATAAAGAACGATTGGAAAAAAGATATTTCGAAGAGAAAGATTTTTGCTGTTTTATAATTAAATCTGTTGATCTGTAAACAATACACCGTTCTCAGGCTTTCTAAGCGACTACAACGATCCAATCGATAATTTTCAATACGAATGTAAAGTTTCCCGTTCACAAAGCAACCGTATTGTCCAAACTTCGATTACCATGTAACATCATACATTACCGATAGCGAAACATCGCCGAGTAACGAGAAATTGATAGCGATCTTCTATCTCGGGTCAGAGATTTGTGTCCGTACTGTAAATTGTAATTACAACATGCGCGTTGTTTATCGTGCTTTATTAGTATTTATTCGCGCCAGGAATTATTATTGAAACGTTCCGAACGCACAAATCATCGGCCACTATAAAACACGTTGTAACGAGGCTCGATTTCGTAATATCAACATTGCTGCGAATTTCGCGTGGGGTGTTCGAGCGAAAGGGGACAATAGAGGAGTCCTTCTGATGGTTTTGACCAACTTTCTCGTCGTAATGAGTTATTAATATCGAATTAATTCTCGATGGCAGCTTGTGCCGTTGCAATTGTACATTGTGTACGCTGAATTTTGTATGAACTATCGCGCGAGAGCTATCTATTGAATTGTTCTACACCGGCTTTCGAAAGCCGAATGTGTAAAACGTTTATATCGGCGATGTTTCATATATGCAAGAACATACAGATATCATAATACAGTTTCATATGTGCAAAATACAGGTAAGAGTAGAAAATTATTTCCCCGTATAAGTTCTCTTACAAACTACAAAATAAATATTGACGATATGTACCGTGTCACGCAGAAAATGAATTCGATTTTCTTTAAATAAAATACGAAGTTGATCTCGCACGTGTGACACTGTCGGCGAGCTGAAAGAAAGACTAAGTATTCAAAAACTAATGGCAGTAGCTACGAAAAGGGCGCATAGCAGAGCAGGCCACAGGTTCCCCACCGAGTATGTATATCAACGGCAGTGATCTTAAAGTGGCAACAGAGTCTCCCGACTCCAGACCCATCACTCCGACAATAATCGCATTCCGGGCACGGCATACGCTAGAAACCGGCAGACCGAGTGTGCGGCAGCAGCCATCATTCACAGCTTGAAAAACAACCCCGCGCAGGCAGCAAACCCTCGAGGTTAGCAGCTGACTCGCGCGACATTCTCGCCGCGAGAGAAGCCGTCCCGAGGAAACTCGATATTCGTTGTTCGCGCATAACAGACCCGGCTGAAGAGAGGGGGAAAAAGGACTCGAATTCCCGTCCAATTAAACGGGTTGAAAATTATGTCGTGGAGGTCGCGGAACGGGCCTTGAGCTGGCCCTGTTTGGTTCGATTCTCGACCAGCCACGCTTACGCTCGAGCCGGACGAGTCGCACCTACTGCTCGATTCTTCTTAAAATCGGACCAAAATCAGTATCTACAATCTGTACAATCTTATTAATCCGTCCAAAGTTTAAGGTGGTAGACTCGTTTCCAGGATGCAAAGGGACGGGAGATTCGCCTTCTCATTTCTCGAGAATACAAACACGAGGTTTTTCAGTAGTCAAAAACGCTAGATAAAATATCGATCCAGGGCGCGATCTCCCTCAGAAGTTCCATCTTTTTGTTTACGAGGCGTAATTTGCATTATTCGGCAGCGTATACCTACGAAAATAGCTAATAATAGCGAATAATGCAAATTACGCCTCGTAAACGAAAAAGTAGAACTTTTGAGGTAGATAGCGCCCTAGATCGATCTTTTATCTAGCGTGTTTGACTACTGAAAACTTAACCGAGGTAAACTACTACATATAACCTTGCTACGTCTCCGCCACGAGTAGACATCGTAAATGGTATTATTAAAGAAAGACACTTATCGGTTACAAGTGGTAGACGCTGACAGAGGAAACTAGTGAAAAGATTTTGATTCAGAGTTTCTATTCGTTTCTGTCCGATTAAAAGAGAAAAATCGACGACAGTGCGTCCTCTGTTCTCGACGAAGATATTCCACGGAACCAGTTGTACGGCTTTGTCCGCGGGCCTTCGGGTAACAATGTCTGGCATGCCACATAGGAGCAGTGCTCGGCCGCGCAAAGCGGACGCACGCGTGCGTAAGAGTACACGCAAGACTTACGTTTCGATCGCGGTCCCACCGGTTCCACGCCGGAGAAATGTCGCGGCGAATATTTGAACGTGGGAAACCGAACCACGCAGAGAACCATCGTGAAGAACACCGTGGAATCAATTCGAGAGATTCCTTTTCCCCTTGGCGCTCCCCTTGCGCTCTGTGAGACAGGATTGCGCGCGATATGCGTACAACCTTTCGTGCAACTATTTCCGAGTTTATACCCGGATAAAAGGGATCAAGCCTTTGCTATATTTGGAAACAGATCAACAAGTATGAATAGGAAAAATATTAGATTTAAAGTGGTCGGCGTCAACGTCGTACCATGAATCAGTAACAAGTGAGACCCTCATGACACCGCCGGGACGTCATCGGTCGTGATGGTTGTTAACTGAGTACCAGAAGTACGACAGAACAGGTTGATCACACTGTTCATATCTTTTCTTTTGTGTCCACAGCGGCGAATATTGCCATTTTTATAATACTAGGTGTGCAAATAAAAAAGTTCCTTCCCTCTTTTTTCTGCAATCATAACTTCTGACTGAATTCGAATTACTTCCCGATTTTGGTGCCATCTGAAAGGGCGTTCTTTTAGTTTTAAGAAGAGTCGTGATGAGCGCTCTAAGAGTTTCCAGCCCTGTACAACAATTTCCAGCAATATGGCGTGCGAGAAGCATCATTTGCCTCGCTGCTTACTCTTTGCATTCCAGCTTAGGAAATCAGCTGTTGAAGCTACTGAAATGGCTTGTGCGGCACTGGGAGACAACGGTGTATTTTACTGAACATGTTAAAGTGGTACCGAAGATTTAAAGCCGGAAATTTCCGTTCAGGTGCACCGAGAAAGTTTGATGACGGTCAGCTAGAGGAATTGCTCAACGAAAATCCGACCCAAACGCAAGAAGAATCGGCAGAAAGATTGCGAGTCACCAGACAAGATTTTATTACAATTTACGTACATAAAATACGCACATGAAATGTAATAAAATCTTGAATTTTTAAAAAAAAGGGGAAAGAACTTATTTGCACACCTAATATATTGGGTTGTTTCGAATTTAGAATATTTTTGAACAGGCAGATGGTATGGTTAAATTTCGTGGGGTAGGATGTACCATGGAACGGTATATTTTTTAATCAAATAAAATATCAGAGCCCGGAGAGTTATAGATTAGATCAGATTCCACAGAGGCTGGATGAAAGATTAAAATTTTGCGAAACCCTCCCCTAGTTGGTTTCCAGGGCGTTCCCTTTGTCGTCGGCTGAGATCCAGCCCTGTCGTCGCGAATTTTCGATCGACGAAACTCCCTAAAACGCTTTTAAATGCGGCGTCGCCTGGCACAGCCTCAAGCGCGGCCAATTTACAATTCAAATAGTCGATACATTGAAATTTCGAAATTTAGTTGGCTGAACTTATATGTGTATGGCTTGGGGCGAGGCTCGATCCATTCGCGCGGTTATGAGCCGCGATTTTCTGCGGTTAACTTCGCGATGTTCCTGTTACATTATTTTTAAGCCGCGGTGATCGTGGCTAAGGGTACAGATTGTGCAACGGTGAAGGATAGCGACGAGGTGAACATCGCGGCAAAATCAAAAATATGTAATTAAATGCGACTGTCTATGGTGGAGCAGTGATGAGAGCGGTGCACATAAAAACAAAAATCACCGCACCGCTCTTCTCTACGCTACGCTTATTTTTCCAGATCGGAAATATTTGGAAAATCGTGTTAACGATGCTTGCAGTGCATACTATGGTCCAGAAACCGCGGAAAAGTAGCCAACATTCAATTTAACATTTCAACAGAAAATCTGGTGACGAAGCTGGAATTTTCAAGAGCGCACAAAAGTTACGGTTGTTATGGGAAATTTACAATTTTTTTAGATAGATTTAAACAAATTTGAAATAAATTACAAAACTTCTACTGCATTTTTGCTAGTACCAGGTACACAAATAATTGTGCCAACAGCTTCTCAAGGATAAATGATAACTCGAGCACATCTGACATTGTTCGTATGTTGGTACAGCCTGGAACGCCGAGGGAAACAAAATAATCGAGATTCCAGCAAGTTCTCGAGACCCCGCGTAATGAATATTAAACTCGACGAGAAATAATTGATTGCTCATTGCTAGCTCTAACGCATCCAAGCGACCATTTATTTCACGCCAATCTAATATTACTTTGGAAGTTTAGTTTTCTTCGGTAGAGAGATTCAAAGTTCGAAAGTGTTCGGATTCCGGCGCACGGAACGGCGAGGCATCCGAGTTTCCGATACTTCGAGAGCAGTCAATTTCCGTGAAACATCGAAATTAACTTCTACGAGTCGCGTGTGCGAAACCGCTCGAGCCCGAATCGCGTGTCAATCTATACGCGGCAAGCTTATTCGCGCGTCGTTCGCGTCTTCGTTCCCGTTTCGAACCCTCGCGTTCTAGCTTTCGCAAGCTTCCGCGAGGGTGCAATTAACTGCACGGATCGCCACTTACCACTCGAGCATTCGTGAGCTGAAGCCAGGTAGAACGAAACCGCTCGACTCTTATCGACGCCAACGACGAGGAAATTCTGCGCGGTTCGACAAAGCCGGGCTAACGACGAAATTACTGTTGCTCATTTTGTTTAAGCTTCTGTGGACCAATGCCGACATCAGTACAAAAATGATTATTCTCAAATAAAATTAACGAAATGTTATACGATGAACCCTTCGGTGCATAATCTCGTTTTACAGAGAAAATGGACTTATTGGATTCATATAACTTTTTAAAAAGTGGAGCAATGGCTTGATCTAAAAAAAAACAACAAAGTAGTTTGAAGAATTAGTTTACCAGAAGATGCGAGAAAGAAATTTTAGAGGTAGAATATCAGAGGTTGTTTTCTACAATATTTTTATGCGGGCTTGTATTAAAAATTTAAAAAATGTAAAAATAGTGTAACTTCCCAAGAGCGCGAGAAAATTTTCATATTTAAATAGTTGCATCAGTTGTACGAGGCTGTGTGAAAAGAACTTGATTCTGCACCTGTTATGTAATGATTAAATTGGCAAGTGTAAAGCTGATTAAATGAAAAGGATTAAAAGAACAATGTTAAGGGAATTCGGGAGATTAATATATTCCGTTTAACAATTCACAGTTTTGATGAAATATTTGATGTTGAGCGCGCAGCGTTAACGAGACCCGAGAAGCCGAGGAAGATTTCGGAAATGCTTTCCGTGGGGGCACAAAAAGACGCCCGAGGCCATGTTAATCCTTTTTCAGTGGCCGCATAAATTTCAATCCGGTGGCGCGGAAATTACGCAGCGAGGATCGAAGGCATCTCCTCGTTGGGAAGTCATGAAGTTCCGACCACCGCGAAAATTCGTCCGCCCGCATCAGAGACGGCATCGTCCACCCGGCTAGAGGAATTTAATTATTAGTTTCGCAGCTTAGCACCGCTGTTCGCAGCCCCCTTGATTCATGTTTATGTATGCATGTCTAACGCGATTTTCGACACGTATCGTCGGAAGTGTAGCCGCCGCGGTACTCTCTCAGCCTCGCTCGTTCTCGCCGTTTCTCGTTTTCCTATGCGTTCTGCTGACTTCGTCGACACCGAGTTGCATTTGCCGATTCGATTCACTCGAACAGGGAATATGAACCGCGCTTACAATTATCGTCCGAGTTTGATTAACGCGCTGATTGCCGAATATGGAGCGAAAAGGTACAAATTGCATAAAAATCAATTTTCTCTATTAATAATTTCAATGAATCTAAAAATGACGGGTTCTAATATTTTTAATTTACTATTACTGAGATTGGGGAATTATTCAACAAATTTATCCCTTTGGGTTTGTAAAGTATTATTTAGTAAAACATAGTTTACTTCAGTAAAGTATTGAAAAATAGTCGCTTTTAGCGGTCCGTACATCTATCTAGTTGTACTTGAATTATTCACTACTGTCGTAAATATAAAATTCGCGATACGTTCGAGAAACGAAGAATTAGAGATTATCTGCGGGATAAAAATTTAAATTCGTCTACCCTTATATTTCGCAAGCCGGAGTTGCTGGCTAGAATTCTCAAGTCCGCGATCTTCCTAGCGGCGGCGTAATAACGATAACGAAAGAACGGGTTTTTAGCACGAGAACGTTCTATCAGTGGAGGCTAATGGAATAAATGGAGAGTATCTCCTGCAGGTGTTTGTTACGGAATCCGAAAACGATATTGCGGCGGTGAACGACTATTCAGAGGGGGTTGTGTTAACGTAACCGCGTCGGATCGTTACGCGGAGAGGGTACAGTTCCAGCCCTCTGCGAGAACGGTTACTTTTATTTCTGATTAGTTAGACGATTCTGCGGCAAGTTGGGCCGCGGCGCATAAACGGTGGTCGTAAATTAATTGACAATTTGGTAGGCTGCGGGTTTAATTACTCGGCCGCTTATGATCTCGCTAATAATGGAGATATTTGATAATTTTCCGGTCATTACTAGCCGTCGCATTATTATATCGACGGGAATAATTTCGGCCGTGATACTTAAAACGTGTCGAAGCCCCCCCGCTCGCAGTCGACTATAACAATTCCCCCGCAATGACACTAATTAAGTACGGGTGATCATTAATTTGATGTACAGTTGTTGAGTCGCGCAACACGCGGCGCTCGGCCCCACGGCTCCGGTTCCACCTCTGATTAACGGGTTATTCATTTCCCCAATTACCCCGGGCGCCGCGTTGTGTAGATACGTTCCGTCACTTTTTCCCGCCGAATGGTTCCTGTACGATAAATTCGCCGTGTCGGTAACGATGGCCGCGATAACGGCAATTCGACTCGATTCGTCGCCATTTTCTCACGGTACAAGCGGCCTTTTACAAACGATTCCAACACCACTCCGCTTTTCTTTGTACGCCAATCTGCCTTTGGGGAACGAATGCGACCCCTGAATGGAGATATTATACAACGAATTTATCTCCTGCTTGTTCCCTGTCAATTAACCGAGTACAGATCCGACGCGTCCGGTGACTCGACGACCCCCTTTCTGTTTCACGCGACAAAAAATTATATCAAAGACATAATTACGTATATGTCCCCTGAAAGGAGCGGCAATCTACATCGTTTGTATTTGCTTCTGTCACAACAGCTCGAAAGACACGTGAGTGATATTTCGAAAAATTTATCCTCGCGAGAGATGAGCACGTTTAAGATAACATTTGGAATTTCATTTAATTCTTTCGCCTTCACTGCGGGGAATACCGTTCACCTTGTATGTATCACCGTTTCCACGGAACGTTAAGGCAGCACAACATTAACTTTTTGACGGTTGTTTCTCGAGAGCTCGCGACTTGAACAACTGAGGCTAATGACAATCCGGCGAGCGATTTTACGAGCGTGCAATGAGCAGATCGACCGTTGTTATGGCGCGAAGAACAGTTAAGAGAAGAGTTGCCGATATCCTGAAGGAGTGCTTAACGGTACGTCAAATCTCGACAGCCACGAAGATTTCGTTTACAACTTCGCGGAGTATTTCCTTCTCTGGCGCTCCGAGTCGGCAGACGATCTTGCAAGAGGACGGGAGGGAGGAAGGGAGTCTTAGGAGGGAGGCACAGATAGGAAACTGATTCTTTTTTGTTTTTCTGGGATATATTATAAGATGTTTGAGATTCTATGATTATTATAATAGATACGAATAAAGAGCAGAGAGATCGAAAAATTACGAAAAAGTAGCATTTCAAAATCATCGTGTCCCGTAAAATACAATAAACTAATCGATGTACAAGGCAAGATCATGCTGTTTTAGTTGGACCGTTTGCCGAGTGGAAACGCGAGGATGATGGAAGTACTGTGATTGATCCAAATTGCCGTCCATTGTCTGCCACTGTATTCAATTTGCAGGTTCCCGCGCGGGCTCGGTTACGCCGGCTTATAAAATGTAATCAGTAGACTGCGGATTTTATGCATTTATGACAAAAATGTGTACGTACAATTGCAAGCAGTGGGCACATTAAAAAGATTTAAGAACATCAGTGTATTACTTTCAGTTTAATATGAAAATTAAGCTTAATTAAGAAAAATTTTCATTTGGCTCCTGTGTCTTGCAATCAATGCAAACATTTTTTATTTTGTATATAGATCCGCAGTCTAGTAATCAGTAATTAATTCGATGAAATATGATACGGTGTGAAAGGTTTCGGGTCTTGCGCGAAAGCAGATCGTATCAGTATTACCGGGAACGTTAATTCCAACGTCTCGATGAATGTTTGCCTTCTTGCCGGCAGAAACGCGTAAGCAGTTAAACTAGATCTGCCGCTAATGGCCAAGACGTCTAATTACAAGAAGGAAGCGAAGTGTCGTTAGAAATGCTCCCGGATAACCGCTATGATGTCATTTGCTACCTCGACTACCCAGGCGGCTGCCGAGATTGCTTTGAACCGGAATTCCAGTTCGCGTCGAACTCTTTTTCTCGCTGATCAATCTTGATTATCAATCTCGATTACTTCGAAAAACAGCCGTCGCGGCTCGATTTCAACCGTTTAATCCTACCTGTCCGCGCGATGCTTCAACGAAATCGAGATGTAATTGCTCGATACGTTGATTATCGGCAGATTACGGATCGCCGTGCAAACATTTGTTCATTGCTATCAAGATGCATACAGCGGAGATACAAAAATTTCTTTCATCGTGATCGTAACAGGTTAACAATTGAATTCACCTACGTTCCATTGTAAGTATTTCTCGCAACATTCGTGAAAATGAAGGTTATTTAAATTAAAACGGGCCCCAGCTTTTATGAGCGAGAAACAATGCGAATTGTTTCGGTCGACCGCGTTAATAATTTTATGTAAAGGGATCTTTGAAGTTCGCTTATTGAACCTGCGGGCCATAATTATTTTATCAGTGCGTTTCAATCGTAATATTTATTGTCGGGACCGGAAAATTCGTCTGCATTAATAATAATGTCTGTCAGTAACAGATAATTGTCATAATTATTTTAGTTTTGACAACCGAGGTTTAATTTAGCAGCGGCGTGGATACGTGTAGAATAATTTTTATGGAAATCACGCTGCGACGAAGTATTTTCGAAACAGTATTTGGCAATATGCTCGCATGTTGCGGTGTTCAAAATTAAATTAATCAGTTGAAAAGAACTTCTCGCCGTCTGGGAGGAACTTAAACGTTCGTGGGTTCGAGAAAAAGTTGGAGAATAACTGCAACGAGGGGATAAAAGTCGTCAGGGCAGGTCGAGGGTTGGGTAAAAGCAAGAGATCCGAGACGAAATGGGCCGCGGAAAGAATATTGCTTGTTTTGTGGCTTCTACAGGTCCTGTCGTGCAAAGACCCTCCGAAAACGATCGTTTCCTTCCAACCACAAATCCCTGCAGTGTCTTCTCGAGGGGATTCGAAAATACGTGCACAAACACGTGCATGCGTACATGGCGGCTCGGAATAGCCAGAGTTTCCACTTTCCGGCTTTCCCCTGACCGAAAATAATTTCTTCCCCTAGGAACGATTTTCTAACTCCTACACCGTTTAAACTATTCTGTGATACGACGCCGAACAGTTTCGTTTCAATTACGATCAGTGATCGAAAAAGTTATGGAACTCTTCGATAGATTCTATTTAAAACGTTTTTAAAAAATCGTATAGCATGTTTCGACGAGGAAAAGAAGCTCTTGAAAGTAAAAGTTTTAACTTGGACGGAACTTGTGAAATATAAAAATATAAATTTTTCCCTGACGGCAACAGACTTTTTCCATTCATGTATTAGGTGTTCGAATTAATTCTACTAGACAGTAGATCTATTGTGACTTTATTGTATCCTTTGTGTGTTTTGTTGGATTTACCAGTCATCTAGTAAATTATGCAAATATATAATGTCTGTTCCATGAGCAATGAGCATGCTTCTTAAAGAATTATCAAATATTTTTTTCTATATTGTTTTAAATAAACCTTCTTCGAGCACATAACTGTTTCGATCCCTGATTACTACGACTGTGCAAGCGAATGAAACGTCGAATAGCAATTGAATCACGATAAATGAGCCTTTCTTTTCGAATGATTGTTACAGATGAATTTCCGATTCTAACACAGAGATTCATGAATACGTACAGGTAGACTGCAAATTTGTATGCATTTCTAAATCACAAGAAGTAAAATTTAGTTTGCCTCCAGTCGTGCTTAATTATAAAAACTGCATTTTCCATACAAATCCTCAGTCCACAGATAAGACTCACCAAACAGGACAGCTAGTCTAGGGTTTCTATGAGATGTTAACAAAGACGAGCGCTTACCTGTAACAAAAAGTAAACGAACAATTATAAATTTGATATTTTAGACAATACGAAATGCCAGAAGAATGAAAAATTATGGGAGGTATGTATATAACAGCAGATTGGATTAAACGAAAAAGATAAGGGATCAGTGTTTAAGTAAAAACGGAAGATGAAACCGCGGGAATTCACGTAAATTTCGCAAATTATTGTACAATATTCGATGAAAACATTATTTAATCACAGTGGAAAATCGCGCAGAACGTGAAGCGACCACTTTATTAATGCTTGTCGAAATGTGTTTTCTATAACCGTAATGAACGCAGAAAGTCCATATCCGAGCGAGGATCAATACTTCATTGCTCGCAATAATTTGTCGCACCGTTACAGGTATTCAATTCCTTTCAAACCGTTCTATCCGCCAATCGATTCCACTCTTCCCAATAAAACTCGACTTCCGATTCGCGGGCGATACGGTATCAGAACATCGCGTTATTTTTTACGATATCGCAGTCGTTTAATCACAGTCCCTTTGACGAACACGCGTTTAGAAAAGTCATTCGATCGTTTCACCGTTCCAGGTGGTCGTGATCACCGATGGGGAAATGATCGAGCGAGCGTGTCGCGGCCGGCGAGCGTACCTAATCGCGTGCTTCGTATTAATTTCGATAAATGGATATTCCCACACCCTACCTCGAAAAATATCACCGGATCGGTGCAGGTGTTGCGTGGATGTGCGTGGTCGCCGCGCGGAAGAACCGTGTTGATTTTCCGGGCTGGTTATATTGGAATTTATAAAAAATTTTACTCTGCCACCCCCTTTCCTTTTTTCCTTACCCCCTTCGTTACGGAACGGATTAATCCGATTTTTCCATTATCAAGATAACGGTGGCCGAACAATCCCTTCCTCTTACTCTGATAGAACATGTATCGAATAATACGGAACGCGAAAATTTATTCAACGCATGCGGTTGACTAGACTGTGCATCTTCATGAATAATAAAAATTGTCTGCTTCGTATCGTTCTTTTTTTTAATAATAATTCACCTATTAAAATTCACCTGATCGCTTTTGTTATAAATGCGTAAAGTATACAATCATATCTTGTTTAATATTTTTTGCATAGCTGTTTTATAATATAATGTAACAACTTCTTTCGAAATTATTATTTAAAAGAAGACTGTCAGCTTCCTTTAGATATAAATCAGATGTTAAAGAGTCTGTCGGTAGGTTTCAATGTGTTAAGAGGAATTTACTTATTTTGTATTCCTTTGTAATGGAACAATTCTCACTGTCCATAAAAATTCATCTGATGATCATTTTTGTAGGTTCGAATAAATCCCGCAGCGCGCTTAACACAGTGTAAAACAGCGTACAATGGAACGCAGATTTTCCTAAACGAGTTTCGCAGACGAGAGCAGAGATACCAAATAAACTGTCAGGCATGTGCTATAGAAGTATGAGAACGTGTCCCGCGTATTTTAATGAGACACGTTTACATTGCTTCAACCGTTCATCCCGGTAATCCTAATTGTATCCGCTTTCTCGTGCCCTTTTCAGAATACTTCGCAATTAATTCCGCCACCGGGAATTTAATAATTTCAGAGAAATATTGCGAAAAATTCACATTTCAGTGACCGGATGTGATATAAAACGTGTTGCGCGTGTTATGTATGTATTAAAAAAGGGGAGAAAAAAACATCGAGAGAGAAAAAGAGAGGAGAAAGCGATTTTCCGGGTGTCCGTCGAAATCCTCCATGTGCACGACGAGTCGACCAAGGACGGTCTCCACGTAATTCTCGAAATTAAAACGCAAGTTTTATGGAGATTGCTGGTATTTGGTTAATTCTGTCAGTTCGCGTTGCTTTACCGTACACGCCGCGCCGCGGACACTCTAAATGTATAATGCGAGGAGCCGCGCGCACTCGGTCGACTTCTTCAGAATTTACCGCAACTCCGACGCAATTCCCGCTTATGCAAATTTCGGATTAGATGCCGCCGCCGCCGCCGCTGCAAAACTTCGAAAAACTTCTGACCCGCGCGCTTGGGCGGAGAAACAATCATTCAGATTAAAAAAAATCAAGGAGTCCACTCCGCGTCATGTAATTTCACTAGGTATTTACTCACCTCACCGAAAACAAAAATAAAAAGAATGTACTTCTTCATTGTTTCGACGTTTAACGTAAAAATAACAAGATTAAATGTGCGATTTTTATTACAACACAATATAATTCAATCAATTCCCATGAAAATAGGTTTAGTGCTAATTTCGCAACGTGTTAAAGTGCAAAACTGAACTGTGTGGAGAATATCACCCGAGAATCTTTAGCGCAACTATTTCTAAAGAGCGTAATGTTAAAATTCTGAAAAGCTGGAAAACGTTTCGGAGACGGGAAAAATTCCGGAAATCCCAGAGCGAGAAGGTAATTAAACGGCGATTGGAATAACCGGAAGCGAATTGTCCCGGTCCGCAACGCCGGGGAGAAACTCGTCAAAGCGACCGTTGTGTTTACAATTAAAACTATTGTAATTACTGGCTCGTTGCGGGGACATTCTCGCGGCGCGGCGGGAACGTGGCACGAAGGCGGGCGAATTAAAGGCAACACGGCCAAACAAGGGGAATTAAAAAGTTTGCGGATAAACAGGCTGAAGTAAAAACGACAAAATCGAGGAGCGCTCTCTCTCTCTCTAGCGGAATCCTCGGTTTCGGAACGGTCCGAATGTTAAAAGACGCACTTAACCGGAGAGAACGAGGTTTTCCCGTCGCGTGATTTCCTTGCGCCGCGCGATTAGGGGCGGGATCGTGTCTCTAATTAAAACAATTATGAAGGTCCGTTTACTCGGGTCCCCGAGGCCACCGACAACACAGCGAACGAAATGCAAAAGAAAGATAATTGACTTCGAACGGGAGAAATTTAATTGCAATCGTCTCTCCGCTGTAATCTGCCGGCGGATCAAGCTAACGGAATCGTGTGCGTCAACCTAACCTCGAAGGATTTATATTTCATATTCGGCGAACAAGAGACACACGTAATAGCAGAACTTATGGTATAACGTCCGACAACTTTGTTCCTCGCCCATTAAGGGTGTCCTCACTCTACCTTCCCCCTTCTACGACGCTCTTCCCTCACGCTTCCGCAATGTGACTAATCCGGTGCTGGCAAAGAGCGGGTAACTAACTCGGTATCGTCCGGGAAGGGGTTTCGTAGCGCATTTTTCACGTTGGATACCGAAATCGTGGAACGCCGGCGCATGTATATTATCAGAGGATACGGTTGCGCGGGTATTGGTACAATACATCACGGCTATCATCGATCTCTGTTTTCTATCCGCGGGAAGCCGCGCACGTTCTCAAGATTACTAAGAATTCCTGGGAGAAGAACCCCGGCTCGTTGTAGGCGCCAGATACACCCGACGGGAATTAAATCTAAAAGCAGAACGCGTCGGGAATCGTGCGGTAGAGGGAAAGAGAAAGAGGCGAGATAGTTTCTTGAAACGGTGGTCCGAAACTCCGCGAGTTGGTCTCTGCTGCGGGGGGAAAAGCGGGAACGAACAACTAGAAAGAGTCTCGGGCTTATTTTAATAAGAGGCGAAGGCAACTCCGGGGACCCGGTGAGCATCGTCGACGGGTAAACCGCGGGTACGAGTGGAAAAGTCGTGGCGAAAGGTAAACAGAACCTCGGCTGCATCGCGAATAGAAATCTCCCGGCGACGAGCGGGCGAGCGAGGACTGTTTCCGACGCTGGTGCAAATATTCGACGCCGTTGCCCGGCGTAAGACGGGAATGAAAAGCCGATGAAAGGGATGTCAAAAACTCCCGGAACCGTAAGGCGACCATTATTCGACCGGGGAAACGCGCGCGCACGGAACGCCTTGCAATATCGTCGGGATTAGTTCGCGTCAAAGATATCGTACTCAATGGAATGACACTCCACTACCCCAGCCCCGCGTGTTACGCGCGAAGGGGATTATGAAAATCAAGGAAAAATGTACGGTCGTTGAAGTTCTCGATTGCTTATGCCTAGCGTCGATGGGTATTGACACTGGGATTGGCAAACAGTGTGCCAAACACTAAACGCGGTTTCACTTTATATTAGATTAAATATAATAAATAAACTGAATAATTCGGCGGGAACATCTGCCTGACATTTTTGTAAAATGCAAACAAAGAATGAGGCTTCCTTCGTGCATATATCTTGCATGCATATTAATTACTTCTAGCAAAATAAACACACTAATTAGTCGCCAATGTACACACTGCTTTTACACAAAACATTTCCGGTGGTGTTACGAGATTTATCTGACGCGGAGGTATAGTAAGTGTTGTATGTAACACAGCTAATTTACAGTTTCCCTCGTATAAAGAGCAATGAAGACTTTAATTATTCTTAATGGCAGTACAAATTACATATAAATCACGTCCTACATGCAAAACTAGTTACTCAGCGTACGTACACTAATTAACTGTTTCGTAGTTACTTGGGTGAAGTATACGAAGATCAAATTTCACGTGATTACACGAAGATCAAGAAGCAATAAAACGTATCGTGTGCAACCTCGGAACATTTTGTCTCGAACAGTACACTAATTTTTAGTAGCAATACATTTTATTTATCTAAAATTTATTAACTCTTCAAGTTGCTACTTTCGAAAAAGGTATAACTTGATCATCGGATCAAATTAATTGCAGCACGAACACAACAAAAATCCAGAACGTTGCGCGAGGATGAAACATCCATCGGAATGGAAACGAAAATTAAAACTATCCAGAAAAATCCCATTATTCCCGGCGACACGCGAGGCTCGATGATGTTCTAAACAATAAGCGAGCATCAAACTGAGGCCGTTGTATCCATACTCATTCCGGCAAACAAATTAATACCGTTCCGACCAATGAACGACGGGCGCGGTGCCATAAAAGCGGGATAAACCCGGGCGCATTCATTCCGTTCAAGATGGACGCGCGCGCGATTTTTAATTACGCTGCCGGCGCGCGTCGGTATTAAATAAAACCAGCGCATTTCGAATGTCCAATTTCGACGCGGCTTTGGGCGTGTTTGTTGCAGGACTATTTACAAAAGCGGACGCTCGTGTTTCACATGATCAATCTGGATAACGAGGATCGCGAGCGGTCGAAAAACTTCGAAATATTGTAGGACGTGACGCGGCTCTTCGATAGCGACGATCCACCAGAAGTCGCCTTTGAATTTCAACCCCGAATCCTTCCCCATTTTCTGTCATCCTTGCCCTTTATCGAGCGTCACGTAACGCGGGGTAATTGAGCACGGTAATAATTTCATTAAAACACGTGATCTCGCAGTTAATTAAATAATCAAATGGCCGACGTCCGATAAATCCGTGATATCCAGCGCGGCGTAACGCGTCGCTGCGAGAGTGTCAAAACACGCTAATTAATCCCGTACCCGCGATTCCTGTGAATGGCTAATTGAAAAATGCTCGGTTTCCTTTATTAATGTTCCTTACTCCGGCGTTACCAATGACGAACGGCGAAATGCGTTCTCGTTAACGCGGAATATCACGTTACACACGTGCCGCGCGACACAAATTTACGTCTATACACGGTAATTGATATTTCTGGCGAGAGCAGGCTGCAGGCACAAAGTCTACACTACTGTGCGATTGCTTTCTTTGAGCTCGCAGAAGTGCACAGGTAAATTCTGCTTCCTATATTTAGTAGCGCTGTGATTTCAATCAGAAATACAGGGTGTCCCGAAAATGTTCGAATTCCTTGCAAGGAGCAGAAATTCATTTGCGAGGCTTCCACTGAGTGTAGCGTTGGTGTCGCGCCGAGGCGAAGCAGTGAACAATAGAAGAAGCAGAAATTGATTTAATTGGTACTCACTTATTCAGCCGTAAATTCACTTGCTGTTAGGAAATGCGTGTCACTGGGCGAGGTGGCTTTATATGTACGGCAGTAAAAACGTACTGACCGTACGTCCCTTAACTTTCGGCACTGAAGTCAGCTATGCAGTTCGTCTCCGAATGGTCCAGTGACACACATTTTGAACTAGCAACTGCATTTATTAAGTGAGTACTAATTAAATCAATTTCTGCTCTTTCTCTTGTTCACTGCTTCACCGCAGTGCGACACCATTACTACGCTCAGTAGAACGTGCCGCTGTGGCAGACTCTCCCCGCTATCGCGCGCTTTTGAATGCTCGATTATTTCTGGATTATTTGAAAAAAAAATGTCAGGATCAAAGGGATATCATTCGCACTTTCATTATTAATTCTCGATTGTTTCTCGGTTTTCTCTTATTCAGATGATGTAATTGGTTTCTTTGAGCTCTCAGAGCAGCAGGGAAATTCTGCTTTCTGCATTTAGAAGCGTCACGAGAGTTTAATCAGAAATACAAGGATCAAAGAAGCGACAAATTTTGCGTTCCTCACGCTCTCGTTCTTCAGTTCTTGATCATTTCTCTTGTTTCTCTTGTTTTGATGATATAATTGGTTCCTTTGAGCTCACAGAACAGCAAGCAAATTCTGCTTCCTCTATTTACGAGCGTTGCGATTTTAATCAAAAACATCGAAATTTATTTTTTTATTTGATGTCCACACAATTCAAATTATGGAACTTTATTTCGCACAAAAATATAGGCAGATCATAGGAATCCAGTAGACTCTGTCCGAAATTTTCATTACTCGTTAGTATACGGGAAGGGGTTAAAAATCTAGGCGTCGTAATTCGGAATAGGGTAGGTGGTCCAGTTAAACAATGAACAGAAGGGAACCTAAGCGAAGTGCTAGTCGATACCGCAGAATAGGTATCGCACCTGGCGCCGAAGCCCTTCGGGGATCCAGGACAATTGTAATTTCCCGAAGGCAGGTGCGCTGCTCCGATCGCGGATCCACGATGGCCACTTCCGTGGCCCCTGAGCAAATATCAGAGCGTAGTTTCATCTTGTTTGCACGGCTTCCGGTTCGTTACTGCGCGAGATTGTTCGCGGCATTATTCAGGATATAGACATTACGCCGATGATGGAATATCCAAGGAACGTCCTTGTTTGCCGCATGAATTTTCCATGTGGCTCGCGATATCCAACGACCCGACCTTGCTCTCTCTTTTATTATCGGCCGCTTTCGCCTGCTCGCCTCGCCCTGTAAATAAATCCTTCGTCGCCCGACGTCTGAAACTTCTCCGGTATCCGTTAGCGTTTCTCAAAATACGAAGATGAATCGTGTTTGTTCGTTCCTGCTCCGAGTGTAGTGACTTGTTGCCCGAGTTCACAGCTCGATGGCTACCACAAGACCGGAAGGAACTACAATTCCTACTTGTGAGTCTACCCAGATTCCGACAAGAAGTTACGTGTTTTTAATATTTTGTGATTTGCTTTTTTCAAAAATTAATCGAGGGAACTGTACAACAAGGAACAAAATTATTCTTTCATTGCAATGACCAGTAGTCGACCAATCGACAAGCCTCGTGACGTTTCTACCATTCGTGCAGCAGCCTCTTCGAAGAATGTTGCAACGTCTATCAACCGGTTATGTTAGCGACTAGCGAGAATCCAAGTTGAAACGTTGGGAGCGACTGGTTATTTTTACAAGTATAATATCTATTCATTAGTTACGTATTTCCTTGGTGAATTCGTTGAGTCGGCCACAGACATTCTTTCGTTCATTTTTGTAACTCAGTAATGTTCAGATATGTTTATCTTTCCTTGAATCGAATAGTAATTTGCCGATCGAAAATCATATTTACAAGATGTTTATTTTCAAATGCTTGTTCTAATTATAATTTTTGTTAGATTTCATTAGTATCGACATTTTTGGCATTGCCAGACATTTAGAAAGTAATGTAGATGCATTGGTACGAGACAAGCCAATTTTTTACCAAATGAACTGTTAGATCAGCCGCCCGGACCACTGCATCGCGACGTAAGAATTGTTGTACCGTAGGAATTCTCTGCTAGGTGTCTTCAGGGGCGAGGAATGCAGATCTTCGGTGGCCTATGCATCCTACGAGGCATTTCGGTACAAGCTTGCGAGCTGGCGAACGTAACCGGCTAGGTACACGTCCACGGTCGTGTTATTACCGTTAACGACGGACGAAAACAACGGTCCTCGTAAACGAGCGCGTATGCAGCGAGTTACCGGGCCGGCAAACGCCGGCGTGTCGTTAGGTACGCTTCATAAAACGGACCTCGTGAGTCCTCGTTAATGCCGAACATCTCCGGCTGTTAGTTTCAATAGCGTCCCGCGATCCCATCGCACACTATACCGCTCACTATCACACCCTAAGAGAGGACACCTCCGCAGTTCGTACATATTCACTCGAGGCGATTTCCTCCGGCTGCGTGTCGTTTTTGAATCCGATTGATACCATCCCGGTCGACGATGCTCTCCGATTCTATTCGACAGTCGACGTCCCCTTTCTCGGGGACATTGTCTAACGGCGGAAGTTTGCTAAATGATCCGGCGATCATCGGGTACGTCGAGATATCAACGGTTCTGCTCCCTGATCGAGCGACCCCGAAATCTTCAACAGAGAACTCGCAGTATCTCTCTTCGAGGAATTGGATTTGTTCGTTGCCTGATGATGCTTTTCAAATGAAGGTATATTGCAGAGTACAGAATAATTTCGTGACGCTTTATATCTTATTTATCTCATAAATGAATAGGTGTCTGGAAGAAGAGCCTGTGTCAGGTTTTTAACATTTTACAGGAGCGCAATTAGGAACTTATTTTGCTTTAACATTTAATAAAACAAACAGTAAAAAGTGTCTTTCAGTCTTTTTCCGATGGAAGAAGGGTCTATGTCATTTCTAATTGGTTTTTATTATTCCAATTCACGTTTGAGTTGGAAATTGCCCTCCCATAAAATTTATAAAACCAGACATAGGCCCTTCTTCCAGACACCCATTCAAATATTAAATGGATAGAAGTACAAAGCTGTGAAGATCTGAAAATAATTTAAGGATAAAAGATGTTTTAATTTGGATACTTCAGATTTTGGAACGTTATGATTTATTCTATTGAATTGTTAGTTATATTAGATTATTATGCTATCAGAGTCAGTTTGATTGAATATCCGTTTCGCCAGATTACTGCAGCACAGGTAGAAGAATTAACGGAATACCGATAGAACGGGGCGTTTCATTTCACAGGCACCTGGTCAGAAAATTCAGTTAGACGCGTCGTATTTCTCGCTAATTCCTTGTTATACGGAGTATCTGGCTTAACGAGACAGGATAACCGTGATCGTGGACGGCGCTACCGGCGCGAAGCTTAGCGAGGTGTTATTACAGTGATTCCGTCACGTCGACAACGGCGAATCGTCATTCACGAGGTAAACGCCTTTCTGCAAGTTCCATGCGAATTATAGATCCGTTTGAAAAATCTCTCTCGATTTCTGAGGCGAAGTTATGCAGTTCGACGTTGCTGCAATCGTCTTTTATTCGAACTAGTTCATAATAAAAATAAAACTCTGTAGCCGATGTTAAACCAGTATTTGTGGCTTGAACAAATTACTGTGCACTTTGAAAATCCATTTAAAGTTTCAATGTAGTTTTATTTTTCTACTGCAGTATCATCAAAAACTATAATTTATGTATCGAATGCAATTTTACAAATTAGATAACGCGAGTTGAAAAATGAGACACAGGTCAACATCGTGTTGGGAAAAATTGAAAAAAATTTATATAAATATGTTAGTATCCTAATAGGCAATGGATATTACCCAATTGTACTCGGAGCTATTTTAACTTGAAAATTAAACATTTCTTGCAACCCAGAATAATTCCATTGTATTTGATTTTTTTATTTTATGGATATGAAATTGATATAATACCTCATACAATACCTAAATGTGTAGCAATTGATTAGATACCAACATATTTAATAATGTAACGGTTTCATAGTGACGTTCCCAAAATCAATGTAGGCGCAGTTCCATAAAGTGGGTGGGTATGAGTCAAGAAACGGAACGCAGATGAAAACGCGAGGAAGAATTGAAAAGAATTTGCACAAGGATTTTAATATCGTAATGGGCAATAAATATTGTCGATCGAATAGATTCGAGCCGGTTCGAGATCGCCGTCAAAAAGATACGGGCCGTTCGTTCTCTCGGTGTCGTAACGGGACGTCAAGCTATTTTCTAATCTACGGCGAGCAGAAAATATCTCGACGTTTCTCTATTACGATTATCGAGCATCGAATCGGAATGGCTCTGAATCAACGGAAGTATCGAACGATACTCGCGTTCACAATCAGGGCTGCGTTTTTACGCGATCAATATAAAAGAATCGAGTCACGGCCCGTCGATATATCGTTACCGGGAACACGTATCGAATAAGAGATCTTAGCGGTTCCCAAACAACCCTTCGCTCAACATTCTCTTTTTTCCCCACTTTTCAAGTGGGCTTCCATTTAATTCGCGAATGACTACCTATCGACGTCCCTGTTGTTTGAGAACAGGGAACGGTGCTCGAACACAAAAATAGAACACATCCAATCTACACCTGTCGATTTTAATAAAAATTTATACGGGAGACAGTTCTCGGAAATACATTTCATATTTGTTGAAGGGGTAGAAACAACCCTTAAACTTAACACTAAACCTACCGAGCCTAAAGGTAACTGGTACATGTTCCCTTATAGAAATGAAAAAATTGATTTTATTTAGACTTAGTGCAGCTCCTATTATATATATAATAAGTGCTCTACTAAAGATATTTATACAATCAATTCCTATAAAATCATTTTTTATTATTTCAATAAATGTAAAATAATAAATCTGGAATCGGTCATTTTGACCGGTGGTGGTAGGTTTAGTGTTAATGGATTAAATTATCTCTCGTAACCCTTCAGTTATAGTTTACTCAGATTATTCTAAAAATTCTGTATAAATTTTTTGAAATACCTTTGGTTGAAATTTTCAAATTTGGAAAGTAGTGTCCGTACAACGTCATTACCCCGTGCACGAGTAATTGGCGGAATATATCGTTACCGTTATCATTTCTGTCCTTTTTTAATCTCCCGTGTATTGGACACCCATTTTCGGGTTTTACCGGCGTGTACGATTTTCCCGTGAAAATTGTATTATAACGAACGGCATAATCTCCGTTCGATCGATTGTGGATTACAATCTCCTAAATTAACGTGAACCCACCGATCGTTGTCCGAAGCTGCTGTTATTACCGGTAACACACGTATTTTAAGAGGTTTATTGATTTTCCAAATATTCAAAACCCGTGCGAATCGTTTTTTACATAAAAAGGTAACCACTGAGTAGACGTGACGATTTTTTTAATTGTAAAATGTACAGAAACGTAGTAAACGAGTACACGAATTGTTAGATCGCGGATTTTTATGCAAAATAGAAATTGTTTGCATTAATCGCAAGATACAGGAAATATTCATACAGACGTTCAAGCTCTTTAAATATACACTTTCACATTTGATCTACAATTTTTATTTGTATCATAAATGCATAAAATAGTCCACTGATAAATAATCAAATCAATTAATGAGCACGCAGAGTTTTGCCCTTTCGTATCGTCGCCCAAAATATTTTTACGTGACTGAACGATTTAATTTTGCTGGAGGTACACGGTGATTTTAATTACGGCGAAGATTAATTTTTAAAAGGATGCGAAACTTTTAAGATGATTATTAATTAGTAGTTCAGTCTCAGCTTGCGCTTCGCTCGAAGTCTGCTGGATAACTGAAGGTAAAATGTGTATAATCTCCCTTTAAGAAGATTAATATAATCCATACTAAGTTGAGGGGATAAATGTCTGCGTCCCCTCCCACTTTCTTCCTCTGGCTTATATAATATTTTTCAGGCACTTCCGAACACAAGTGGACATCGAAATAATCACCCAAAGGAATAAAATTGCCTGAGAAAGATGAATCAATTATGACTCCTGATTTATTCGTGGAATATTACGCAACGAGATATTGAAGAAAAAGTTGCAATAGTAAAGTGAGTAAGAATGATTCACATCTTTGATACAACTCAAGGTTACGTTGATTTTTAATGCACAAAAACCAGGATGTTTTACAATGATTCTTATTCACTTCGTTTCATAATAGAAAATATGCATATAATAGGATGCAATGAATCATGCTGCTACTCAGAATAACAACAATATGTAAAATCCATTAATAAACGTGTCTCCAATACACATTAAACAAGGACTCCACAGTCCTTGCAGAGCCCCGCTTGCATTTTAAATCACGTTCCATGAATCAGTATTACAATCGTCGCATAATTGCATGTCGAAAGATTACGATTCAACGAATCTCTTTCTAATTCTTTGATCTGGTAGAAATTTTCCAAATACTATAAATACTGAAGTATCAAGTAAATACCTATTTAAAATGGGTAAAAATTCTGAAGGAATAATTCTGGAAAGCGCGTACGAGGGTTAAATTCTTTCTGAAATATTATTTCCTTTTATCTATAGTTCTGCACGGGACACGTTCTTGAGCGAGCATATCTACGCAACGTTATACATATTGCAGATACTCTAATTTGGACACGGCGGAAAGATTTCGGAGTAGTCGTTAGTTGTCCGCTAAAAGTCGGCTTAGCCTTGAGAAAGTTAATGCGTTCCCGGAATCATATTCCCGTTTCCCGGTTGTAAAGTCTATGCGATTTCCGCGCGTGGCGGAGCTTTCTGGCTCGCTTATTTTCGAGGAAGAATATCCGAGAACGATTCCGGTGACCCAGTTTCGGACTGGCAACCGCTGTCGTTGCGTTCTTGCGGGGTGTGTGCAAAGTTTTTGCGAAAGTTTCGAGCGCCCCCCGGGAAAAATCCACCGATTCATGGCGACCATCCGAAGGTCAGGGCCGGGAAATATCTAGTAAATTCTCTGTCTCCGTAAGAGCCGAAACAACAGTCGGCTATTAATTTCTCGCGAGAAAGAAACGGGTGACCAATATTCGCGAGCCCAGTGTTGCCAAATCGGGGAAATTGAGAGGAATGTAGCGCAGTGGGGCCCAAAGTGATGAATTTTGTGTAAAAATCAAAGAACTTTCGATAGAAATGAGCGATGATTTTTCAAATTAAAGCTGAAATATTGCAAAATATCAAGTCTCAAACTGACGACACTATCCCCTTTCTACTTGACCGACAGTGACTTCATCGAGTTTGCATCGACATTATTTTCCCAATCTGTATATGCTTTCATCGACATTCTGTTTTCACCAACATATACAGTGACTCCCACAAATATTCGGACACTCTTAAAAAGCCGATAACTTTTTAAATATTATTCTATTCGATTACAACTTCTTTGGGAAGCTAGAGCAATTAGTTTACTACAGGATGTGAAAGAAAATACTAAAAGTTGCATTTTAAAACAAGCAAAAAACTAATGCCGGCGAGAACAGAATGGCGATGGAAACATACTGGGTCAACGTAAACATTGTCGAGGAAGTCGCTGTTGGTCAAGTAGAACGGGCTCCTTCGAACTTTCATTCGGCCCGTAACTTTTTCGTCGATTACACCGAATCGATGTAAGCCGGGGACGTTAAACATCCCCCTCGGCGAACTTAATCTCTTCTTTTCCGAGAGGGAAGCAGTTCCGAGAAAGCGGGGCGGGACCAGCGGTTTTTCAAACGGACAGGTTGCTCTTCGCGGGCAAACTTCGCGTCCTGAAATTTCAATCGCCGAGAAAATGCAACCGACTTATGTAAATTTGCTCGGTGTCCGCCGCGGAGAGTGTTTACCCTCGGCTCGTGTACCAGACATTCTCTCGCGCTGGAAAAACCGCGATGAGAGAGCGTCCCGATTTTCGGAACGGAAAATGTCCCCGCCGCGTCCATTAACGTCGTCGCGCCGGAAAAGTTCAGGTTTCTTCTGTGCCCCCGATTCGCCTTCTCTATATCGTCGATGCTATATAATAATGTTTATCGTCTACGGAAACCAGCTCTGACGCAAATATTGCAGACGGTTATAGATGATGGGTGTAGCCTGCGATCTCCTTTCAGAATGGCGGAATCTCCAGCTTGAAACTCTCGTGAAATACTATCCAATCTATTTCAAAAATCATGTTTCAGGCTTGCTACATACGATCGAGGAACGTGTAATTCAGCGACAGAATATGTTCGTTCAGTTTGACTGTTTAAAATAAATATAAGTTAACCGATAGATATCTTTTTTACGGAACTGTCTGACTTCAGCGAGCAGAGACAGGTTTGAGGGGCCGAAACGTAGCGAAACGAAGCGGAACGTAAAAACCGAGTTGCAAGACGGGCCCGGCGATAATTAAACGAAAGGACAGGGCAAGTTACGGACGGGCAACGATGAAATCAGTATCGGTGTAATCGGAGCGTTAATATCCTCGCGGAGATAGCAAACTCCTCGTGACGAGCGCCGTTCCAGGGTTGCGTACTTTCACAGGGCTTGCCCTCCGCCCTTGCAGCCGGGGCTACCGAGCTCTGCGGTTACTATTATCGGACGAAATATCACGATATTTCGCAAGCCCCCGGGGCAGCTGCAGCTGCGCCCAGAGAGATTGCGAGCCAGTTTCGCGGACACAAAGGCGAACTCGCAGGAACGATGCACAGCATCAGCCGTGCGATTCATTCCCCACGAGACGTCGCGTCGCTTCAACATCGAAAACGACGTTCCAACTGTTATCGCTGGACGGACGGACCGACCACCGTCGTTTTGCACACGCGAAAACGACGACGCGTCGTTCGTCAACGGTTTGCTTTTTACCCTGGGCCCCGTTCTCTTCCCTGCTCCCCGATCTTCGTGGTTCCTAGCCGCAACCTCGCGTTACCTTTTGACCGTTCTCTTCTGACGAACATCAGAGAATATTCTTCATCGAGAGGATTATCAGATTCGTTTGTCTGGAACGTTGCCTTTCGCAGATTTTCATTCCTGATGCGATTCTGGGATCAAAGTTCAAAGCTTTACCTCACGGTAAAGGGACGACGCGCGACGCTGTCTAACAACGTGTGGATATCGACAAGAAGATTGAACTTCACGACAAATGAATTCGCTGCCCGTGGCCGGAGCAAGGCACGCAGACATTTTCTTGCAAAACCGATCGTGAAAAATGTTGATGGGGAGAAGTTTGTCGCGGAATGACCATTACTTTTCAATATTTCTCATCACCGTGCCTCGTCGGCGGCCGTACAGGATATAGGAAAACCGTGATAGTGAGAAATGCTCAGACGCGACCAGGACGTGGTTGATGACTCTCGTATTCTCTGACGACGGGCGCAACTTTTCTCGCATCGAAGACGCGCTATCTTCTTATCGATTCTCAGTTCCCACGAGATATTCGTGTCCCTGATTTTCACCTGGGAAAATTCATTTAAAAGAAAATCTTCCGTCGTCTCGTGAATACTGTTTGCTTTCGCCTTCCGGAAACACGAGTCTCCAGAATATTAACCATTTTCTTTGGAAAAGCGCAAGACAGAATTTGCATACAATGCACAGACCGAGTCAGCTCAGATGTTGCCATATGCAGTCGGAGCTATTTTAACTTGAAAATTAAACATTTCTTCCGACCTGGAATAACTCCATTGTATTTGATTTTTTCATTTTATCGACATGAAATCGATACGAGAGAACAACTGCTAAATAAATTAATGTAGTGCCGAATAGATTATAGAAAGAAGATCTCTTCAGACATCTATGATCTTACAGCGAATCTCATAGCGCATCAATTTCAACCGGAAGAGGGAATTCTAAATATTTTTTCGTTTAACCCTCCGAGTGCATTTAAACTAACCGAATAGCTGTTTCATTGAGTATATCAAAAAGACTAGTGTGTCTACACGAGACATCATCAAAAGTAAATTTTAAAAAATTATTAATTAGAGCTGTGAACGGTCCTAAGCATTGCCTTATCGTATAGCTATAAAAATCGTCCGTTGTCCGAGGGTTAATACGAGTTGTGTTAATTCGCTGGACAGGTGAGCGCGATCGTTCCCTGCGCTGATCAGAAGTTCGGGGATTTTTCTCGGTTTACGGTGCGCTATTGTCGTTGACGTCTGACGGACATGTCTGCGCGGCATTTTCCGGGCCGCGTAAAGGTAAAATGACGGAGGGCTAGAATGCAACCGAGGAAAAAGCGGACAGGACAGGCAACAAGCTCGCCGCATGCACCCCGACAATGCTGGACGGTAGCCAATAATGTAAATCATGATGTCGAACGTGCGTGTCACACGCACCCACTCGAGGCATGCAAACGAATCGCGTCGTCAAAGCGGGAACCGCGTATTTTTCCAGGCTGTCAAGGGCTTTTTCCCGTCGATTGTCGATTCGCGATGGCCAGCCGACTGTCCCGGCCACATCCGTTGTCTTGTTTCGCGGGAAATTAAATACACTGCTGATTTTCCACCGTAGCGCGGCGGCGGTCGTTCCCAGTTCTTTTTGTTCGCCGTGTCGCGCGAACATTTTTTTTTTTGTCTCGCTTCCGATCGTCCAATATAAATCATGCGCGCGGAGGAACATTGTTACAAAAATGTCCCCGCGGTCCGCGCGTCCACCAAATTGTTTCCCATGCCAGAATATTGTTGATTTATTTGCGGAAGCTCTGTTGCGCGCCCCCGCGTTTTATTCCGTATTTTTATGAGGGTCTAGCCGTGGAAACGCGCGTCGCGTGACGTATTGCGTCGCTCGATGTTCGATTAGTTGGAAAAACAAGAGGAACATTGATCGCGCGACTGTGTGCTTTAAACAATTAGATTACCTTCGCGAGGTACGGTATAATATTTATACGTTTGCGCGCTTTGTTTGGACTCTCTAGAATCAGCAAAGACTGTTAGGCGTTAATACAGTCTCCGAGGACTTAGCAATGATCACCATGAATATTCGAGGGTTTAGGGCGGCAAACAAGTATCTTCGGCTAGCTTGCCGCGATCCCTTCAATGTCTACAGAAGCTTTGAAAGGCAACGACCAGTTTTCCCTGGTTCTCTTCAGAGCGCGGGTCTTTGGTGGTCCTGAGGTTCGACCAAGGTGCACACAGAATCTTTAAGGGCTTTGCAATTATCATCAAAGGATACCAAGCTAGCAGAGGAAGTATCGATGCACCGGAAGTCCTTACAACCAACCAAGGATCACAAAGGATTCTGAGACCTTCTCGGTAGCAGTAATCACGTGTGACTGGCTGTGAAGGCCCGAAGGCTTGTTAGAGGATGACTAATGTTCAGCTCCGATGACTGCATTTATGCTGTTCGAATGAAAACGGTTCCCTTTCCTCCATACTCCAAAGATCAACTACTCCTTCGAATGTACTATGCGTGCAACATTGATAAGGAGAATATCATTTAAAAAAATGAATAATAGAGATGGTCGTCTAGCATATAATTCTAAAGATTAATTTGCTACAGTCATTCTTCAAGAATTAATCTAAAGATCATTTGTTACGCTCACTCTTCAAAGAGTGTATAAAAATTGTAGTAAAATGTGGCTACATGGTGACCGTAATTTTTAGATAATAATGTGCATAAATGTAAAGAGAGATGAATGGTTCTGAAGTCGAAAGAAAAGCAAGCGGCAGTCTGTTTTACTTGCTGCACCTACTTAGACGTCATACAGCCTAGAGATTGTACCATGCATTATGCGAGGAGTATCGAAAGGAAATGACGAAGAGATTTTACGAGCCAGATACCAACTCCGCGACGTAACATAGACGGAGCGTACTTCGCAAGGCCATCGTCCGCCCATCTAATTGACTTCTGACTTCTCCTTAATTACGCCCATTATTCTTTTCCAGAATGTGAATGGATATGTTTGTAAACACTGGCTGAATCATCGTAGTTTACTCGTGACAGTTCTAACATTTCAAGATTCACAATTGCTCTAATCGATTGAAACGAGAGACGGACACAAGTTCCGAACAAACAGTTCCGGTTTCATTTAATTAAAAAACATTTTTTTCACTTTTAGGGAAGGATGGATTGACAGGTGAAATTTTTCTATGAAATTTCAGGATTATCGTAAAATCGATTTAGCTGTACCGCTACAAATAAATCATGTATGGGGACAAAACAATTTTGACAGATCGCCAAAGATTAATCGATTCTATGCTAAAGCGAGTACGAAAAACTATTGAGGCAAACAGGACATAGAAAATTAACAAAGCATTCGAGTTGTTTACTCAAAAAATTATTCTGAATCCACGTTCTGCACATTGGTCGAATGCGAAACGAACTTTTGGAACAACCTGATAAATTTTGAATAGAACATCCTGGGATTACCTTAATACGAACATTGTCGCATTTTCACATTCGTTAAACAACAGAAATTTCACTTCGATTCTTACCGACTGGACACCACCAGGAAATCCCACCAGATAAACCAACTTCCTCGTAATCCAGCTCGGAGCGATTTCCCGACAATGTCGATGGGCACACCGCGAGCACACACCGCGCGGCGTCTAAAAACGCAGGCTATGGAAATCACGGTGTCGTGGACGCGTGTCGGTTGCGGCGGATTATGGTCCACAGATTTGGCTGACGGGGGAGCCGAAATTCACTTCGCTTCGTTAACGCCCACGCGAGTAACGCGATCGCCGGTGCGCACACACCCTCTCGTAAATTCTGTATCCGCTCGTATTTTCGCGTTATGATATACGAGGATAATTCGATCGGGCGTCTATCGGCCTAATTCGAGTCACCGGGAAAGGGACACGCGTGAAATCGGATAGCGGGTCCCCGGAGGATATTTAGCAGATAGCCGAAGCTGGCGATGAGCGATCGGCACACACGCCGCGCGGCCCGGACGTCTCGCAGACTTTTCAAGAGTGCATCTCGCGTGCAACGAATCGACGCCCGTGACGCCTCGACTTCCGCTCGGCCTCCGCAAATATTGACACCGTCGATGCAGGTGCGCACGTGCGTCTCCACGATCCTATCTACCGCCGAGTCTGTTGCGGCCGCACTCTCCGCGATGCAACTGTGCAACGATATATCGAAGTGGCTGGCTCCGGCGATGCACGCGGGGAAATTGCAGAGCAACGTGCCGGACACTCCCAAGGCAGCGTCGTCGTCTACAGATCAGTGCCAGTAATCGATCATTTTGTTACTTCTGTAATTGATCACGGAAAGTAATCGTGGCAATCATAATCGTTAATCAATTAGTCGTGATCGTGATACATCGATAATCTGTAATTGTAGGACGAGTGATTACTTTATCTTCTACTATATTGAACGTTCCCTTCTTAGTTAGTGTATCGAATGTTTTCATTGAGAATGGCTCTTCCAACGTGCGTCTTATTTAAAATATCGCCTCGATTTTTCATTCCGTTTACTAAAAAACCTATGGCTCCGGACTTCTTGTCCTACACAATGGTATTTCTCGTCGTCCTAGTTTCCCAGTCGCCAAATTCTTCGGCACTCCAATTACCCCTCGCCGACGGAAGTTCTTTGATAGCGTAGTTGCCTTATGAAGTCGAAGGTTCTTCGAAACTTTCGGTTGTCTTAAAGTTTAACTATCAATTTTAAGCTTCTTTGCCAGGCGAATCTACGGAAAATTGCACTGTTGCCTCTCCCTGGGTTGATTTAATTTACACAATAACCCCTCCGATTTTGTATCGAAGACGAAGTTGGACGATGTTAATCCACGTCGTGGCGCCTTGCCGCTTTGTAATAGCGGTTAATCAAAGAATGAGATCTTCGAGACTTGTGTAACGTTGCGTTTCACGAGGAATCCTCTTTTCGATCACTTCGAAAACGAGTTCCCTTATCACGAAAGCGTCGCACAAAATTCTATTTCGAAAATTCCAGCCGGTCTCCTTTCCAATCTATTAACAAGCACTTCCGTGCAAAAGATCACGAGCCATACACCGAATTACTTCCACAATCGAATTTTCTATTTCCAAAATGCCCAGTTTCTTGTTCAATCTATGAACAAGCACGAACCGGGTCAAAGTCCCAACTCTAATCCATTACTTCCCAAAGGCGCGGGCGTGGGGCTCACGCGAACTTCATAGGAACTTCCGATGAGCCTTCAACTTCATCCCATGCCGATTACTCGCGAGCAACAAGAACCGCTGAGACACTTCTCGGACATCCGAGTTCATCCCTCCGGCGGGCAAAAACGTCACTGGCAGGCAGTCCAAACTGTCGGGAAGCGAACGAACAAGGTATGCACACGCGCCGATAATTCGAGTTTAACAAGCGGCGACCTTCCGGATGCATCCGTGCATCCTCGGCCGTGCAACGGATAACGTCGATTCCCAGCGACCGGCGAATTCGAGCGTAAACTCCGACGGGTATCAGCTGGCAAGACGTGTCCGCCGAGGCATTCGCGTGGCAGGTATTAATAAACAATATTTGCCCTTATCACAGGACGCACGCCGAGGCGTCGGCAATGATTGCACCGGTGCGACGGCTCACGTCCCTCGTTCATCGAGCGAATAACCACACACGCGTCGAGTCACCTTCGACGAAGACGTTTAACCTCTTCGGTACACTTGCTACTCCCATAAATCCCTCGCGATCAAGTACTATTGACGGACAATTTCTTCCGAGAAAAATCCAGAGAACACTAAATAATCGGTATTGTTCTATTCGAACGGTAAATGTCCCTGATCGTGACCACGCGTGTTATTTAGTTATGTTCATTTCAAATAAACTGCCAAAGTACTTTTCTTCCGGTTTCATCAAGTCTATATCTTTCTGAATGACTTTGAATAGTAAATAACACTGGGCTCGATATAATTTCGGTTACAAGTTCGATATGGAGATCGACATTGGTTCTTATAAAACAATCGGAATCTTACGTGGTCAGCAAAGAGGTCATTTACCTTTACTTTGTGGCTGTTTCTGCCCTTTGCAATTCCGATTGCCGACGGTACCGAACGGGTTGTGAGAGGGTGCAAACTTCGATCAGAGGGTGCGAACTGATCGCGAGAGGCGCCGGGAACCGCGTGTTCCTCATCGGAACCAGAGGAGACGAGAAAACACGTTCCTCTCTGCCTCGTCTGCGTCGTTTTCTGACTCGCGCGTAAGCCTGACACGCCTCTTAACGGCGAGTCAGAAATCGAAGAAAGGGAGAGGGAACAACCGCGGCGATTACCGATGCGATCCGCGTGGCCCGCGATCGCGGGACACGCTGATCGAGCTCCTAGATCCATGGCTAGATCCCCGGACGAGCCCCCACCCCCGTCGGGTTTTTCGCGGGGCCCGCGAGACTCTCGTTTCGCGAGGAAATTCAATCGGACGGCCGATCCTCGTCACGCGATCTAGGTTAATGCCGTTACACGGGATAGTGTGGGTGGGTTTCCATTGAGGGATCGCGTGTTGATGGGTGCCTCGAGGTTCGTGTTTCGTCGAGAACGAGTGCAGATTCGATTTGCCCTTTGAATTGCTGCGACTGATGTACTGCGTCTTCGTTGTTGTTTCGATGGGCGGGTGCACGGATTGTTCGAGCGGACGTGGGGATTTGTTGCAGTCGAATTACGCAGCCATATGAAATGATGTAATAACTGAACACAGAAATTGAAGCTTCTAGTTAATACTTTTTGTTATCCCGGATAATACATATAGCGTAGCTCCTGAATAATGTATACGTACGTATGTATACATAGCTGCATCTATTCCTATGGTTAGACATCATTGATGTATATTGTATATATCAATGTTTTAAATAGCCTACTTTCAAAGCGAAAGCGAGCACTAAGTAGGATGATTCTTGAATTTATAATAAATCGCACAGTTTGTTCCATTAAAAGTGGCTAGCTGTACAATTTATTATTCTATTCACCCGTGGATAACACTGAATAATAATAAATACCGGAGATACTTCGAATGGCTTCATAGCAAACAGTAGCCAGCGAATACGTACTCTGTTATTTTTAACCCGTCGCCGTATCATTTTCTTTACAGTGACAGTGATCGAAACGTCTCTATCCCCAAAAACGTGGTAGAAGAGGATGGTTACATTTATTTTAATGCTTAAATATTGATTACAAACGAATCAAATTTGATTTCATTTAAAAAGAATGGCGTAACGTTCATACTTGTTACACTTTGTTTAATTGTGTACGGAAAACTTTGAAAATAAAATAGCTTAAAAAGTGATTACTATTGTAAAAAGCGTTAGAATATGAAGTCCGGCCACCGTGCATAGCGTTCGAAGCATTTTTCCCCGCAAGTTCCGCCCATTTATGGTGTGGTCCCATTTGCGCGGTGCACCGTGCACGCTCGTCGCTGCGGACGACAGAGAAAAAGGCTCTGCTTATCGATCACGTCGTAGAGCCTTCGATAAAAATCCTGGAATCGACTGTGACATTAGAGAGAGCAACAAGCAACTTTCTACTGTGCCGCCGTTATAATAACGGTATACCTAACGAGTGCACCGGTGGCATGGCGTGGCAAGGCAGCGCCTCGCTTATATTTCTCCGTCCACCGATACTGGAAGAATAGCAGGAAGTCGACAACCGCGACGGCGCGGCGGTCAAATACGAAATACAAGCGGGAATGGCAGCCGGCTAAGTGTGTACTCGCCAGATGATAAGCATTCCGACGCGTCCTTTGAATCACGTAACGAAGACACGTAGCCATCGACCACGCCGTTTCCCATCCATCGACGACAAACCGTGGCCTACCCGCTACGTTGCGCGTTTCTTTTATGCAAACGCGCGCGAACGCGCGGAATGATTCATTCAGAAGCGAATGCCAGGACCCCATCGCTGTCCCCACCACCGGAACAGAGGATGTGTTTTATTAAAATGCTAATGAACAAAATCCGATCGTTCTCCAACTGTGGGAAAAATGCCAAATCTAGCCGGACGAACGTCATTTTGCTCAGGTATTCCAGTCGTAATTTTAAAGGTACAGTTTATTCGTGGAAGTACCCAAGAGTACACTATCTTAAGGAATGTACTTGTTCTTTGCCCCTTTTATATCTGGTAAGAAGTAACGAAAATACGGACCTCAGTGTCGCACGGAACATTGACTGCAAATCATCAGTATCGCGAAGTTTTCAAGTGAAGTGATTGTTCGTGAAGTGTATAGCATAACGAAAGGTAGGGTAACTGCACCAGTGAATGAAGATTTAAGAAATTGTTTAGGAAGCTATTTTATTTTTAAAAAAATATGTGAACTAAAGGATTCTCATATATGCCAAATGGCTCCCTATACTTCATTTGTCAAAAATAAATGAACACACAAATAAAATGAAATTATTATTATTTTTCTTTATTAAACGTTAAATCAAAAATACCAAAATACCAGTCAATGAACGTTACATTCTAGTAATTGGCTTAAAATTTGTTGAAATATATAAAAGCGTTCATCTACCCGTGCCCGTTTATTCACTGGTGCAGTTACCATATGTAAATTGAAAACCAATATGTACTTTGTTTCGAATAAAAACTACAGTGAGCATGTGAATTGAATGAACTAGTAATTTATTATCAAGCTTACACATAAAGATCCTTTCAAAAGATCATTTGGTATAAGCTACACATGGGAAGCTGCTGTAACCTTTTTGCCACCTCTTGTTCGCACGTTCCGAAATATTATCAACAAACACTAATTTATACAGACATTCGTCATGTTTGTAGCACGCTGTTTGCCGCGACGATGATGCTAGGAGCGCGTGTGATTTCGATTAATAAAAGTCACTGGATACGCTGGATCGTCGGCCGAGTGAATCACCGAAACGCCGTGAGTCATTGCCACGACCAGTAAACCCGCTAGACGTTCGGTTACGACACTCGCGGAATCCGTTGCCATCATTTTCTTAACCTCTGCCGAGAAATTCGGAGGTGCGAATGAGTAATTGCGTATCCGAAAATAGCCGAGTGTCATGTACACGTGACGTGACGTGTCTGGCGCCTGGTGATAGACTGCCGTTTGGACAGATCTGTTTCCCGGATTGCCATCCGTCCGGGTGCTTGGATCGATGCAATTTTAAATACGAAACAATTGCCGCGAACACGAATTTCCTGCCGTAATAAACGTCTCGCCTATTCAATCATCCGAACTATTGTCTACCAAACGTTTTATACGCTTTCAAAATTCGAGGGTTAACGAATTAAGTGCTCTATTAGTCTGGAAACCTGACGAACTTTCACCCTTAAGTTACCGAATTAGAAAATGAAAGTAGATGTGAAACTTGACTATTTACAAATTAAATTTTAGCGGTATTGTTAACGGTGAAAATTCATGTAAAGTTCTGTGCCGTAGTCTCGGCAGCGGGGGGTGAAAAGACAATGCAGTTTATCGAAGAGGATGCTTCTTTCGTATTGTAAATAATTAAGACGCTGTCGTATAGGGACACTATCCGCCCCATTACGGCGCGCTAGGACGCCCGTCCCATTCATTATGAAGGAAACCTCGGGATTCCGGTCCAGATGAGCCTCCACGGAGCGACGAATTATAATTAGAAGGGAACAGAAGGTCGGGACAGAACGTAACACGAATCGTATTGTTTCTCTCTCTCGGTCTCTCGTCGGAGCTGTTCCCGTTTGAAGGAATCATCTGCGCGCCAGAAACGACACCGACTCTGTATGCATTTCGTGACACAGTTTGCCGCAGTGCTGCGCATTAATCGCATAACCGTTCTGGTTGCGCAACTATTCCTCCCATTGTGCCCTCGAATTGCAGGCAAGCGCGGCCACGGTACCCGGGACGATCGCCGATATAATAGTCTTTTGTCTTTCTTCAGTACCCGGCACGAAAGTGCGAACGATACGCGGACTTGTTAGACACGCGGCAGCCAGAAGGATACCACCGAACGTTTCCACGAGCGTTACATGGCCTCAGCCGTTGTTCTCGGTGCCATTGTGCCCGGAATAACTGAGTTACGAAGACGCGTACCTCGCTCGCGCGAGCAATAAAATGCTCCGTAAATTCCATTGTGGCTCGCCTCGATGCCGAACGTTTTTATTCGAAACACCGTCGTGCGTTATGTAACGTGTACGTCTTCGTTACGAGCAGTACATGGACGACACATAATTTTCTGAAAACCAAATGTCGCTTTATCTAGCACTTCTCGATTAAGCAGGAAAGTGTACGTACACTATGAATTTTATCGATCAATTTCTAAGATGAATGTCTCAATCTACCGAACCACTCGATGCAGATTGCAGTCGATCAAGTTCTGCTTAGCATATCGATTGGTCTGATTTCGGATAAGTCTTCGGGAACACTGCTCTTCTAACGACTGCACACTGATATGCAATTCTGTAGCCGATCTCGAGAGGCCAATTAAGTTCACCTGTGTCACGGTTCAGTTAAGGAAAAATTGAAGGACGTGCTCGGATGACTGTGGAAGTCTCCGAAGCAGATCCTTCTCCGATCTCTGACAACGATGCAGCCTTATTCTCGACGTCGCACAGTGCGTTGAAAAGTCCGCTTTCTGGGCGCAATTCCAGCACTCGAAAATTACAGGTGGTACGAACAAATGCAGCGTACACTGCAAAATTCGATCGATTGGTAAATGAATGTTAATAGAAACTTTCCATTTGCACTTCTATGAGGGTTTCGAATAGCAACATGAAAGCTGATTTTTGTTTACGGGGGTGTAAAAGAATTACTCGGCGCCAGTGACATGTCGATGTGTATATAATTAAAGAGTTCACGGCGGTAAAAGGGTGTTCGACGGAAGTAGTTGCGCGGATCTCGAGTTTTCTTGGTACGTAACAAAGTTTCGACGGAAGGGGTTGTTTCCCGGCAACAGCCTCTTCCAGTTCGCTGAACAAGCTGTCGGGGCGCAGTTATGCCCGAGCCAAATCAGGATCCCCTTGCTCGACGAGGGTTAATTTCGTTATCCGCCAAGTGTTTGTCCACTAGGGTCGTTGTCACGGAGATGAACGAGCGTCGAGGTGCGACCGGGATACGGCGGGCTCCGAGTTCGACGAAATTTTAACGTGATTGCACGTTGTTTGCGCACGGGCAGACAGCTCGCGAAGGTAACAGGTAACGCGAGGCCGTGCGATTCTATCGCGATAAACTCTTTGTCGAACCGTTTGAAATAACAAAACGCGTAACGAGTCCCGCGGTTTCCGCGGGAAACGAATCGATTGTTCCAGCCAGATACCAATAAACGGTCGTCAAAGGATCCGACTGCGAGGGATCAAGCGCAACAAGCATTTCGTTCGTTAGTACAACAATAACGTTCCAAAGAAAAATCCATGATAGGCCGGAGATGTCGCTCTCGATGTATAGACTCGTCGAACGCGAAACTGTCCGGCAAAAAAAAAAGAAAAGAATGAAAAATATTGTGGTCAAAGAAGTGCAGTTCAGAGAATGTTTACAGTACTCCAACTAATAGCGAATACATGCAGAAAGGACCTAAACCAAAGCGACCAAAGAATGGACCACTCTAAACACAGAGGAGTCTGTGTTTCTTTCTAGTAGCGCCGCGATAGGAACCTGCAAGTTGAAGATTAAGTATTTTTTGGGGCCAAGACGGCGAGATATATCTCATTAATGATAATCCGCAGCTGACATTTTCTTGTTGATAAAGTTTAACTCTCGGACGAGAGCCGAGTTGTCTGCAACATTGTCCAACATGTTCCAGGAGCTGTGCTCTCCGGAGGGATAGACGGGGAACTTCTCCACGAGTAAACTTGTTTAATGAACGAGCAAGGAGTGTCTGTCCGCGGCCTGGCAAATCGTCGGCCAGCTATGGGAGCCGGCGTCAACGCGGAATTGCCGGGCAACGAGATTCCGCTAACTTCGCGCGAATCATAGTCGCCGAATGGATCTTTTCACCCCTGTGTCACAACCTGCGATGCCTCGCGTCTCTCGCAACTGCGCGAAACTTACCTAATGTAATTTCAGCTCGGCTTGGGGTATCGGGAGGACGCGCGGGTCGTTGCGAAACGGTTATCTCGTAGCTCTCGGGTTGTTAACCATGTGTAAGCGTTGGTTATTGTAATCGGAAATTGATGCTCGGATAAGGGCGACTCTTGCCCTTCTATTTTTCCGCTAACCTTTATGCCCTCTGTCGTCGATGGCGCAGAAAGCTCGAAGTCGAGGCGGAGAATGCACCGATGCGTTCGAGGGCATTCGCCTATGGAACAGTGAAATCTAGATGCTGTAATGTCTCGATATATGCGGAAACTTCGGGACCGACGTGCCACTTATATCGTGCACAGATACTGTTCTCCGATTTCGCTAACGTCGAACGTAGAAGAGAATAGCAGGTACACAAATAGAAGATAAAACTTGTTTTTCTGATTAAAGCGATATCGAACACGACATGATTCACATTCTAGAAATAACATGATGAAATTTATTCGGATTCTACGCGATTTTTATTGGTGTTATTGAGGGTGTGGCTGGACGAGCAGTACAATCAGGCAGAGGATGATTATACATGTGAAAATCAGTCGAAAACAAGAAATTACACTTTTTCTTTTGACGCCTCGTTTTCGAGGAAATCGAGTTTGAAAATGTCTCATCATGGCCAACCAATTCTACTTCCTACACGTACTTAATTTTATATACTTAAACAAAGAGATCTCTTCGATAATTTCCCGTACAAGCATCTTTCTAGTTTCAGTAATTGTAGAATAAACAACCGGTCATCTGACATCGTGGTAGATTTAGTGTTAAAGAATTTTATTTGTGATTGACAGAGACCAGTCGAGAACTAATTGTGTGCTGGCAACACCTATAATTTTCAATCAGTCGATCGCTTCTCCCCTACAATCAGATTCTTCGTCGAAACTAATCAGTCTTGATGCAACCGCAGCTACAAGTCAATATACCCAGACCTCGGAATCAATATTCATTCAGAACTTCAACAGATCCCAATTGGAATTCAAATTCAAACATGTATTCATCTGAAACTCAAATAGTTTTGGTCGTATCTCGAACAACTTTCAACCAGTCTCGAACAACTTCAAATTACCAGGTAGTAATTTAAATACGTTCCTACACCTCGTGCCGGTTGCCCTATTATAATGCATGGTTTTTAATTACTTCAGCGCGTGTGAAATGTCGTTCCCATGCATTTCCAAAGTGAAATTTCCTATTTTCGTCGCCGCGCCCGGAGAATTTTCTCCGTGAATACCTCCCACGCTTCGAATCGGCGGAAGGGAAATTGAAATAAAATACCGCGAACATCTTTTTAATCATCTTCCGTCAACGAGAGAGTTTTCATTTCTTTCCGTACTTCAGTCGTTTTAAATTAAATAGATTGGCCTCTATAATTTTTCGCGTCTGTCAGATTAAAAAGGGACTTAATTGACTTTCCTCGTCCATAAGAAAATTGCGTGTAGTCACCCTTTTCAGCGTTAGAGAAAATACAGGAAACCACGAAATTAATAATATTCATAAAAGAAGGAACATTTAAAAATAATAATAAACGCTGTATTCTGAACAACTGACGTTTTATTGTTACTCGAAAATCGTGTATTTAGAAGTTCCGAATGTTCTTTCAATATTATGATATTACTGCGTTGATAAGGTTCAGATTTTATACCGAACCTGATATCTTATTATTCATAACACACAGGCCAATTTTCAGAGAGATGTAACACCGATATACGCCAATTATTTTCTCTTTATTTAGCCAATGAGATTATTAACCAGCCGTCGGTGTTTATGTGACGTTTACGTTCTCCTTAAAGGTAGGAAGAAAATAGTCGGCGACAACGAGTCTGTAACCGCGCTGGAATGGAATCGTCAGCAGTAAAAGGATACCCGCGTGTCCTTTATTTCAGTAGGAGTGACTTTACGGGTTCACGGATACGTGCGGAACGTACAAAGCCGCGCGCGACCTTAATAAACGCGTAACCCTGCCGCAGTTTCAATTTTTACGATGTTTCGGTTTAGAGCGGGCCCAATAACAGCGCAGCAAGCGCCTGAATTATTCCCACTACCTTTAATCGCATCGCCACCGTGGAATGCTTAAATCGCGCCTTCGTCACAAGCTGCACGTCTCTATCTCGGCGGAACACCGTTACCATGGCTTTTGAGTTACGTGAGCGAAGCACGAAACGTCGCTTCCCTCGGTTACGGTTCCCGGGATTATGCTTCCTGATATTTACTGAATTTTCTGGAATCTTGTATTTGTAACAGAACTTTACAAGTACGAACCATACAATTTTTTTTCTTTGGACTCGGAACTTTTTAACTTTCTTCATTATAATATTCTATTTTTTTTTACTCTTCATTCTAAATAAAGTAGTTTGTAAAAAGATTTGCTAGAAAGATTTTCTAGAAAATACGAATTTTGATTTTAAAACACACGTAACCTTCATGTAGCCAGCCGAAACACATGGATTATTTAAAACCTTTTGTATTTAAGATTTTTGCACAAATTCTAATTGTAAGACTATGAATTAATTATATATTAGCGAGCGCAGAATGGACGTTTAAAAGCTGAGAAGTGAAAGTTTCGTGGATAGTAAAAGAATGTCTGCGATGTGTTTCAACATAATAAATATTTCCACTTGACTGCTGATTTCTGTCCGCCTGTCGGAAGAATGTTTTTCCCCCGTTAGATTATTGAAACAGCCGCTTGTTCCGCGAGGATGGTTCCGCCGCGGTGCGGTGAAATCCTGAACTAGAAATATCTCGACAGGTCGGGCATCGCAAAGTGAAAAAGAATGGAGAGCGAGGGCTCACAGGGAAGCGCGGACGCCGGTGAATCCGTCAGAAGCGGTTCGAGAGAAATTTCACGGCGTGAAACGTATTTAAACGGACGAGCCAGGAGAGGAACGAGAGGAGGAAGAAGTAGGAACGTATCAAGCGTCAGAGAAGAAATTTTCATAGCTCATTACCGCGTGTCGACGCGTGCAAAAGGGGAAAAAGCGTGGGAGGGCGGAGTCGGGATGGAGGAGGCGGGAAAAGAAAGAAAATGACCATCCTTTGAAGTCGCGGGCCGAATCTACGAGGCCGCTTTTCAAATTATACCGGGGCGAAAATGCTTGAGACGAAACCGGATCCTTTCACGTGACAAAACCAGAATAACACTTAACAGGCGTGTTTATGGTGAAAAAGGGGATGCCAGGGAGCAGGGGAGGGTTTGCCGAGGGTTGCAGAGGGTGGCGGGACGAGTGACGGGGGTTGGAGGAATAGAGAAAGCGACCTGTCCGTGGCAAAGTTCTCATTTCGCGGGTATCAAAAGGGCCGCAGGTGGTGTCTGCGCTCGCCTTCTGCGCCATTGACAGGTCGGATCCTTTTGTTTCTCGCTATAAATCAATATCCACAGATTGCTGCTGTCGCGGCGTACGGCACCGTGACGTGGATTAAAACAAGGATGTTGATCTTTTCAGATAGCGAACGCTGACGAGACAGCGAAAAATTTCCAGCGACACGATAAACCTTCCTGAGCACGTCGGGGTTAGCTACTTTAGTCTGGCGAGTCAATGTTCTAGTTCTACAGGCAAGTAATTAACCCTTCAGGGACGACTGCTGCTTGTACCGACCCTAACCAGTGTTTCAAAATTGATGATTGATGGATTGCAATGAATACATTGAAATCTTGATGCAAGTTCTCAGTTTCGAGTATTACCTCATAAAAGGTGGAATAATTGGAAAATTAGTGGAATGGAAAATTCGGAGTTGATCTTGGGAACTGCACTTTCAACATTTTTAATGTTTTATTATTGACATTGTCCGGACAATTTTCAGGTCATTGTCCTGCCCTTGGGGATGGTCTACCTAGGAAAGGATAATTATACTCTCTGCTGATTCGCAAGCGCAGAAGTAAGAATAAAATGGCTAGCAGCTTGCATCGTGATCTGAAGATGACCGCAAGCGTCACAAACAGCTGTAACTTAGCAAGAAGCTCGTTACATTCTTTTCCTACTCTTCGTGGAAAGTTGTTGGCAGAACTTCGAGCTAATTAATGAAGTACGCCGAGGACTTGCCGCAGCCAGAACCGAGAACTTTGACAGCGCTGTTGGGTACCAGTTTGAAGCCTCTATCGGACAGGCGTGAAAATATGCAGGTTGCTGTCGGTGACCGTAAAGACTCGATGAAATTAATCTTCTCATGCTTCGCCGTTAATCACCTGGTATTTACAAACATTCACTTTCGCAGTCTGTAATATGAAATTTCATTTCAGTGACGAATCTGCCTCATCATAGGGCTCGAAGGGTCTTCAAACAGTTCTACATATGTATAGCTCCTGTGACTCCAGTCGCTTTTCACTTTTGTACATCATAGATCCCGATCCCAGGGTGATCGAGCTCGAGTGGTTGATTCTCAAGAGGTAGGAAAAGACGCAATCCCCGGTCTCAGGTAGCGGTCGATCGAAATTATCTCGCGGCGGTGATCCATCGCTCCCAGTCGCGCCTATAAACGCCGTTGGAGCATTTACCTGAGCTGCATATCAATGCCCCGGAATCAAGATTTATCGCCGGCTTCCGCGAAGACGCCATGAGTTTTCCGACACGTTTCACCGGCTCAGCCGAGTCGCACTGAAAACATATTGATCTGCGGGACAGCGGGGAGAAGGCTCCCAGAGAATGTCGTCGGCCGACGTGTATCGGCCGTTCAGGCTCAGATCGCTCGTAAGCGAGTTTGTTGCACCCGAGGATTTTCACCGGCCGTATAAATAATTCCCGTTGACGTAGAACGTATATTCGATCGCGCGGAGCGGTGAAATTGAAATTGACTGTAAGACGCAATTCGTAAAATAATGTCTAATCATGTCCAAGTAAAAATAACACCCCGTCAATTGACAATTGTATGAGAAAATGACATAAGCCCTTCTTCCATTGAAAAAAGACTAAAAACTGAAAGCGTTTTCTTAAGGTTGATTTTATTAAATGTTAAAGCAAATAAGTTCCCAATTGCCCTCCTATAAAATTTGAAAAATCCGACACCCCTTCTTATCCAAACAGCTCCAAACACTCGAGAAATGTTTGATTGCAATTGGGCAAAAGAGATGTTTCGGTGGTATCGACCCAGTCTCTCGAAGATCGGTCTCGTTCCACCGATTAGGAGCTCACTGGAGAGGAGATCGCCCGGAGACGAGGCAATTGTACGGCGGAGGACAAAGGTGTCCCGAAAGATCAGAAAATGAAACATCCTTCCTGTGGCTGGTGTAACGGTGGCTGGTCGCGTCGCCGACAACTGTGCCCGCTGCGGGCGCAAAGAGAAATGGCGAATGAAACCTCAGAGGAACTAGAGAGCCCCGGGAACAATAGGGCGATCCGGGTGTCGCGTTTAGAAAGGCGAGGGGTGCAGGGGTACAGGACGGGTCGCCGGATAAAAATTCGCCGAGCTTTTCTCCGGGGGAAGCCTGCGGAAAATCCTGGCCCGTTCAACCCGTCCGTATAATGGAGGATCATCTCGCGGCCGGGAAATCCATTATTCTTCGATGCAAAGTACCCTTTCCTTCGTAGAAATTGCTCGGTGTGAAACCGGCCTTAGTCCGAGCTACACATGCTCCCGCCCGGCTATTATTTCTCGCGATTTTAATGGAAAAATGCTTGCCCAAGAGACGAACATTATTTCCAAGCGAACCCTTTTTCACCGTTGCTTCCTTGGGCCCGCGAAAGCTCCGGCGCTCTTCAATATTCATGAGGATGGCTCGTTAAACACTTTCGAATATATTAACCCCCCGGCGAAAGTCTCCATGGTATTTCTTTTCTTGTTTGTTGCAGAAACAACTCGAACGGATCGACTCATCTCGAGAAGGAGTGCATCGAAAATTCGGAGACTAGGGGAAGCTTTGTTTTATCAGAAAAGCTAATGTTCAGCTTTAAAATATTGAAAATAACAGAAAATTTTCTGGTTGAGATTATTTTGTATAATGCAATCCGTCAAAGTTAGAATTTACACTGAGGAATGCACTTTATCAGTCTTCGGAAAGTGATAGCAACCACCTCCCTTACATGAAAAGAATAATCAGCAACGCAAATACTATTGAACTGAAAAAGTCCCATATTTTGTGTACACGAGGATGTCGTAACCCAGAGCAAACACGTTGAAATTTTAGAACCTGGGATAACTGAGGAGAACAGCAGAGTTTATGTGCCGAATAAAACGCGTCCGTGCTGGTTTTTGGTCGAGTCGAAATTTCTTTATCGACAGCTGCAAACAACAAAGTTTATGCTCCACTATTTCTATATTGCAAACGTATAAATATTTATGACGCTTGCCACTAAGAATCAATAGCTCGTAGCGATGGCTCGAGGTTGTGCTGACGTGTTTGTTAAGTTTCCCTAGTGGACAAAAAATCTTGGAATGGACGGCCTCGTACAACAAGGCTAATATCGGTTGACCTAAGCAAATCGGGCGCAATAAAAAACGGCTGCTGAAAGATCGGAATCGATTGCAACGAATCTGCATAGCCAGCCGACGAAACGAGGCTGATATCGTGCTGATTCCGCGACCCCGAAATGCCGCTGACATCACTGCTACGCGAAATCTGTCGTTCGCAAAACGCCGCTAAGCAATGCTTCATGAACGCGATTACTAATCGGCTCGCGGGGATTTTCTTTCGACGAGACACGATCGAAAATTTCTGAACTCTTTGCTTTCCATAAAGATCTGAAGTTTAGAGACGACATACAAAGACCCAGGCAATTTTTGTTTGCTTTAGCAAGTAGGTTTTTATTCATCCATATTTCTTCACAGACTTCGAAACGCTTCTAAAATGCACATTCTAGCATAACTTTCAGCTCGTATGTGTTTTGTTTTCTACACCAGGAAATTTTATACTTCATCGGGTGAACAGCAAAATATTCATAGAGTGCCGTATCTGGTGAATACGACAATTCTAGTGGCACTATAGTGTTATATTTGGACACAAAAGATTAAAAAATATGTTAATTAGATCACAAATTGTGAGTACTATAAGTGCATAATTTTTTTTAACCGGATACTTCGGGAAAGGCCGAGCATCGAGCGAACTTTTTGATAAACCTCATAGTTTGGCCGTCAAATTGAAACGTTACGATCGAAAATTGACGATTTATTAAATAACGCGCGCGCCACATGGGTTGCACGTCTGCGGTCGGTATATAATATTAAATTATAAAGAAAATGCAGCATTTAATGCGGGTCGGGTAGTCGAACACCCCAGTACAATTAACGATTTTGTCAAAATGCAAATGCCTGTTTCGACCGGCTGATTGCCATGTCTGTTCCCCAAGCGGAGCATCAATCTCCGTGTCAATAAAGCAGGTTTGACGCGGCGTCGGTATGCTGTTGGGACTCCCTGTACACTGTGTGCTTCATCATATCGACTCGAACTTCTAATTAGAATTTTTATTTTGATCAAATGGAATTATCAAAAATATCGAAACCAAGAAACAAATAGAAATATGCGCCGATTAATGAAACTGATGTAATTCAATATTTCTCTGTTTACTTGAATACCCCGCCTCATTTAATCGTCATTAAATAAAATAATAACAATAAAATAATTGTAACATCTTTCGATATTATTGTGTTTTATAGAACTTTTACTCACTTCCTCATTATCCAATGATCAACTGCGTTTACTTATATAAGTATGGCAAAATTCACTATTGCAATCACGATCTCATATTTTGTATAAGATAGAATTAAGTTTATGATCGTTAGACCTGGCATACATATAGTATGTATGTACTTACAAACTTCAAAGATGTAACTTCTACATGTATGTACTCTGTCCAAATGAGAACGATCAATATGCACGAATTAGTGACACGAAGTTCGCGCTTCAGTCCAACGTAGTTTTCGCGAAACTAGCTAATGCGTAGATTCAAGAACGATTTAATGAAGTCAAATTTGGACACGGTCTTGAAATTCGGAAAGAAGGATTGAATCATGGCGATCATATTCTATAAGCTGCATCAACTAATTATCCAGTTGACAGGAATGAGAGGTTAAGCCGCTTCGTGTTAATTAGCGCATCGTATCGATCGTAAGATCGGCTTCTAATAATCCAATCAGCTTGAAACACAGACGTCTGAGGCGGAAGACATTTAATCGGCATTCGGTATTATCTCGGTCGAAGATGCGACCAGATGCGAGCAAATAAATCTTTCGGTGGACCAGATCGATATGGACGATACCGCGTATTACGTAAGCGAAACCGTCGAAAGCCAGCTTGCTCGTGACCCGGGTCAGCTCTGACCTTGGCCTGCATTCAGGACTGCAGCTGCAGATGTACCTACACCAGTGCGCTGAATGTCGCACACGTCCGAGAATGCACGCGTGTGTGTGTACGTGCATTCCTCTTTGTCAAAAAAGGCTGGCTACTGCGCTCTCCACAATCTCGAAACTTATTTGATGCACCAACTACTTCCTTTTATCCGTGAATTTCTTTATTACTCGCATACATATAAATTGCAAACTCTTATGCACAATAAGAATCGTCGTCGTCGCAGAAATTTCCGTATTCCTCGAATCATTTTTTAGCAAATAAATATAATTTTTTAATTCTTTCTATTTATTCAAGTTACACTCGTTATTGTCAGGGACGCATAAAATCTGCAGTCAAGCCATTATGCATGAACGATAAAAACAGAGCAAAACTTTTGTATACACCTAATAGTAGGACACGTTTGAGTTTGATGATTACCGATGTAAGTTCAACGAGTCGAATTCGAAATCTTCTTGAGAAGCTTCCTACGGAGTTTGGTGACACATGAACTCAAGGTGAATTATTTTTGAAGACACCTGTATACCGAAACACTAACATAGCCGAGGTTTTCCGAGTTTATGGCAGCTGTGTCTGTGTGTGTTTCGAAGCGCACGCGTGTGTATGGATCGCTGGTGGTTGAGCCACTGCAACCGTGCCAAGAATTCGCCTCTCCTTTACCCTCTACCCTCTTCAAGGGGGTGAGGCTGACCTCAGAGCGAGGCGCCACTACTTCCTCAACTACCATGCAAACCCGCGGACAAGCTCTAACCGCTGACACGTACGGAAACTTCAGTGCTTCCGGTTCTAAGAAAATACTCGGTTCCATTCTCGAGCTATTTTCCATTCACGAAATATTTTCGATAAAATTGGGATCAAAATGATCTTTCCTAGCCCATTAAACTTCCAAACGATGGAATAAGATTTATACTGGATGAGAAAAGACTCTGACTCTACCTAATTGATTCATAAAACTGTTATTATAAAACAGGCATCAACTTTTGTAATCATCCAATATAGACAGGGTGGTCCATTTAAAATGTATGTACTATCACTAAACCTACCGCTGCCGGTCAAATGACCGGTCTTACATTTTTAATTTTATAATTATTGAAATTATGACGTTACTTATATGGAAAATGATTCGATAAATTTAGATAAATAGAGCCTTGTCATGTTTGTCAGCCAAAACATTTTAATCGCTTTCAGTGCTCGGTAGTTTTAGTGTTAAGAGTACTATTTACAAATGGGTGTTTTTTTTTTAATGTATCCTCGCGTAGCGTTTGAAAAAGTGTTTTAACAATTGTAGGTGTACAAAAATGTTAATTATATGCTGTGGCTTACCGTGTGGGGAATTTCTGCAATTAAGCCCGTTATGTCGTGAAGGTATTTCAAAGTAGCACTTTATAAGAACATTAAAATGGCACGAAGATTTAACAGTCAAAAATATCCTTTTTTTCGTTAGATACGAATTACGTTCATTCACTGGTAGGTGTTCATCCGGTGGACAGGTCAGCATATGTACTGCACAGTGCGCTAGTCGGAGAGCACAATCTGCGAGATAAACGACCAGTGGCCGTTCGAAAATCGCAATAAAGTCGAGACAAACGGAGAAAGAAACCGTGCCGGGTATTAAGGCGGAACGAAGAGGACGGGGCGATCGGAGGCAGGAGCGTTCTAGTGCTCAGGTGCGTCCAGGATTTATGAACGCGTTTAACGAGCTCGGCCGGCAGCGGATCTTTCACAGATACTGCAGGGGATTAGGAAACCATAATTCCCGATGATTAAACGCGAGTTATTTACCGAAGGGATTTGCCGGCGTGTCGCGCGCGAGCTTAATAACGCACCCGCGTTCATTTTGATTGCTGAGCGTAACCGGCTCCGACGCGGTGAAATTAAACCGCGTATCGGCAACGCACCAAGAAAAACATTCGGTACCGCCGACTACGAAACCGCCGAACGGATTCTCGATGGATAACGCGGCTCGTGCAAACAGTGGAAATGTGTAACGTGAATGGAAATTCAACAAGTTGACGTCGAGCGTACCCCGCAGTCCCGAAAATTCGGCTCCGCAGTACGTGTCGGGTCACTGGGCCAAGATACACGTACTTTTCTCTCCTCTTTGGTTGGGAAGAAAAATTCAACTGCTATGAATGTCAGATGGAAATACGGGACATGAAGGTTTTGACCTGTATAGAGCAAGGACTTTTTTAAAAAATTTTATACCGGTATTACGAGTACATAGAATTACACCGGTAACCGATATGAATACCGCTATTTTTTCGGTTTCTCGAAATTGTGTTTCTCTGTAATTGTGTAACTGCTTTGAGACAATTTATTTTCTATTGCAGTTGACCTTGAGTGACCTCCGACGACCTCCAGAACAGGTAATTGTTATCGTCTTGAAACACTGTACCAGAATGTAAATAAAAAACCATACGATTTTTTCTATCTTCAAAAGCAAGCGAGTCATTCAGGTGTCCTGTTTATGACTCCTGTATAGCCTGTATAGACTTCGAAAAATTCAAAAGCTCCCTCACACATAAATTACACACATCTCTAAATATACTCTATTAGGTGTATGAAAGAGTTTCAGTCTTTATTTCAATTTTATTTGACTTATGTACGAGCTATGTTATCAGTTGACAATGAAGTTGAAAATTCAGGCATATTAGATTGAAGAAGACTAAAACGTTTGTGTAAAGGTAATACTAGTAATAAGTGTGCAGACTAGTTGATGTGGTTCGATTTTCATTGTTCGCATATCGAGATCCTAAATTGTTTTTTAGTCATTCGAGACGCGGCGGAGAACACGAGACGTTTTCCCGGGAGAAAAACCAGCGAAAGCGCGGGAAAATCAATTCGCCCGAAGAAAGGGGATGAGAGAGGGAAAGCACGGTAAATTGATATTTACTCGGGCTTGAAACTGCGATTCACGTTACCTTAAAAAATCGCCCGTTTCCGTTTTTGAACATTTTTCCCCTACCGTTTTCTCGATGTCGTTCGTACACTCGATACTCACTTTCAATCTCACAGGTACGCTCTCGTTTTTGCTCCGCTCTTCATTAATCCCAAGAACATTCTACTCGCGAGAACGAAAGAAACCGCGCGCAGAAGTTCCGGTCGGTCGACTACTAAATAATTATCCTAATTCCTCTTAAAGTTCAAGCGGTCGGTTAGGCGAAACGCGACGGGGGCTCACAGCCGGGGATAAATTACTGCCGCGGCATAATGGTTCCGGCTAATTTACGGGGGTAGAAATTAAAGTTTTTTGCGTACATTTGCGCCGATGCCCAAGCACCGTAATAACTCGTCTTCCGCGCCTCTCGCCCCCTTCTATTCTTTTCTTCCGGTTGCATCCACCATTAATGGAGGATGCCCGGTGTAAACCGTCGAAACTGATGTTTTGGCAATTTATTAGTTAACCCAACCTTCTCGAAATTTTAGGGCTATTTTACTTACACTATCCGTTTAAAGATGGAGTAGCCCTTTAACAGTGCGCGCGCGCCTGTCTTCCGCCTTCTCCTTCTCGAGTTAGAAACACGCGGAATGCCCGCGGGCGAAATCCAATTCTTCGACCGCATTATGAGGGGACGGGGCTCGAAACTTTACCCGGGAACGAGTCGGGATTGGGACAAAAGGAGGAACACCAAGGACGAGAACGAGAACGAACGACGTCCTGCCCGGAGAAAGAGTGGAACGAAGGAAGGATGAGCTAATTGCAGTTTTGACTGCTCGGAGAATTGCGCTGGCTAGCCACTGTTAAGTATAGCCGTAAATGGGGTACTTCATCAAGTACCGGGACGCGGAAGTTTCGCCCACCTGCGGGCAAGGTGAGCCCTCCGGATGGTGCTTTCGATATTTGGCTCGTCTAACGCGATTATACCGTCGATACAGCGCAAGCAAGTGCACCAGAAAATTGAGTTTCGTGTCTTATTTCCGGGCAACTTATTCGAGCGCCCGATGAAAGAGATTTATGCAGATGCGTCGGCTAAATCGAAGATTGAAACGGTTCTGATGATGCGTTTAAAGCTGTTTATTATAAAGGCTCGGATGCGAAGAACCTTTATTCCGAGTAATTGTTTTGCAGAACCGATATTTGCAATTTGCGTTTGTTTGCAATAATACATTAACCCTTTGCACACGGAGCTATTTTAACTCGAAAATTAAACTAAATTAAATAGACCAGCTATATTCATGGAAAATTTAATAAATATAAATAGCTGAATGCCTACGCTGTACACTAGCAAACACTTATCTTCGAACAGAGCTCCCGTTCTGGCCATCAAAAAACGAATTTCACAGTTCGGAATGGGTTCTCCGATTTGCTAAACATTATTTTAGACTCTTCGTATCAGCAACTAAATTCAGCATAGCGAATCGATAGCGCGGTCGCGATACTATCCAAAAGCAAGCGGTTTACGATAACGCTTATTGAGGCTGAGGGCAAGAGACGAAATCGGCCGGTACCGGCATAATGCAGATAATGTGCCTAATTAGAGTCCCTTACGAAGCCGTCCTTTGCGATATCGAAGTCAAACAGTGCCGGGTGCTGGTCGAATGCTCGAATTACAAGCTTCACTTGCGAAGCGTTGAAACCTCGGCTGTTTCTCCTCGTGAAATCTCGGGGGTGTCCTGTTCTGCGGGGGTGTGCGTGGGAGGGCTGGAGTTCAATAGCGTCCGGTAACGAAACCCGCAGTTCGCGCGTGACGTTCCGCTGACCTTCCGTGCAAACCAACGACGGTGCAGCGTTGTTGTATCCGAAAGCAGGATGGCGGAACTGGACCGGGGTATCGCAAGGTAGAGAGAGAGGGAGAGAGAGGAAGAGAACGCGAGAGAGTGGGGGACACATAATGTGCCCGAACCAATCCTGTCCCTGGCAGGCAGGACCGATTCGATAAGCTCTTAATCCATCGGCAATTAGTCCGCGCAACCGACCCCCACCTGCCCCCCTGTGCCTCCTAAAGCTTTGGTCCCCTCGTAAACGATCGGTGTCTCTGTCTGTCTCCTCGCGAATCTCTCTCTCTCTCTCACTGTACCTTCCCCCTCGCTCTTTCTCTCCAATTGGCTAATTCAACAGTCCCTCCTGCGACTGTATAATTAACCACCGGTGGCTGGGGTGTGTTTATGCACGGAATGCGGTCGCTACTCGTGCACGATATTCACGGTCCGCCGACTCGGACAATGGCGGAAAGATACACTAGCTTATGTTTAAACAGTGCAGCTTTTTTTCGGTGGCACTGCTGTTGGCGTTCTTCCTTCCGGCATTACCAGACTGCTTCCGTACATTTTCCTCGGTGTTTTTTTATTCTTTTTGAGGATCGGTTTAGCGTACTTGAAAGTGAACATTTCCCAAGTCAATCGCGAGGAAGAAAATTCAATGTAGAAGAGTATTTCTCCCATTGATAATTTCAATAAGTCGAGGTTTAAAACTTGTTTCCGAGCACGGCTTACATTCGGGAATCTCAGTAGTCAAAACTGTGAAAGCATTTGACTCTCTGAATCGCAAGTAGCATAGGCAGATAAAGAGGCCGGAAATGTTTTTGATTCGAACGAAATCGCAGACGTCCCGTTCGATAGCTTATCAAGAGGAAACGTTTTGCGCCGAGTCTCACCCCTCTGCCTTGATCGAGAGGGTAGTTATAAAGGAGAATCGGATTATCGGTTTTTGGTCCATTCCTGATAAGCTATCGAATAGAATATCGGCGGTTCAATTCGGTTCAAGGGCATTTTGACTCCCACATACAGTGACTCCTATTAATAATCGGACAAGGATAATAATCTTGCAAAGATTCTCTTTTAACACTGGAACATACGACTTCAATTTTTTACAGAAGTTGGAAGAATTAATTAGTTTACTACACGATGTGTGAAAAAAACTTCTTTAAATTGCACTTGGTCGGAATTTCAGAGCCACTAGCAACGATTGAAGTACAGCGGATAAATGTATACATAAAGATAGAGGTTTTCTGCATCTCTGGATTGTTTGTCACGCGAGACTGAGACTCAACGTTCTTTGAACATTTGCGCCGCTTTAACGCGCTGGTTCTGCAAGAATCTCGGTCGTCATTGACCGGTTCAGGTGCGATCGCGAAAAATGAAAAAAGCTACATACAAAACCAGCAGGAAGGAACAGCCGAAGAAAAAGGATGAGGAGCACGCGCGATATTCGGGTGATTTGTTTCAAAAGAAGTGTACGTGACATTCTGGCTTCTTATTTTCCGGGTGTTCGAAGGGGTTTCCGCGTGTCGAGAGAAAGATCGAAGACGGGGGGTGGGGGACAGATAGAAGGCAGCGTTTCGTTCATTCGCGCCCGCGCTCGCGCGCTCTCGGAATAAAACGAAAAGGAGACTTCAAAAGAGCACAAGAGGGAACCAACAGCTACTCGCTACTTTTGCCGTAAAGAGGAGAAAGCATACTTCGAAAGAACTCACCGTGATACGTCCTCCTGAGAAACAGCTCGTGGCGTGGCCGCGCCGTGAAGAGCCAGTGAAGACGCGTGACGTGATTCTTGCGAGTACGGCAGAGTCGAGTTGTTCTCCAGTGCCGACACAGAACCATTTTGTTTTCCTGTTTACAACAGAGACAGACAAAAATGAGCACCGCCGATTCCAAAAGCTTTCCCGTTCCAGTTTCACCGTTGCCTCGCTGCTTCACGGTTTCCATTTTCAAAAAGATCGATTTTTGTATTTTTTAACACTAGAACTCTACCGGATGAGTCAAAATTACTTCCTCCTGATTTGTTCTATTAAAAATATTAAAATTATACATATGTTTTTTCGAGAAATTTTTTTAGCGAACTTCTCTATCGAAGTACATATTTAAACAAAACTAGTACGAAATCTAAGTAAATGCAATTTTGTCCTGATTATAAGGCTCGAATAGTTCTAGTGTTAAAGTATAAGTGTTGTAGAATCATCAGTGTAATGTTTTAGAATCGGTACGAAATTATTTTTAGAAAATTGCTGCTCGGAAATTGACGAAATGGCCAATAAAATAATTTATACGCATTAGTCCGAATAAATAATCTCCAATTAATCCTCTTAGGGTAAAGGCCCATTTTTTCTACCTGAATGTGCCATTATCGCTGATGATTATTTCATCGTATTGCCTGGAACGCAGGTGTGTGTAGGTCCAAGCAAAATAATTTCTTGATTTCCTCATCCGAACCGAGGGATTCGCTTTCACTAAATGCTCAAAAAATTCTTCTAACAATCGCTGTTATTACAAGAACGAGGAGAACTTCCTAACATTGTCAAACAGTACCTACGTCTAATATTTGAGCAACCTTGGCCCAAATTGTTCAGCGAGAACCGCCGGTGGCGTCCGCGCGAGGCGAAATTTTTCGAGCGTCGCTGAAATTAGGCGAACTGTTAGTTCCGGGAGAATTGAAGAGGTCGCATAAATTCGAAGGCGGCGCGGGCCGTCCCGGCGTAATTAGATTTCGCAGGATCGAGTCTCTTTATAACGCAATTCGAACGTGAGGGACCGAGGCCGCGCGGTTTCCGCGGTTCCCGGGCGTTTCGGGTCGACGACGACATCGAGAAACGACCTGGTGCAGCCTCTGCGAGCCTGGAAGGAGTTTACGAGCACGACTTTATGACCGCGATGAATAAGTTACGCTCGATCGTCGAAGCGAGCGGGAAACCGGAGACTCGCGGAGAAGTCACGGAGATCAAAAATTCATTTCCACCGGCGGCCATGAGAAACCTCTGTCTGTTTATATCCACCGCGGGAGACGAACCGAGTGAAAGAATTACCGGTCGTTTATATTACAAAAGAATGGCGAATGTACGAGACATTTATTGCGATTTAAGTGATAATTTATCAATTAATCAAAACTTGAATTCGTTTCCAGAAATGAGTGGACTGAAGTAGTTCTTTCATATCCCCAGTGAAATGCAAAGAAACAATTGCAATCTTTCACACACAGGGTGTCTCAGGACGGGTGGTACCAACAAGCACGAAGTGATTCCATTTGCAAGAATAAGTACAAAAACCGAATAACATTTTCCGGTGGATATTCGGCTTTGCACAAAAACGAATTTGGAAGTTCGACGGATTCACGTGTCCCAGTAATCACAAGGAATAGAATTGGTTCGTCATGATTGGACGCGTCAGCCAATTCCGATTCAACAGCACGCGTGACCGGCGAATTTTCAAAAAATGTAATTTTCGTTTTTCGGTTTTTACTTAATTCTGCAAATAAAATCCCTGAAAGCCCGGCAATATTCCGCGTCTACGAAAATATGGAACAGTACCTAACGGTCGTAACTTTGTTCTGCATTTTACCTTCCAGAATAGTATGACAGAAATCGCTTTTTTCCAGGAAGTCAGTTCGCGTGTTTTATGGATTCAATCACGGTGCGTCAGAGATTCGATGAGTGCCCGGCTAACGCAATTCCGGGTGAAATTCCATCGGCCGCACATTGCTTAATAAACGTGCTTGTTGGGTGACAAATTTCCGCGGCGTATATTTAATTTCCAGCGGCGACAGGAGCCGGTAAACGGCGAAACGGTGAAACGTTGAAGCCGCGAGACGGCTCCAGTCTGAAAAGCCGCGGAGGAAGGAATTTCCTGCTCGCCCGGCGTCACGGACAAAAGTAACGCCGACACTTTTTCGCGTTGCGTGAAATATTTATCGTTCCGGAAGGCAGCGTCATGAAAATTCGAGAAGAAAAGATCCCGAAAAAGCGGCCGGCGGGACGCGGTGGTCGCGTGGACACATATCTACATGAGACCTGAATAATACAATATATGTATATGTGAATAGAAGCTTACGTGGTTGCGGCGAGAGCGAATTGTCCGAGGCCATCGGGGGTGGTGGCGGGGGCACGATTCCGGTTTCCGGTTTCGCCACCAGAAGAACCACGCGGTCCTGGGTCGCCTTCAGAGTTGCCACTGCTTCCTCGTGCGTCACATTTTCGAGGTTCTTGTCGCCCTGCTAGAATTAAAGGAAGCCTCTTTTTATCCTTATTTCGTACGCCCGCAGGAAAAAAATACCACCGTAGGGAGCTTAACGTCGCTGGATACCATTCCAGATTTGTTAAGACCCCACGGTTCGGCTTGTTTCTCAACGTTGGATCCAGCGGCCCTAGTAGCATTTATGATTGGCATTTTGTTGGGCCTTGATTGCAATATTGGTTGGCATACTGTTTTTATGTAGGTGGGCCCACATCAGTGTGATACAAACTGCCGACTGGTTCCGCTCTAATAACTTATTCTGATCTTCTCTTTTACTAATAATATTTTAACGTTCCTAATGTCTGTAAGACGTATGATATTTAACACGTTGACTGCCACGCGTGTTTACAACAAAATCCCCGTCAGGTCACCCGTGCCGCTGTAAGATGCGTGCTCTGCTACCGAATGTCGGTGCGCCCGATGAGAACTTCTGCTGTCACCCGAATACGGGTGACACGGCAGTTAACGTGTTAAATGTTCGTAAGCATTGGTTGTTAATTTAAGTTAACCAATTATAAGGCCCAATATTCGTTGACAAATTGTGACAAATTTTCGTCGTAGGCCCTACGTTGGGTTTTGTAGAGAAAATCACCAACCATAAATGATACTAGGGGGGCCAGTTAAAGTGATCTGTTTCACAACTTTTATCCTACTATCAGATACTAGAATAAGTTTCTACCGTTTGCTAATAGATGTCGGGACTGATACTACTTCCGAGACGAAGGACTGGAAACATTACTCGATGATGATCCACGTCCGACACTTGAAAAATTTTCGAAAACAATCACTGTCGATGTCAGTCGAGCATTGACAGAAAATCGCCCAGGGTATGTCAAAAAAGCACGCTAATAACACGCGTCTAATTAAACAGCGCGCATCGATTCTGGTTTCAAAGCAAAACACGGGTTAGTCTGGTCCTCCGTTCGAGCGAAACATTTCTCTTCGTTCATTAACGCTGTTCATTCGTCTCAATTTTCTAACGTATTCCCTTTCACCGTGGCCACGGTCTCTATTTCCCATTTTTCACCAGCGGAAAAGCACAGAAAACAGATAAAAGCGACATACAGACTGTGGAAAAAATGAACCGGTCCGGCGGCGCGCTCATCGATCGAGATTTAGCGAGCCGCGATAATTGATTTCTCCCGTTCAATTTCCTCTATCAATCATCCCACTCCTTACGGTACACTTCGAGATGGATTATAGAACAAATATTACAAGAGTTCGCTGCTTCGTCTTTGTCTGTCGCCCGTGTTACTGAGCAAACATCTGTACATATATTCAAGCGTCAAGATGACGCATCTTATTCGCGTGCACGCTCCGCTTTTTACTGGAAAATGAAACAGCTAAATCCTGCTCGTATATGTAATCAATATCTGCGCTGTCATTAGGCTGCTGCGCAAAAAGTGTCGTTTCTCTTTAATGAATCCTCAAGAACACGTCGCGTCTGTAGAAAAAGACTTTATTTACACTACTCAGCTTGGTTAGCTTTTTTAGAAGCTAAACGTCTGACTAAATTGCTTCTGCTAACTGAAACATTGCACTGTAATTTTGCTAGAACATTCCAATTCAAGCTTTTGAGAATATTATACAGACGAAGAGAGGTCAGAGATGAAATTCTAATTTAATAAATATCCCTACAGTTGCGCAAACAACGAAAATTTTGCTTCCGCCAGAGTTCCGAACCTTTTCCCTTCGTTTTTAATTTTTCGGTTCGCTGTTGTACGGTCGTTCGCCCGGATGAAAAACGAAAATGCACGAGGAGGTAGCCAGACTTCGTCGCCTCGTCTATGGTAATTATCAGAGGACGGCTGACACGTAGAAAAAAGGTGAACATCGGAGAAGTTTCCGGCCGGTATCATAAACAACTGACGAACTTCCTGCACCGTCCGCTGTTCCCAAGTATATGCAGGCACGCAATCACACGGAAAGTTAAATCGACTCGCCTACGAGATCTGCCGTCTACAGCGTCGCGAAAACTTTTAAATAAATCGTTCCCGCGAAAACGTCGATGCGCAACTTCGATACTTTCGAAACATCTTGAGTGCGAACCTATTTATTACATGGTACGTCAATTTTTTAATAGGCTATCGATTACATGCTCGAAACTGGCTGGAATTTATATCCGAGTTGAAGATGATTGATGCCGCCGCGATGATGAGCATCTTGTCAACAATTTATCCCCGGTCCATTACATTTTTCCTATGTACAAACTTTACAGCTGAACGTGTACAGTTTCGTTGAAAAGTCTTTCTAAAATAAATTGTTCCTCCTCTTGCTGTTCTTTCTTCCCGTTTAATTTTCTTCAAGTTTCTCAATGATCAATGGTTCTTATAAGATAATAGTAGAAAAAGCAAGAGTGATTGTCGGTCAGTTAATTAAAAAGCTATAAAAATGTCAGAAATGTGATTCGTTTTATTTTCAGAACTCGCTGCTTGCAAGATCGATTGTAATAGAGCTAGACTGACTCGTCACGTACCCTTTTCAAGGATGTGTTTCAGGACATTTTCGGCAAACTAATGAAACTATAAAAGTGTGGGAAACGCGATTGAATTTATTTTCAGAAGCCGATGCTTGCAAGTTCAATCATACCGTAATCGAGACCGAAAAACGTGGCAAACAAAACTGGCGAGGAGCGAAAGACTAGGAGGCTTTGAAGTCATCGTTCCACGACGACGTTGGGAGCGGCCCTGTAATGATTTTCACGCGTTTCAAATTGCGTCCGCGGTGGTTATAAATCAACCGGACCGATGTGGCCGCTTTAATCGTGGCTTTTTCGGAGCGGAGCCTCGAGGGAGGACGCGGGAGAAGAAAAGGGAGGTCGTCGAAGCGAAAAATCGCGGGAAGCTGCGAAACGACGGGGCCTCGCACCTGCAACCACTGCAACGAGGCTTCCGTCGCTGACGAAGAGAGCTATCAATTACTCGTCGCCATCAAAAGCCACTCTGATCTATTTTTCGCGTCGGCTCTCTGCCGGGGCTCGTATGTCTCCGGGTCGCTGGAGAATTTTTCGAAACTCGTTTCAAAACGTTGACAATTCCCGGCCGAATCCGACCGTGTATACCTCAGAATCGAAAGAGGTTTTCTAGTATATTCGACTTTGTGGCCCTTCTTTGGAAATGCTTTTAAAGAAATCAGACGACCTTTTTGTATTGAGGTTTGGCACATACGTATTTCCAGAACTTTGTTATTGTTACAAATTTAAACAAATACTTTTGCAGACATATTTTAAAGGCACGTGCTTCGGGAAAATACAAAACAGGAAAATCGAGTTTTTCAAGGTTCTAGACCAGATAAAAATTGTCTGTTTTATTTGGAGACGGCTTTAATGGTTTCGAAAATTTTATCTTTCACTCCCGAGGGACTTTCAACGGAGCACTGTCTTCTCCCGTTGTTTTATTCAAACCTAGTGGAAGTTTTATTCGCAAGACCTATGGGTTCTAGAACAGGTCGGGCTTCAACCTGAATTGCGGGCACACATGTGCTGGCTTTTTCTCTAAATGATAAATGATTCCCTTGCTTGTCCGGAGCGAGCACACTTTGTCTGCATGAGAAATCATCTAATCAAGAGCAGACTGCTTTCTTTCCCTCCGTGAGGGAACTTCGGAATCATCAGTCACGTGAAAAATGTAAGGGGGACAAACTAAATCACTATTTTTCATGCATATTTACCGTTCGACTTTCCGAACATGTGTACGAAAAATAAACTATCGGATGTGCGCATAAACGATATGCTATTTTCATGTTTTCAACATTTTCAAACAAGTTGCAATTTCACTATATAAATAATGGAGTATTTACTGGATCGTATCGTTCCCCGTTTTCAGAATCTTCAAAATGTTTCCTGAACAAAAATCGCGCAGTTCTAACGAGAAAGTAATTCACCGCGAAACAGTGGAGACAATTGTAGAAAATGTGTGGTGAATATATAATTAATTAATAAAGCCGTTACATTTAAAATATAATCTCGGTGTAAAATAAGGAGCAAAATGAACTGAAGGGAAGGTCAGTCTGGTAGTAACTTTGTTCAGGTATAGGACGGCGGGGTTTCAAAGTAATTAAATTGGAAAGAAGCTGATTGTCCCACAACTCACCAGAGCATTCCTGACGGCCACCAATTTGTCTCCAACGACAAGGCGGCCGTCCACTTGAGCAGCGCCGCCCTCCATAATTTTCGTCACGTAGATTCCATTGTCACCGGGTATATGCTGATTGCCAATACCACCGGCGATACTGAAACCGAGGCCCTTGTTACCCTTGATTAGTTCAATTTCGATCAGCTGCGTATGCCTTCGTCGTCGTACGTACTGGAAATTAAGCAGAAAAAAAAAACATCCATTAAAACAAATCAAATTGTTATAGTAATAATTCAAGCAGTTAACGACCACGATGCAAAAGTATTGCAACGGGGCTAGCACATCAAGGCAGATAATACACCTAGGCAGCATATTCTTTTATGCTTATCTCGTCCCTGTTTCCGGGACACTCGAAAAAGGTTAATAACGCTGACGCGAGCATGTCCACGGGTTTCAAAAATCTCTCGGCCTTCGGAACGCAATATTTTCAGTTCGCAGCGGCCCCTTAACGCTGACACTGCGGAGACACTTCAAAATTTATTCGGGTCTCATTTCACGCTGGTTGAAACCAGTCGAAACTCGTTCATCCGAATACTAGCTCTCTTCGAACAAGCTTTTGCACAGACTTAATTTTATTTTTAAATAAACTGAAAAGAATAACTGATTGGTGGATAGAAAATCATTCATATTGTCTTTCAGATGCTGCACAATTTTTTATTGCTCCACGATTGTATTTCCATTCGATGTATTCGCTTGAAACATGGGATTATGATTAAACTGGTCTACCACTAATATATTTACGAAATTCCGGACCAGCGTGTAAACAACCGACAACAATGACCGACTGAAATATCGGTTTAATTCCCAGCATCAAGATTTAGGCGATGAGATATCGCGGTAGCTAAAGAAACACGAATGACCAGCATTATTTCTCGGAGGGAACTAGGAATCTCGGGTTTCCACAAGATATACAACCAGCATTGTCGTCGTACGCGATTATCTCGTGTCGAGCTACCGGATAATAATTGGATGTCTAAGGGATGTACCTCCGCCACCTGGGACTGTTTCATTGTTTGGAAACACGGTTCGAATCTACCGTCGTTTGTTCGGCTCGCTGAATCGAGCAATTTCAATGAACATGACCTCTTCGAAAAATAGGATGTCGAGGAGCACGAGCCTGTCGTTCGCCGGGCTTAAAACTTGAACGGGGAACGGCTCCTACGTCGATTTCAGGAACGCGACAACTCTCAGACTCATTAACTATAACGTAGATTCTGACATCGTCGGGGAAATCCCAGTGAGACGATCACTCAAGCCACGTCGGTCGTAAGTCGTTAGGGTTGCGAGTAGTTTCCGAAGTAGTAGTTTGTTTCCGGGATGTGGATTAATCTAATTTCCCGGGAGGAAGTTGCTCGCTTTAGCGAGATGTCGCTTACTGATTTTAAAAGACATTTAGGGAAACAGTTTATAACTAAGTTCGTTTATTTTCTATGTTCGCGATCTAATCGTCGCAAGTGTTCTGGTCTAGACAGTTTTTACTAAGTTTGTTTGTATATTATCACAAAAATCGAAATCATAGTTTATTATAAAACAAAATATAAAAAATACGTTGTCGAAACTGACTGCTATTATCACATTATTCACAAGGTAAACATTCTTTAGCTCTTTGTATTAGTTTCTATGTTTTCTGGAGGACAGTAGGGTAAAGTGCCCAAATATGAACCACTATTTGTTGATGTCATTTTTTGATTATTTTAGAATGCTTTTATTCGTCCAAAAGATTACCAGTTGTAGATGCATTTCCGCCCTATAAGAAACTACAGATATGCTCAAACATTTCAAAATCACTAACCACAAAAGTATTCAACACGTGGAGACACAATTGGCGGAGGATCGATACTAAAATCTATCGACTTCTCCTTTACAAGATATAAGGTTGTGTCATAACAGGCGACTATACCATATTTCGGCACTTTACCCTGCTATAATATTTTGTTGTGTAATTGGTTGGTGACTATTAGCCTGCGGATTTTATGCGTTTATGATAAACATGAGTAGATACAATTTAAGGCAATAGCTAAATTAAAAGAATCTGAGTTTCAGGCTATTAAAATTATTAAAGAAAGATAGAAGCTTCTGTGTTCGCAGCCTGCTCATTTTAATCAATGAATCTAGTTAATTATATTTAATTCTCATATCTACATCTAGCATAGAAGAAAATGCCATAATAATGCACTTCGGCATGTCTGTTGTTGATTGATTGGTTGATTGATGTTGAGAAAGGAAATGAAACTTACTAGTTTGACAGTGTTTCCTGCTCGTTTGAGTGCATCGACGGCTGCCGCGTGCGGTACGTCGACAACCGACACCTCGTTCACCTGCAGTATTGTGTCGTTGACACGCAATCGGCCATCCGCGGATGCGGCCCCGCCAGATATAAGTTTCGTGATGTAAATGGCGGTGTCATTGCCGAAATGAGGGTTGTCAGTACCTCCAGCGATACTGAACCCGAGGCCAGCCCCACCCCTCTCGAGGACGATCTCCTCGTACTCCCAGTCGTCGTCTCCATTGACCTGAAACAGAAAACATTTTTCCCCATTGAACACTGCATCCACCTTGAAACAACCCACAATTCTTAAAATTAACGTTACGAGAATCACTGGTACGACACTATTGTCAATTGTATAGTATTTTGGTTTTCTTATTTTCCACAAATTCATAATCACTAGGTGCTTCTGTTGGCACAGTCAAACTGCGTTTGAAATTCTTCTTCGGAGACCTCGATGATCCTCGAGGAAAATTACTTTCGACATCGATCAAAATTTTTGGAAGCACGAGCATAATTCGACAATACATCGATGAAACGAGAGCGAGAGGTAATACCAAGCCAAACACTTGTCGGAGAATACGTAACCCTAAATCTACCTGTACCAAGTAGTTTACGAGCGTCGGGGTATTACTCCTCCAATCAAGATTACAGGATTTGCTGAACTTCAAATGAGCCCAAGGATAAACTCAGAACACTAAATCGCGGCCGACAGTGAATTTGTTAGTTCGAGTATCGCTTTATCGCATGTCGGAATAAAATGAACGGCTGGTGGATTTAATCACGGGGCACAGCGGGAACGGAATGAAAGGAATTTGGGATGCCGGTGCTAAGAATGCAATGTGTGGCGCAACAGAAAGCACGGATTACACCACTAATCCGGCACGGGTCAGTTCCTAATTACATGAGGGACTAAGCGCCCCACAGAGCGAAGGAGTTAACTGGTTAATTGATTTTGAGACCCGCAGAGGAGTAGATTAGGTCGTGGCGGAGCTTGGATCGATGACATCGGGTTATGGTCATTATCACGGGAACGGTGATATCCTATAATGATGTTACAATCGATTATGCTTGGACGAGGTTCCATCACAAAGGGAATTCCGACGATCCGGACAAGAATCAAATTGGTCGTCGCATCTTATCTACCAATAAACTCGCAAAGTGTGTAAGACCTAACAATAAGTCTTACTGATCACTATTGCAGACACAATTCTTCAAGCTTTTACGCGAATCAGGGCAATTCTGATTCAAGAGTCCATGAACCATGCGTGATTCATAGGTCTGTCATTATTAGACTGCGGATCTTTATGCATTCATAGCAAAATTGAGAAGAAGATAATGTTGAAGAGTCACCACTCGAGTGCTAAGGGTTAAATTACTAAAAGAATAAATCCATTTCTATATCAAGTGTGCTACTCGCAACTGTGTGAGATACTCTTTATAACGCACGAAAACCCGCAGTCTGGTGATTACATCATATAGTTCGCGCTGTATATACCTATCTCAGAAGCGTATTCAAAAATAGAGAAACACGTTGAAATGGCTACAATTTTCTCGATGGCAGTAAAGAGTTAAACGTGGAACTCCGAGAAACCACGTGTCCGACTGACATGCGAGTTCCAGCGGGCATCAGGGACACATGGAATACAATCGGTTCGAAGAAACGGTGAATGATTCAAAGCTGTGTGGCATCGAGCGGTCGACCCAGAACATCGACTGTAAGAGGAGTACAGTAGTGCTTACTGAAATTTGCTAAATCTGTTACACTTAAATTTCCATAACCCATCCCCAATCTTCTCGCATACTTGAATCAGTCAATTCCTGGAAGAGGAACGCTATCCTCTAACGCGAGAATTTGTCCGCGAATCCTGAACTCTGAAAATTGTAAAATTTCTAATTTTCTCTTTTGTGAACTCTGTGCCGAACCTATTTAAGATTTCTAAACAAAAATTTTTTTAACGAAGAGCATTCTTTTACCTTGAAGATGAGAATTACTCAAAATCAACATTTCGTGGTCTACAAATTTCAATATAAAAAATTAAAAAACAGTTCATTCTATAAAAACGCAAGGTAACCATCAATTTTTAAAGTAGAATATATATATATATATATATATATATTTGACTTGATAATGTTGTAGCTGATGCCAAAACGAATCCAACGACCTGCATTGTTATACCCTTAAACTTTCAAATAGTGCTAAAATCTTAATGAACTGTTAGATAGTCCGCTCGGACAACTGTGCGGAGGAGGCGTTTCAGGGTGTAAATGCAGCTCTCGCATTCGGAAGGGCATTTCGTGTGGCGCATGGTATCGCGACGTCCCGCGCAATCACGAGCCCTACGACAGATTTGATGCACGCGGCCGCATCAGCACATATTGCCTGCGGAATCGCGAATTAATCGTCCCGAATTACCATTCTATGGAGCCGACCCGGGACAGATGGAACGCTGCAAGGGTCGTTGCCGGCGGACCCTGTTACTCCGGCAACAGCTCTCGTCCTAGGTGCAACGTTGACATTACGATGCAATTATGGCGGGAAACTACCGTTCGGTTAATCGACGCTTAGCGGCCGCGTCGAGTCGCGTCGCGCACCCTCGCTGAATGGAATCGTTAATTAATCGACGCTCGCGCCCTCGAAGAACCGATTTCGATTTTGTTCTAACAATAAGCCGCGTCGCACAATGTGATATACTGCGGCGAGCGACACTGCACCGAGAAATGACAAATAGTAATTGGAAAGTGACACATTATAACCGAATCGCTATCGCCCGCGGGCTTTCACCAACTCGGTTCGAATACAAGAATTACGATAATCAAACAGTCAGTGCGCTTAGTTACTATTTATTACCATCCCTTGCGTTATTTATTAGAAATGTAACCCTTAGCAGCCGAGGGGTAACTCAGGATCACCACTAAAAATTGCTGCACCATTATTCACTAATCAGTGATCATCTAATCAATTACTACACATTTAAGTATTGTATTATTTATTAAGGGTTAATTCGGAGCTTCGTGGAAGATTTGGTACCTACTATGGGAATGTGAGTTTGTGAGACGAAGCAGATTTCAAATTACCTTGAAATTTACTCGGAAAAGTTTTTAGAATGTGTGTCAACGAAAAAAATTGATATTTCTGACTCGGGTATTGGGAGATTAAAATACGGAAATTCAATTTCTGAATAGTTAAAATGAACACGGTGAAATGGATGACATGAGAAATAAGGGGCTATTCAATTTTCTCTCTGGGGAGAGTACAGAATTCGGAATTTGCATTTTCACGAGACGATCATCGATTTCGAGACTGGGATAACAAATGAGATGTCCGAGCCAATTTTGGAAATCGTGTGCAGCCGCGTTACAGAAAGATCGATGCGCGGTTCCCGTTGAATAATGTTGAGCATCGATTTACCATTTTATGTGGTCCGTTCACCATGATGGCTGTCATCGTACGTGTCGTTCCGACGGCGCTAACAACATTTTAAAACGGCGATAACGACATTAATGGTGGCGCCGGCCGACAGAGATGCGCGAGTCACTCATATAATTTCAACTTTCGTTCACATTCACTGGTCACACACGTGCGCCCGCGTCCGTCGAATATCGGGACCGCGTTTATTGACGTTCCACCGTCATTATTTCTGTCGCGTTAACGCATCCCCGATCTTCTGCTGGGGAAAACGGGAACAAAAATAAAAAAAGAATTCTATTCACCACTGGTGTTATTGCCGACAGTGCGGAGCACGTTCGTCGCACTCGCGGAGGAAATTTACAACGCGTCGCGGCGGCGGCTTTTTTCTGCCCACGGGGAAACGATACATAAATCACGCGGATTATTTATCACGCGAACCGGGAACGTATTATCAAGTGTATAATCAGTATCGGAGCGTTGCGTAATACGGCGGAAAACTCGCGTACCGAGTAGAGATTAAAACGCCGCCGACATTTGCATAAATCCGTGCGGCTGCGTCGCGTGAGCGAAGAAACGGATGGGCACGCGCTGATACGAAAAATCCTAATATTTAACGATCACCGGAAGACCTATTGTACAAATTTCCCCCCACTAACTCTCCCCTCAAATTATTTTCCGCCGCTTCCCCTTCCCTTTACGATATTAGCTCTACTTATTCTATCTGGTCCGATCACGTTATTATCTGTGGAGGGAGTGCAGCATATTTATAAGAAAAATAAAAATATCAGAGGAATTAACAAATACTTGTTATTCTGGACTGGTTCCACAATCTAATTGTTGTTTAGAATGTAAAGTATGCTAGTTCATTATAGTCACTGTATGCTATTACACACATTTACTTGTCCTCATGCTGGCAATTGCTATTCGTCTCACACAACCTGGTATTCCGAATATGCCGCACTTCCTCTACTAAATCATAAGGATTACTAGAATACGCGACCACGAAGACTTGAATTTTATCGACCGAGTTGGGGTACCGCCTTGAACCGCAGAGGGTGATTGTAGGAATGAATAAATCGTAAACTTAGACTGATCACGACGATCAGTGATACCGGTAACGATACGGGAGACGGTGACGATCACCAAGGAAGCTACGCGACGATCCGTAACTGGTCACAGGTGATCGCAGCAGAAGCTCTCTCGCGAGAAGGCGGGAAGTCGACTTCCGCTCGGACACGGAAGAGATTCCGCCTTCCTCGACGACTGGAAATCGCGGAACTGCGACAGTCCAGCGACGACGGGCAAGAAGTAACGTTATCCGGTCGCGTTCTCGTTCCCGCTGAGCGTCACACGCTTGAAACTGGCAGCCGTTTCGCCCGCGACTCGACTGTGCCCGCTGCTCCGCTTGCTCGCTCGCCTTCACGCGGTGGCAGTCATCGCTATTATAATATTAGACCAGTGGCCGACTATTTCCAACCGACTGTGAAAATATACCAGCGGCACGCGTACTCCGCGAAGATACGCGGCACCGAAATAAGCCGTTCGTGGTCAGTCACACGGGCTGCCAGTGAGGCATCGGGATTTATGGCACCCGGCGTATGTCCGTTGCAGAATCTTATTTATATTGTTTTTACGAACCAGTTTCACTGCCACGGGTCTCTCTCCGAAAATCTGATCGGAGATTGCAATCGTGACTTTTTTTATTTGGGCCAAAAAATGCGAGATTGTGTGGTGTTCCCCCTCTAATTGAATGTTTGACGCTCTGAATAAGCTACGGAGCTCGTGACAGTACAAATTTCACTTAGTATGTTCGGTTAATGACAAAATCTGAATGTTCGAAATTCGCATTAGAAGACTATAAATTAATATATTAGTGAGTAAAGAATAGACATTCAGAGAAATCTTGTAATATTTTTTAGAGATTGACTATACAAGGGTTAAACGTATTACGTGTAACGCAAACGATATTGAATGAACGACCGACTAATTTCCCTAACAAAACGCTCCCGCATGAACTTTTATTTCTTTATTCATGCACACCCCCATTTCTTTAATTCGTTCAACCCAATTCACTTCATACATTTCCCTCTCACTCATTATGTTCCTTTTCCGTTCTCACCGCACATATCCACACAAACATTTCCAATTTCCACAGGCACTTTAAAGCTCCGACCAGACTGACAGGGAATTGTCCGCAGCCTGTCCGCATACTGCACATGTTTGTGAATAGTGCGCGTACGATACATGTGCAGTATGTGGACTGGTTGTGGACTGACTGCGGACAATTGTCTGTCAGTCCGGACAGGCCTTTACAAATATTTTGTTGTAGATGTTGATGCTTTTAAGAAAAGTGAATCTACCTGTTAGCGCCTTTTATCATCGAGATAGGTGTGGTAGAATCCACTGGCGGTGAAAATTTGATTTTTCCCTCCCGCGGTCGATAATTGTAGATAATATGCTCGTATCAAACATTTCCAATTTCCATAAGCCCGGGATTAATTCGGGCACGATGGAGGACCGCTCGTAATTCCGACCGTAGAATTCTCGTGAGCCCGAGGGGGTGAGTTTCCATGTGTGTTACGTGAATGCGGCGTTAAAGACCAACACCGGTAATCACAGAATCTTGGCTCGGGAAACTCCGTCAGGCCAGGTCCGTTCCGTTCGTGTTTCGAATTAACATCGCGTCTTCTACCCGACGGCTATATTCGTTGGCCTTTGTCGGAACGCGGCTACCAACCGCGGGTAAAGATAGCAGCGGGTTTCGCGGCGAACGCTCGTGATTTTGGGACGCAACGACCTTGAAAATAATTACTTTCTCCCAAGCGTCTCTCTCAATCTCCGCTAATTTTTAGCTGGTCGCCCGCCCGTCGCGATTATTTTTAGTCGCTCCTAAATAAATGATCACAAGAGTACCGAACACGTTCTTCTCCTTTTTGGACGTCATGTTCGTCGTGTGACAGTGTTGTATACTTCTCAGCTGCGAAATTGTTTAGATAAATGTGTGGGAGTAAGACTGAGGATTTAGGCATTTATTGCAAGCATGTATTCTTGCCTGTATTGGTTTCCCTACGTTTGCACCGCCGCGCGAGTTTTAATTTTAGTCACGGCATAACATACTGGGTTTCGAAAGGAGCTTAGAGCGATCGCGGCGTACATTTCAACCCGTAGTATCGCATTGAATATTTGATCGCATAATCTATACTTTTGCAACGTCGTACAGCAGAAGTTTTCCCAGCTTGCGGCAGGTTAAAAGCCGCTCAAAACGTGCCGTGTGTTCATTACACGTAAGAATATTTTATAACAAATACGCGCCCCGTACGTGAATTTATGCGATCGTAATATTCGAGGGTATAAAATCTAGAGTTTCCAAAATCACGACACTTTCTTATCACGTATATCGTTTTGGATGAAGAAACAAAGTTAAACATTCCCCTTGAAATCTTTGAATACGTATAATATTGTAAGACTCAAATGACTTTCGAGCACATTGTAAAATCCAAATGACCTCTTCCGGTCTTAAAATACACGCCTAAATTTATGATGCCCGTTACTGTTCGAGTGAAAGGGGCCACTGACATCCTTCCTAAGTTATGGCAAAGGGGGTAAACCTCTAACTCCAAAAAATCTCTTTTTCGTTGATACTTTTCTATGGAGATTAAAGAATTGAGTGTACCAATATTTAGATTCACTGTATGTCCAACGAGTGTGGAGCTCGTTTACGAAGATGTTCTGCAAGCGATCGGCCATAGGGGGGCAGAATTAAAGTTTCTCGAAAGAACGTGTGTCAACAATTACCCTGCCTCGGCTCTGAAAAGTTTATGGGCAACCTCGGTTCGGCAAGCCAGGAGAATTTCGCGGAGCGATTCAACGCAGCCACGGGGTTTAACGACGAATGAAATTACCGGGTGTATCCGACAGGAATGCTTGGTCCTCGCCCTCGTCGCCATAAATAGCAGATTCTCCTAAAAAGGGGCTGCAGACTGGCAGGCGCGCGTTATTAAGGGCGAGATGACGCTCAGAAGTCCGTCGACCCGTTTAAGCTCCTCTCTCCCGGCTCGAAGAATCTCCTAATATCTTAATAACATAATCATTTTCTCGCATTTGTCTCTCAGGAAACGGTTTAATAAATCATTCCCCACTCAAGATTAATTCCTCACCCGAAACTATAGCACGAACACGAATTCAGCTTTTTTTCCTGCGGCAACTAACCCCGAAAACCGAATTAATCACGTTTCTCCGATTATTCCGCTGGCGGAGCGTCTAATAAATCATCCGATAGAAAATTAATTCCTCCTTCGTTATCGAAACGGGGATCTTCCGTTTACTTTGACGAATAGCTTCGTAAATTCTTGATTAATACAGTATCGAACAGCGATAATTCGAGGATTTAATCACCGACGACCCGGACCTTTCGAATCGCGGCGGTGCGTCCCGAATTGTATTAATTTCTTCGGGAATAAAGTCACGGCGGCGAGGTATGCGCTTTTAAACCTAATACTTCCTGCGTCGTTGGGTTGACCAAGTCGGGCATATATATTACATCCTAAAGTAACGCAGGTAACGTAAGCGCGCACGTAAGGTGCGTGCAAAAGGCGAGAAACCGAGTCGCGTTAAGCGGAATTAACGCGAGAGGTAACTCGAGCCGAGCGCGCTTACATACCGTCACCTTTTGTCTCGCGAAATTAAAACGAAAAGACTCGCTTCCTGGTGCTCACGACGGAAACGGTACGAACCTCATTCTCCCCGTCAAACACCCAGAAACTCTCCTATTCTTGCGCGAATCTACAGCGGCAAGTATGAATTCACCTTTAACCTGACCACCCTCAGCGTGTTTACGAAGGGAAATACTACTGACTGAATCTGGGAAGCGTATACATATTGTTGATTCTGCGGGTGGAATGATAAATTAACACATGTCTCGCTCTTCTCTGTTCACCTTTCTTATATGCCTCAATGAATACATATGTTATAATTAATTTTGTTTTAACGATGGACCTACGGAGGACTAACAGCTATTGTATATGTATAGACCAAGCAAGACCAGTATGTACATGATGATCATACATATGATGGTTGAAGATTGCAGTAGGAAACACTGAATAAACGGTGGGAACGAGAGACTGCAAGGCGTAAATGATACGGCCACGTGCAGTGTGACACAACGATTGTTGCATCAATACGAAACATCTGCTGACCGTAGATTTGTCGCCCGCATCTCCATGAGGCAATCGCAGTCGCAATAGCAATCGCAATCGCAATCGCGTATCGCCCATGCACTTGACACCCGGCGGGAGTCTCGAGATCAAGTGATTCAAGCAATTATGGCCCCACAAATCGCGTTCCTCGGATAATCGACTCCGATGGCCGTGTAGTTTGCCCTGTACAGCGGCACTGCACACTTCTCGTTGTTATCATCGATACACACTCGATCAATTTTAGATGTTTTCATGTACCACTTTATTTTCATCTCTTATGTTGTACAATTTTTATACTTTCGTTTACCTTCAATTTAGACTATCAGGATCTTTGTAGAGCAATTCAGACTTTAGTCAGATTTTAGATCTTCTAGATGATTATGTAGATTTATCAGGGGAACTTTCTTTCGCGTTGCAATCTTGGTATTCGCTTTCCACGAAAGGAACGCGTTTCTTGACGCGAAGGTTTCACGGTGCACTATTCGGTGTCCCGTTGCATTTGTCGCGCGGGTGACCGGAAACGGGTATGCAGAGCGTATCATCGTTGCGCATCTTTCAGTCCGAGGATTCCCTTAGCCTATACTTGGTGCTGCAACGTATCATTCGTAACTACTGGCTGCAATTCACTCGAGTTGGTTGTGATCTTACACACCTTCGTCATACATTGAGCGTAATTAAAATAATATTTAATAACAGTCATTTCTTTAATTGGTCGTTGATATTGAATACGATGCACAATAGGATCGTCAAGATTTAAACAGCATGTATTAATTTTATTACTCGAGGTGTACCGCATACCGTGGACAATCGATAGGGAAGTAATTCTACACGGGACACCCTGCGTATGTGTACAAATGATAACATTTTTGCTGGATTTCCTCGACGTTATTGGAGGCACTTATCTCTCTGTAGTCGCACCAGGTTTACTTTTTTTATAAGCGTGTCACTGTCCGCACTATTATAAATAGACTAGACTGACTACAAGCAGACTGCCTCACCTTCATCCACAGAAGTAGATTTATCATGACCAACGAGGTTCAAGGTCTGCCTACGTTCTTGAAGTGGTGAAACAATTAACTTACGCCTTCAGACAATGGTGGTGAAACTACTGCGAAAGGTACGACGAACTACATATACCGGTTGCTATGGTACTTTGGAAGACTCACCGATTCTTCTACTAGCGAAGAATTTAGCAGTTTAGCACAAAAAATGTAGGCTATGAAAATTGAAAATGTTTATCATATAATAATATAAGGATAAATTGCCATATAAGGCGGAAAGAGAGGGGTGGATGGCAAAGATAGATAGAGAGAGAGGAAAGAATAGCAGAAAAGAAAGCCAGAATGAAAGAGAGAGAAGAAAAGGGGCAGGATGTGTGTGTGAGAGGGTAGGAATAAGAGAGACGACGGAGTGAAAATAACGAAAAGAATTGTAAAGGCAACGGGATCTCTTTGTATCCCATAAGGGAATATATATATATATACATATCTGCAGCATTAATCTTTCAACTGTACAAAGAATAAAATTGAAGAACCCCTACCCCCTCGTTACGTTGCCGATAATAATTACTCAAGATCACAAGCGAGACAGCGGCAAAGTACGAAGAAGAAATATGTAAGGGAGAAGAGTGCGAGAAAGAACGCATACTATGACGCCCACATAAGCCTGCAATTAGCCTCGCTGACGAGAATGTCGCTGGTTGCTGTGACACCGAAATTAGCGTCGCCGATGATACACCGGCGAGCATCATGTCGTCGCCTCGGAATTGGTACGAGCGAAAAATTCATTTTCCCATTTCGGTAGAACGATTTCGGTCCATTAATAGCCGGGCTCGGCGAAAGGTCGGACACGTAAGTAAATGTGCAACGGATGTCCGGCACTGTGCCAGCGAGGTTAGACACGACTATCGGAAGGCGGAATTTAAAGGGACGTAGAACTATTGAAATTTCGCAAAATCGATCTCACGGAAAGAAGCACTCAAAACTCTATTCAATCGTTTATCTCGACATGTTATTCACTCGTTTTAAAATAAACTGAGGCTCTTCTGTTATACCCAGAGCATTTGTACGCCTGATACCTTTAATTTACGTTTATTATGCAACATTTTAGTGTCTCATTTACACATTAATATGAGTTACACTTTGATATCAGCACGAATAAGCGAATTTAAATAATTTGGAAATATTATAATACATTCTTTTGGATCAACCCTTTGTGGACGAACGTAGCCACTGAGGCAGTAAAACAGCTATTCTGAAATAATGTCATACTAATTTTCACATTAAACGTAAAACTTTTTTCTGCATTTAGTCCTTCCATTTCGTTCTTCTGTATATGTATAACCTTGGGTAGGGAATTTTCGTATAATGAAAGAATTATTATTTTCAAATATGTAATATCGTACAATTTTTAGATTATTAAATTTTTCACGATAAACACAACACTTTTTCCTGTGTTTAATTCTTCTTTACGTCGTTCTGTTTCGTAGGGAAAATATGTACATTTGATCCATCGAAAGCTAGGGTCTAACTTTTTTTTATCAAGTTGAATAAATTCTTTGTCAGATTTAAAAATGAGCGCATGTACAAATCGTTCCAGTTTCTTCTCCAAAGTAAAGAGTTTCCGTAACAAATCTCGACTTTTTTCCTGATCGAAGGTGGGAAAATATTCAGTTTACGTAACAAGAAAAGTCTTCGTTCCGTTTCAGTTCTACGGGATTAGCTCCGGGCGAACCGCTATTTCCCAACGATTTTATTACGTTCCCTCAAAGCCGAGGAGTTTTCGAATTTTCCCGCGAATACGCCTCGGCTGTTCGCGATCCCTCACAAGGTGAGAGAGGTTGTCGTAAACGCGATCCGAGCGCAGTTCTCGAAACTCGAAACTATGGTTGCCTACCGGCGGTCTACTCGTCGAGCCGCGAGAGCACATTAGCAAAATTGGAGTAACTCCAACTACGAGGTGTCGGATCGGCAATGGACTTTATGCCCTGGCGTGTTTCGTTGTTCTGCCCCGCTTCTTTCTCACTGTCTCGTCCACGTCGCGGTTATCCAAAAGCTTCTATCGCTGGCACTGTACCACCGCGCGCTAATTGCAGTATCGCCGCGAAGAAAAACGTCGCGAAACGCCACCAGACGATGTTTACGTTTTTATTGCGGCGCGATGGAGACACCGAACTCGTTTGCCACTAGAGGAAGTGTTTCGGCTTTAGATGGAGACGCATTAACGCATTGAACGTCCCGCGAGTTATATTTCACTGATGCTGTGTTTGGACACGGGCTACGCTTTGCTCCAACCATTGATTAGAGTCTATACTCTGCATTCCGCAATCTCTTTCAAAGAAAAAGTGTCTGTTCTCAAATTTTATTGTTCTTAATTTTACTCATTAAACCTGTATAGCTAAATGAGATTCTAAATGCTTAATAAAAAAAGGCTTTAACTCTGCAGTTTCTATTATAGCAATGTTGGCGAGGTCAGGTCCACCTATTAATTCTTCAGGTTGCAAACAACTAGATTGATTATTTTATTTTTTCACAAAACTAAAGACTTTGATAAAACACTTCCAGTATTTGAAGAACGCGCGCGCGTCCTCGTCAAAGGATAAATTATTTAAAAATGATTTATCTATAATTTTAAGCTGCAATGACGCGGGATTAATTGAAATAATACCAAAGTGTATCGTGGATGAGATAAAACGAGTTGTTGCGAGTGTAAAAACTGCAGTTAAGAAACGGATTATCGATTACAGGTGCGGTGTTTATCCTGTTTTTTTTTTTCGCAGACGTCGGGATTACTTATTTATAATGAACGATGTTCAGCAAATAATAAATCATGTTACGATCCGCGACTTGGCGCGGTCGGATCGCAATCAGACTGATGCGTCTCGGACACGCCGAGCGAGAGAGAGAACTTTGCAAAAAGTTTACACGCGGCTTGGCAAACGGCGTACGTTCGTTTCGCCGCTCGTATCGCGAACAAAACGACGGCCGGGCGGCAAACCCGCATTAATATCCTAATGGTTATTCCGGCGGATGTTTCAGGTAATCAACGATGAATTTCCTACCGAGTCCCAGCGAATATTCTAGCGTTACAAAAATTAAAAGTATATATGTACACTTCGCGCGATTACTTTGCGGTTCCGGCTCCCGTTCCGCGGACTTGAAACGAAGCAAATATTTTTGCTATTTGCGCGTGGTGGATATCGGGCGATTTCTTTTTTTTTTACGAGGAGCAATGCTGAAATATTCTAATAATTTCGCCGGCGGCACAGTGTTCCCGTTCGCCGCGCGAGTAATTAAAAAATTCCTGGACCGGCCTAGAAAAATTCGAAGAATTTTCATATTCGGTGAATGAAGCCACATTGTTACACGTTGCGGAGTGAAACGAGGTTGATAATGTCGGGCTGTATATCAGTGCAAACAACATTCACCTCCGAGGACCCAGTTTATCGCTGGGTTAATCACTAAACTGCGGATTTTTATGCATTTATGAGAAAAATGTGTGGGTGAAATTTAGGAACATCTATGTGTTATTTTTAACTTATTAAAATGATTAAAGCAAGATAGAAATCTGTATATGATATGTGTGTAAAAATATATGTATAAAGATCCGTAGTTTATTAATCACGAAAACGAAAATTCAACCTGTTCCTTAGTGGAACGAGTTGTCACGATTGTTTTCCTTTGTTATTTATCTAAACTATTATTTAAACGCATGATATTTCATTGTGAATAATAAAGTATTTGAAAGTGGCCAAATTTTTACATGAAGAAGTAATAGAAAAATTATACAAAGTGTTAAACCTCATTTTCCATACCTCGTCGTTGTTCCAGTTTTACTTTTGCAACGTTTATCGCGTCAAAGGTTAAAATTTGACGTTTATTTTAGTATGGACAGGCCAGCGGAGCCATCGCACTATGTTTAAGCAATCGGAATAAAATCGAATTATATAATTTGAACCGAAATCACGATTCGATTTGGCGGTCAGCCAGATCCTGTGCTCGTCAGTCAGTCCTTGGAACGTGTAACACCGGCTGCGGAGGGGTTTTAACAGTCAATTAATTCTTGATCACATTCCCCCTTGTGAAGTATGATTCTTCAGCGTGATAACCTGTAGGTTCCCCGACGATAATTCAATCGGAACATTTTGAAATATGAACCCTTCACACGGGATCGTATGAAAGTGTAAGTGCTTTCGATGCAAGAAAAATAGTCACTAAGAAAGCAACAAGTTACTCTGATGGTTTCTATTTGTTCGTCAATCTTCCATTAAACCGTAAATAATCGTGGCGTGCAACTGTCGCACAGAACAGCTTCATGAAATGCTGATTACGCAGGAATATTTTAGACAATAGAAGGTACAATAGGCGGTACAGTTAGCAAGATCGTGGAATCCTCGAGGGCGAAGTGGAAATTTCAAATTCGTTCTTCGGTCGTGTTAGTCGACGCGGTGATTAACCGGGCAGAAAAAGCGCGTGGAAATGTTTCGCGTTTGTGGACGGCGAGGAAGAAAATCCGTCGTCCGAGGATTCACGCCGGCAATGGGTTTAATTAATTTAAATTAGACGAAATTTCCGGCGCGGCCCATTGCTCGATGCATAAATAAAGATTAAGCCGACGACAACGCAGCGACGTCGGCGTCAGCGTCGGCGTCGGAGTCTGCGCAGGCCTGGGTCCCGCGGATCCGGGGCTAATTTATTCATAGATCAATTAAGAAACGGGAGGGGATGGTAGGGGCTGAAGCAGAGGTAAATTAAGCGGGAAGGGATGGAAAGTTTTTCGACGGCCACGGCGACGTACGTAAATGAGTGAAAGCCTGAAAACGGTGCAAGAACAGTGCGGGGCTGGACGGAGGAGGGAGAAAGGAACCTGGAAAGAATATTAATTTAAACGGAGCTGACTGCACGCTTTAAAAACAAAGAATTCATTCACGGCTCCTGCCACTGACGGCTGCCTACTCGCTTGGGTAGTTTGTTCATTATTCGCTCCCAACAAATAACGATTCATAACTATTTCAGCGGCAGATTTTCTCGTTTTTGTCGCTGGACTAAGCAGCTAAAATGAATTAGAAATGATTAAGGGGATCATCTAGTTTACAACGAGATCGACTCGACCGCCATAAGAAAGCGCCGAATCGAAGTAACGCGCAGCTCAAGCTCGTAAATTCCAAAGATACATCAATTTTCTGCATTGCCACTCGTGCAGCTTAATTAACCACACTTTCGAAAACAATTCTACGCTCGCATATTATTATCATAATAATACGGGACGATGCAAACGTACGCACTGAATATATTTAAATTTCCGTGAAAATTAACGAAACTCCCCCACACCCCCAGTACTAATATTCAGATTCACGTCCGGTATTGCATATGAGTGTTAGTCCAATTTAAATTGTTTTGAAACCGGCCATTTCACCGGAATTAATTCTACGGTCGTGAAGATGTACCTCGAATCCCTGCAGGAGATTGAATCCACTGTACCAGGGAACGTGACGTTAACGAGGGACGGGCAACTTGAAGAAGAACGATCGACCGAAGCCCAGGAACACCGTCCCGATCGACCAATATAATTTCACTTCTAATAACTTTGACATCGTCGTTCAGACTTACCTCGGCGAACTTTCATCGCGCGGCTTTTGTCCCTAAAATTGCCATCATCCGCGCACTATAACTTCGTCTACCTCCGATGCAAGAGGAATCATCGGAGCGCGCGATCTCCGCTTTAACCGTTAACCATCACAAGCTTCTCAGAAAAAATAGGCGCATAAAAGATCCCACTACAATAGTTCACCCATTTTTAAAGAATTTCTTGAAAAAGATGTCTCGCAACACAACTAGCATGTTAAAATGAGTAAGCTTCGTTGGTACATATATATGTATATGTAAAGTTCTGGTTTATTGTAGTTCATAATCAAATACATCTACTCAGTCAAATTGTTCTTAGGCTAGCCCAGTGTCGCCAGATCGAGGATATCGAGGGGAATACAGTTTACCTCCTCTCTGATGACCAGATTAATACGTGGCCGGTCTACGGACTGAGTGGGGGATGTTCGATTATGCTAATGGGGCTGGAATGGGATTGTGGAAGGAGAAAAGGAGGAGAGGAAAAATCGACCAGTTTTGGTCGATTCTGGCGACACTGGGCTAGCCCCATCCATTGATTGAATATAAAGACAGTGTAGTTACTGTAAGGTGGCTGTCTTAGTAAATGGTTGTAAGTAAAACGAGATTTTACTTAGTCGAGAATTCGATAAGCGGTGAACAGGATCGAAACAACAATTTTTATCGTGGATCCTAGAGATCGAACCCATGCGTCGAAAAGTTAAAACATTCCAACGGAACTGTACCACGAGAATTAAGAACGTGGAAGAACGTGGAACCCGGACGGAGCGAAACGCAAATAAACTGCGAGTGGCCGGTGAACAGTGGAGACTTTCGTTCGCTTAGAATTCGCGCTAACGAAAGCTGCACCCTTAAACTTGTAAATTCTTTGCCGGCGGAAAGCTTTGACCGGGTCCTGGCTCTGTTTTTCCAAGGTTACCCGGGTAACCGGCGGCGCGAGCAACGTAGAACAATAAAAAAAAAAAAGCTCGGATACGGAAACGACGGGCCGCCTTCTTCGCCGTGAAAACACAGAGACCACGATAACGGTATAAATATTCATTAACAGCGTTTCGGTGTTTCCCCACGGGCTTTCCGAGCGTGGTCTCGGCGCAACTGGGTGAAACAGACGCGCGGCGAAAATGAAAATAAGCGAAATGTGGCGTTGCTTTGACGCTTCAAAAGAAGAAGCGAAATTGTTGAAGCCACCGCCACGCCGCGGTGCTTTTACCTTATTTCAAAAAATAAAAGGGTGTAGGAGACAGGGGGCTAAAGGGAACGGAGGGGAACGAGCAACCGTGTACACCGTGGATGTTACGCTGTTGCGCGTTCATTTGGGAGGATTTCAGAAGGGCAAATTATGCGTGTACGTGTACCCCGTGAGCTTTTTTGCCCGCAACACCCGTTATTGTTTAATTTGCACGTTTCCATGTTCCCACGCGGTTTAGTCGAGAACGTGATTACAATTTGCCCGCGTCCCGTTTTTCACGAATATGCGCGTTAATTATCTAGAAAGACAGGAGACGGCCGTTTAATGTTTGATACAGATTAATAGCAGATGTGCCCGAAAATGTTATTCGACGAAAACGCAACGGGATTCGCTTCAATTCACGAACCAGTTCGAGAAATATTAAATCGACCCTAACGTAATCCCGCGACTCCAGCGCAACCGGAGTTTCTTCGGCCAATAGTGTGTTAAATTTGCCGTGAACGTTCCATTGTTACAGCCATTAATATCACCGAAAGTTCTGTGTCCCGGCGTCTCTTTGGCAAAGATTATAATTAACGAATGAATATTATATTTTCTTCGAAGAACGATCGTTATTTAGAGAACAAATGGAGAGACACGAAATCAGATGAGATCGAAGAACCGGTAATTGTTATAGGAGTGCGTTCTCTTTCGCATATTCGTCTCCTTTATTAACGGCTCGATTATGGTTAATTCGTTCCCGATAAACTGGGTCGCGAACCCTGCAATCCCGCAATAACGGAACCGCGTAGAATGAAATTTGCGGCCCGGCGATAAATATAAGACGGTTAATTAATTGCGAAACTCGACGCGAAATTCTTGCCACGCGGCGCCATCGCGAACATCTTAATCGCGGTGTTAAATTGCGCGACGATGAGCTCGCCGCCGGAATATTCGTTAATGTTGTCGTCGATTCGCTAAACGCTTGTAATGAAGTCCGTGTCTCAACGGAAATGTCGCAGTTTTCTGGTTTGGCGATAAGTACAGAATTGTAACTGTTGAACGTTTCATCAATTCTTCCCGGTATATATATAGATAAAATATCTTTTTATCGGACGATAAAATACCTAGTATCATGTACACAGAGATAAGTAAAATACACACAGAAAAAGTATTTAAAGTAACTGATGGTGTACAGTGAAATGGTGTCTGAACATAAAGGCGAAATTTACCGGACAAAATATTTTAATATATAAACAAAATATAATGATGTAATATAAATGTGAACTTGAAATATTTCTCGAATTGGATGTACAATGATAATGTCGTCAACCAGTCGACATTCGTACTCAAAGGATTAAATTTGAAGCTGACCAAGGAAGAGTACAATGAAGTTTTCGTTTCGGTGATAACACTGTTGAAAGCATCTTTTATCGAACCCGATTTAGCGGGAGGAAGCTGAAGAGGGACGACGGTAGATTTTTCTTCGAATTCTTGTCGGGGTTATGTTTTCGAATCATATTTCTCACTACACTGAGGTTTAAGAGGATGCGTGAATTGATTGCGATGCTCGGCCAATGCGAAAGGAATCATTCGAGATTCCCCGCGCGTCGTGTCGTCGGGGAGTCGATCTTGCAGAGTCGTTCGGATTTTAGTTCCCATTACCGTCTATCGGTTGTTTTCCCACGTAATCTGGTAAACGAGCAGACGCTGGGGCGTCTGTGAAAAGCTCGCGCGCGAAAAGAAGACGCGAGAACAGAGTTTGACAACCCCTTTTTCAGTGGCTAGGAACGTGGATATGGGAGGCGATCGGTACGGGGAAACCCGAAAGAAAATCAGGCGAACGTGACCGGCATAATGCAGACGTGAATTCTTCTAGACCGGGGGAACCTTTAGCGACGGCAAGCTGACGTAGACTACAACCTCGGAATAAATTTACAGCTACCTCCACTAGGTTAATGTTAATATTGCCGCGCCGTTTCATCTCCTTCGCCATTTCGCAATGACTCCCGAACTTGGTCACAAGATTCTTCTCATTAGCGTAACACAGGCTTTATAACTCGTGGAGACTTCAAGAATTCCAGAAAGAGGTTCTCCTATCGTAAATCTTAACTAAATTAAATTCATGTAATCTTAACAACAAAGGCAAATGGCTCGAGTCTTTCTCGAGTGTATACGAATAGCTGTGACGTTGACCGTCCGATTTGTTCGATGGAATAGCTTTCTCCAGGAGTTTTAGTTTCATCGTAATAGCGCACATCGGTGACAGGGGGTAGCTCGTTGATCTAAGCATTCCGGATGGAGCGGAGGAGGAACGGCAGCATTGTAGTCGCGAAAGTGTTCGTCAGGAATAAGATCGTAAAGTCTCGGGCGTAAACCGTAAATGGTACGTGCCAGGGTGGAATGAAGTTCGCTGTTGAATCGAAAGAGGAAGACCTCTTCTCGTCGTTGGCTCGGAGGATGCTCGATAGAGAGCGTGGGCGAGCGTCAACGGAAGGGAAGAGGACAAGAGGCGGCTCATTCGATCTTCGCGAAGCTCGCAGTACGCCGCAGTAAACTTCCAATAAGAATTACTGGTCGAATCTCGAATCACACGTGCGCTTACTCGTTTCCCTCGATTTTTCCGTAGCACGCCTCATCCTCCACCCTGTCTGCTTATCGCGAGCCTTGCTCCGCGCCGAAAACGCGTTCGGATATTCGAAACGCTACGGCATAAATTCCGTTGCCGCGAAGAGGGATTAATCCCAGGATTCTCCAAGATCCTGGAATATAGGGACGTAAAATCGATGACGTCATTAAGTGAAACCACTCCGTGCTAACCCGTGTCCCGATGAGAAACGACAGGGCTAACTTTTACGCGGCTATTCGCTCGATATTTACCGGATGAAACGCATTTCGCAAAAATGAACCCCATCCGCTGGCTTAGCCGGGATAAGTGGTGCCTAAATGATATCCCGCGTAAATATTCCATCCGGGGGAAATTTGTAAAGGCTGCTAACGCTTCCATCAACGAGCACTTCTCCTGTTTTCGAAGATAAAAATTTTGTCTCGCGAAAACTCGTATAGTTTGCGATCCACTTTTGAAAATTTGACTCCATTTTTAAGTATTTGGTCACTTCTGATCAAGCAGTGGGTGGAATTATATCAATGTTTATTAACGAACCATGCATTAACGAAACATATTACATGTAACACAAACGATGTTTCACCAACGACTGACAAATGTTGAAACGAAGGCTCCTTCATACACACTCATTTCTATATTTCAAAATCATTCCACAATAAATACGATTACTTGTATTTAAAAAAACTGCGAGGAAAAAATTTCGACTTTTAGAAAACTGAAGAACCACAATAGAGCCGCTTAATACTTGCAACGAGCGAACCGTCTTTTACATATAATAACGTGCAGGGAAATCAGTAAAACAGGACAGCCGAGCGTGTTCGCGTTTAAGGAACGCTGATAGGACGCGGTAATACGTCGTCGCGTCGTCAGGGCGACGGCAAAGCGGCGTCGTTGTCGTTTCCCGTTCGTTCGCGTCTACAGCAATTTTCGAAGCGTGCCCGCGGGGATTTTGCATGGAGATTTCTTGTATCGGTGCCGGCTCGTAAATTGGAAAGCCAAGCAGCCGAATTGCGGCGCGCAGGGCACACGCGAACGGGGCCAACAAGACTGTTTGGGGATCTTGCATCGCGACGAGGAGATAACGAAAATTGGCTCTTCGGGAGCCACTTTGCCGCGACCGATTTCAGATACGATCGGCCCGTGATCTGCAGAGGAAATTAAAAGTTAACATCGTTGAACAAAACGATCGCGGGGCTCCCGTATCCGTATCACGGATCGATCGCGAGCTCCTCCGAATGGGGTGAACGAAAATTGAGATAGCAAAGCAGCAAGAAGGTCCACCGATTCCTGGGCTGCGCTTTCGGCAATTGATTCGAAATTTGGTGGAACTCACAAAAATACTGGAAACGAAAACGCCCATAAAATGAAGAGACTGTAAGCATTAGCTTTCGAGCATATTATTTGCGAGCTATTACTCCAGTCGTGCCAGGTCAAGGTTAGTTAACTAGGAAGTGGGGTCTGAGTAAATTAGTGTACAGTAGTTATGTCAAGTTATGTCTGGATTGATTAATTCAGGTCGGATACGGATTAATTGGCTTGCATTAGTTATGTTTGGATTAAGTTTGGTATGAAACTTCTTTTCTGAAGACCTGTTCTTTCCAAAGGAATGATTGTTAAAGATTTTATATTTTTGACCCTCTTCATACGTGACACCCAGCAAGCTCCGGTGCCATTCGGAATATCCGATTTTTCGGAAACGTCATTTTTCACGGCAAGAAGAATTCCTCAGGCACTAAGAGACATACTGACACGGAACAAAGTCCCACATTGGATTTTATCTTCCCCTCAAATAACTTGTACGACCTGGTTTCCTAGACCTCCGAGTGAGTTCGCGAAGATAAATGGGCCGGAATTGTTTGGTGCTTTTTAAAAGTCCAAACGAACGCGCAGAAAAAGGGGGGGAGAACGACGCCGAGGGATAAATAAACTGCGTGCACTTTGCGCGTCGCTTTAATGATTGAAAATATTTTCTGGTCTTCATTAGTCTCGCAAGGCGCCAAGTTTTTCGGATATATTTCACGTGCGAGTTGCTCGAAGGAAGAAAATAATTGCGTTCGTTCAAAGTGAGAAAATTACAGTTTCTTACGTCGAGACTGCATTCTTTGTTGCGGTACAAGTACACACGAGATTATGCGATAATGTTTCTCGAGCAGTGTTCATCGCGATCCAAATATTTACTTTATAAATATCAATGTCCACACCTGATATAATTTATCTGTAGTAAAGCGACATTTGACGTTCAGAAAATTTATGAAAGGAATATGTTTTATTATTCATGAAGCTTTTTTGTGCGCATTAATTACGAGATATAGGAGCTACGTAGATACTCGTCAATAATTATAATCAGTTAAAAATTATACAACAGTATGTTCGAATTCTCTAAATGGTTTTACTGTTTTTTATTTGATCTATCCATTTTTGTTTCAACTTTTCTCAGCAACGGCGGCCATTTCGACAACAGCAAATGACTCGGCCATTTTTTAATATTTTCCTGTGAAAACATGAATTCGCTGATTAATTAATTAAGATGATCTATCTTCTTCATTCTGTACTGTATGCCGTACGTAGGAAAACAGCAAATTCAGAGTTTACACAGTTGAAGGACGGCCGGAGCTGCGAACCGAGAGTGCGCGTCGCGTTGTGCAAAGTGCAACCTTTCTGCTGCACCCGATGCTCATCCGGATGTAGTGTCGCACTATTTGCCAGTCAAAGTTGATGTACCTGCGGCAAAGCGTGTGATTTGCATGCGCGCACGTGGTCCGTGCTGCGGGCGGTCTAATTCTAGAGCAAATATTTCCGACCGATTGGTCTGCGTAATGTTTCCTGTTAACTGACAATTTCGTTATTAGTTTCGCGCTGCGCGTCGGCAAAAATCGGTGCAGCACGGCCCGTCTTGACGAGCGATATTAACGTCGAAAGCATGCCTCCCATCATTAATAAATAATGATACCGAACGTTGAATTTATCGACGTTGCCACACGTGTATTAACGACGTATTAAATTATACATAATTGGGAAATTATTTCAACAAACCCATCCGCAATAATGAGCAAAGCAAACGCGATTTCTCATACAAATTTGAAACATTCGCGTGCGCACGCGTGTGTGTGCGTGTGTACGGATGGCTAACATTATTTGGCGTGTGTTAATTAATACGCGCGAACGGTTATTAACACATCGAACGAAGGGGAAACAGGGATTCGCCGCAAGTATTTATTGTTACGATATTATCATGACCCGAGAGTAGAACAACTAGCATTCCATCGAACGGAAAAACGCAATTATTCGTAATACCTACGCTGCTGACTATTAATATTCATTCCACGATTCCTGCGACCGTGACTATGTGTACTATCTATTCTAGCTGCGAGAGCGAGCTCGAACGGGCTAACAATTATTAGCAACGCGACTCATGTTAAAACAGCAGAAATGTTATCAAGACATGTCTGTAGGAAACCAACGTCGCTATTAGTGAAAAACACTTGAGCTTAAGAAGTCCCCAGTCCGAGTATCTAAGCTCGAACGCAGACAAAGGCAATGGCTTTTTTAAAGCAACAGAATAAGTTTTAAAAAGGCTTTAAAGAGTCTAATTTTATTTGCAGAACCCACCGTCTACAAACGCGCATCGCGTGAAATTTTTATTTTAAATGGTGCAAAGGACTGTGAATGTATTAAGACTCGGTATAATTCTATTCTCTCTCTAACAACACTTGTTCCAGAGAATCAAACACATTTTCTGGACAAAAGCGTTTGTTTCGCATATCCAAACTATATGAACAAGAATACCTACGGTAAACGTCTAAAGGGAGCAAACATTCTGTAAGTAGTGATTATCACATTTCCTAAGGCAAAGTGCAACTAGAAGACAGCTAAGAGCAAAAATCTTATGTACAAGCGAAACAACGTTCTTTCAATCCTTCCACTTTGTAATATTTAAAACTTGCAGCGTTAGATTTGCGTTCTCTCGCTGCACCTCTTTTCAAGCTTCCTCTCGGCGCGGCGGATTTAACTATACCTCAGCCGGTCCACATTCTCTAGAAATATACGCGTCGCTTAAACACAACGTTCGTTGGATTATATTTTTCCCGTGTCCATAATTTTCTTTTCGGACTTCTTACACGTAACAGCATTTCCCACTTACGAGATGTTTACGTAAGTTGGATTAACGGTAGCTCGGACGATAAAATGCAATAGACTGGACCTCGACCCTTCGTTTTATTTATTTCCTGTTGATGTCAAAATGTTGCTCAAAACAATGGTGTTAGGCGATTTCTGTTGATTTTTCTTTATTTTTTGTGAGGGGTCCAAAAGTGACTTATTTTCACATAACACCTTATTAAATTGAATGAAATTATTTTTCTCTTACTTTCACTATGACGCTTGTTAATGTTCCTCTACTAATATTACAGAATTTCTCTGAATCTCTATTCCATACTCGCTAATATATTAATTTATAGTCTTGAAATGAGAATTTGTGCAAATATGTTAAACACAAAAGGTTTTAAATGATCTATACACATTTTGGTTGGCTACATAAGGGCTAAGCAAACATTCAAATGAATTTAAGTTATGGATCAGATTTTAGGAATAAAATATAAGGGGTGGGGGGACATTACTACCCCTTCCTTTTCATCCGTAATGGGTATGATATAGTTGTAAGAGCGAATGGTCGCAGCAGGATACACGGTGACATTCGTTTCCTTCCATTTAACTGCGCCCAAAGGGCCTATAGGTGGGCTTCGAGGGGTCGGATAGCCGATTCGTGATCCACCGCCAACAACTAATCTCAGCAATTTGCGTGGACACTGAGAGACCCGCACAGACACCGACACACCCGCGGCATGCCGTGTGATTTATATGACGCGACCCGTTATAATGCCGGTCGACCATAATGCAATTCTAGGGGCTGGATGCGCAGGAAGTGACATGAAGAGAGGCGACCACGTGGTAACCGCTGTACGCGGTTCGCCAACGACCTCTTAGCGTCGGTGCACGCTATTGTACCCCATCGCAGCCCCATGCACAGTTAAAATTGCCAATAGAAGAAGCAGAAACTTTTAATAAACCGCCACCGTGTCGTGGGAACATTTTATTCTACTTCGCGCAGTGGGGTATTTGGACTGAGAAGTTGGAAAAAAAGTCGATTTCAAAATTTAGCGTAAAATTTGTTATCTCCCCTCGTAGTTAAAGGTATAAAGAACAGCGTTCCAGTATTGGTTATTTTACTTGTACACCCGTGCAAAACTGTGCTCCGGATAATTCGATTGGCATTTCCCAGGGATCGAATCCTCAAACTTGTATGCTTCGTTTGAGAAAATATTTATTCCTTTTGAATTTTTATGGACAGAATGTTGGAATGGAATTCAACCCTTATATGGTCTCTATCCATGCTCAATTAGCACAGAACTATTATAATGAGCTGTTAATCTAGAATCGAACAGCACCGCGATAACAATAAGGAGAATTATACAAGCTGGAGGAACAAGTGTGTGGCGGTATGACGGGGGTGTAGCGTTGCCAGGAACATAATAAAATTAGGATTTCGATGAGCTGGTGTAACGCGAAACAGGGGATACATTTTCTCGTGGGAGTGGGTCTGGCGCTCGTAACACCAAATTTCGAAATTCGCTCGGGGAATAAAATCGCGGAGTGGATCGCGAAACTCCCGTAAATGAATCACGCTGATAAAACCGGCTTATAATACGAACGAAAGTTTTTGAATTATTTGATCACGTGCCGGGGTCCGGTCGCGCGAATAAATCCCGCCGGCTAATTATAAAGAGCCGGTAATAAACTGAGCATAAATTTCCTTTCAAATTGATCCGGTTCCCGGGGATCTAAAGTATGTTAAAGGGGTTGAAAAAGAGGATGAATGGTCTGTTTCAGAGGTGGGGAAGGCCGAGGGCCCCGGAACGAGAAAGATAATCGACAATGGTCGGGGTTATCCGGAGAAGTTACAAGAACCGGAGACCCGAGTTTACTCGATTTGGCAAGTTCGGTATTCACTCTCGTTGCCCTGAACCTCTTTAATCCCCCTCGCTTTCCCTTTATTTCGCCCGGTACAATCTACCGGTATGCACCATCTTCGTTGAATTTCAAACGAATCCTGCAAATCGAATGACGCCCACTATGAATCTTTTCGCTCGAATGCCACCGGACCGAACCCGACGAGGATTTTCGAGGGGGACAGTCAACAGGGATGAGCGCAGTTACTTGAAATGAGATAACGAAGAATTATTTCATTGAGTTTCATTTGGCGTTCGACTCACTTTTTTATTTTAACTACTGCGTTCAAATAAAATAATAAATAACTTCGTTCGAAGAGGAGGTTAACGAAGTACCTAATTATTAAATTTACAATTGATTAACCACCAAATATTCACGTGTTCGAGTCAACACTTCCATGAACGTGAAAAGTATTGGAATTGTATATTGCATCAACACCGTTATTTCAATCGATCAATGCGGCTAATAGCCATTTTTAATCCGCCACGATAAAGAGAAAACAGACTGCAAGGGGGCAGCCGTAACGACCAGTGTTAAATAAATAGGGCAAAGTGAATTGGACAAATGAAATTAAACGATCCCGAAGTTTAAATTCATTTTATTCGTTTCAGAGCTTTTGAAATTTGCGGTCACGGGGCACAATGAAAGCTGCTAATACGTCTGAGCAACTTGAAAAACGGGCCGCTCGTCCGCACTCGTGCGGTCGCGTACTGTTTTTCACGTAAGCAACTTCGTCTTTGTCGTGGTTCCCAGGCATAATATGATAAATTTAAAGTTCCCTTTTGTTGCATTCTCCGGTCCGCGCAATTCTGTGCTGCCGCTTATGTCCTGCGCGAAATTAATTTTGTAAATTCGTGCCAAACGTTTTCCATAGTACAATAAGCTTTCAGGATTCTTGCTTTGCGCGCATTCTTGCCTGAATGTTCCGCGGCGGATTTTTACTCGGTTCTTTCCTGTTAAAACCGGGGCAACGATAATTGGCTGGTTTTGCGACGTCGACTAAGCAGAACGGCTACAGTCGGTGACAAAAATATTCTGAATTTCGAATGTTTGAAACAAGGAAGCAAAGACGCGTTAGATCCTCTATAAATATTCTGAAAACGCAAGGATTTGTATTCGTTTCCGCTGGACAAACGATTGGACAACCGTTATACACATAACTGTATAAATTTTATTATTGCGACCACAATAAAATTTTTTAAATTCGTTGAATGTATATAGCCGTATAACGTGGAGAATCTCAAAATTCCATTAACCGTAACAACAGCAGTAGTTCGAAGAATAAAAGCTGATTACGGGGGGGAGTATTATTGTTTGTCTCTCGCAGGGAACGTTCTCCGTAGCGATCATTAACGCTAACGTCTCAAGTACAAATAATTATCCACTACGTCTGCTAGCACGTGAACACGTAATTCACAAGACGAACCCTCCCACTACGCCGGAACTGTAATTATACTCGAGCGAACTCGAAGTGGCACTGCAGTGGAGAGATCACCGAGCTTCTGAATCAATGAAAATCCTTAGAGATCGCTCCTTATCGGCGGAACCTAATTTCACGTCAATCCTCGACGTCGACAACTTACTTCTTAATCGGTAAATTCGTTTACTCGCCGTATTTCAGAGTTCATCGAATCCTCGATATATATTTCACCAACAAATATCATTGAATTTCTTCATCCGTTAATTGCGCGTTGTATTGACAGGTAATTATTAGACTGGTGGTATTGATCAGTGTTTAGCCGGTAATGATCGACCAGCGAGTACCACCACTGTTGGGCTCCGTTTAACCCCGAGAGGTCGAATAATCACCATTGACTAGATCTCGCCGATTGTTGTAAGACCAGAGCTGGCTGACTAGTAACGACTAATTAATAGCAATCAACGCTGTCCGTTAGACGGCTGTAGTACGTATTTGCAATTCGCATCCCTCGAAAAAACACGGCAATTCCCGAAAATTGAAGTGGATCGTGTACAGTTGGTGCGGGCCTAATTGTGAGGCTAATGGAATAAACGCCCTTAGATTTCCCGGGGGAAAGCGCCAGCGATATTTAATCGTGAATTTGTTCGAACTGATCGGACATCGTTACGAGGAAACGTGTCGGGTCGACTGAACATTCTGCGACAATTCGAAGGGACTGTAATGCGCCAGTACGCTGATGAAAACGCACGACGTAATGGCGTAAAACACGAATATAAAAGCCGCTGTCGTTTTCAGTGGTCGCATCAGTTTCGATCGCAACAAAAAGAACACTCTGTGTATGTTAACTACTGTCTGTGTTTTCTACTTACATGTCTCGTGTCAGCCGCAAGAAGGGGCGTGTGTGCCTGCAACAATGAGTGCCCAGAAAATTAGACCGGGGGTCCCGCCGAAAAAAAGAAAAATGTTGCTTTTGCTTTCTACGAAACCTCATGCTTCAACGAGAACTCCGCTAAACGCTTTCGCGAGCTCCTCGGGAAAAATCATGCTGGCATGCGATGATATGTATGAGATGCAGGGGCATGCAGGGGAACACGGAATAGCTACCTCAAGGCCTACATCGCACGAGACTTCCTGAAGATTCCTGTTGTGGACAAACCAAAAATTACATCCGTGTTGGATTCCTTGCAATTTTCAAGATGCAAACGAGGGATTGAATTTATGAATTGTTTAATCGACATCACGCTGTTTTAAATTTCACCCATTCGTTTCTGCCATAAATGCATGAAACCAGCACAATCTACTATTAAGAAATGTATCAAAATAAAAATTATTTTTAAACCTGGAAAAACTATATCGTTAACGTGTATTGACAGACAAGTCATTTTGATGTGTATAACTTCTTATATCAAATCCATCTGGTCAATCTTCTTTCTCATGTGGAGAACAAACATCGTATGTACCTAGAAACCAATCTTGGTTGCTGTAAATGATTTTCAATGCTGCAATAATTTCAACATATGCAAATATTTGACTGACCGTCGGACAGTGGGGCATTTGACCTGAAAAGTCGGAAAAAACTGTTTCAGCGTTATCTATGGGCTCAATGTCATAAGATAAGTAAGTCGTTGAATTCGACTTGACGTCAGCTATGATATTATGAGATCAAAAATGCATTTTGATATTTAAAAAATCGAAATGAGATCTTTATTTTCTGATGAAAAAATTTTTTTTTAATTTTGAATTTTTAATATTGAATTTTTTCATATCGAGTTTCTACCAGGTTTTCGGGGCCGCGACCCAATTGTGCGACGCTACCTTCCGGTCCACCTAAGTCCCAAGATATTAAAAAAGGTATTCCTTGCTTCTTCCTGAAACACCCCTCGTACGAAGCAACCAACCTGACGGATTCGCCTAAAATATTTCATTCCCAAACCCGGGAACAAATGATCGCCATGATGGAGAAGAGTTCCATCATTCCAGGGAAGTGCGATAAAATGGGATTGCCAGACTCGTTATCGCCGCGAGGAAAAGAAAGGGAAAAGCCGCAGTTGCAGGTACTCAGCTGAATGATCGAAATGAATCACCAGCATCGCATTTCCATGGGTTCTGCCCCGGGATCTTATTCTCGTCCTATTCCGCCCTGTTTCAGCGCGTAGGGCCGATTCTAATCGAAATTTATTGAAACTTGAATCGATTCGGTGCGTACGTGCCAGGGACTGCGGATCCTCTGGGGGCTATTACACGAAAGGGAAATTTACTGTGTCTGTATTCATGGTTTCCAATTTGAACCTCGTAATGTTAATATATGTATTGTTCCTGGAAGCTCTGTACCTCAGACCAGCTTTATTACAGGATCATAAGAACAAGCATACAGATAAAATGTGAGATATTGGAGCATTGTAGAATCACGAAATCGATTTTAACCCTCTATAGCTCGGTGTAACCTTACAGTCACGTTATCAATATTTTTCAGTCTAATTTGTTCTGTTATGTTTCTTTCATAATGAAGAAAATCAAGTTTCACAATTCAGAGCAACCGTAATTCTTGTTTTGAAACTGTGAATTCATCGTTAATATGCTTCCGGGGGATGTAAAAGCTCGCACACCCGTCGTTCGCGCGAGCACACGCGTCACCAGATTTTCAAAGAGCCAGGCAGTCCGTTAAAGTCGTGTAGACAGAAAGTTCGACGAGATAATAGACTCGGCAGCCATATCGATTACGTATCATCCTCCTCGGCTGAATGGAGGCGGACTCTTTCGGAGCACCGAACCGCAGAGTCTCGGAACTCGATCATAACGATAAATAAGAGCACGACGAAATAACAATAGAGTAAAGATAGCAGACAGGTAATTTCCTCCGTATTTCTTACTTTGTACGTCGAGAACAATGAAAAACGTCTTGCGGCGGGTGCAACGTGACGGGAGAAAGGTGGCCTATCGCTCTCCGCCGTTCCGTTCGCTGCCCTCATCTTCTTTCTCGTCTAGACAGAGGGAAAGAGAGAAAGAGACTGGGACGAGAAGGCAAGAAGGCTTCTCCAATTCCACCGAGGGAATAATTTCTGGAAACAGAGTGAAGCGACTTTCGACGGCTCCGAAGTGGCTGATCTTAAAAAGAATCGGAAAGCCGGGCCTGGAGAGGCTCATTCAACAAGTACGCCCCGGAGGAGAGACGGCGCCCGCGATAATGCAGTTACTTGACGATAGAATCCTGACAATTTTGTTATTCATGGAGCTGCCAGACGATGTCGGAATTTACGCCGGGGTTTTCGTGACGTTCGTGCGAACGATACCGGACCAGTGAAATATCGATCTTCAGAAGAATTGGCTTTAGACCAGTGCTGCCCAACGTACGCTCCGGGAGGACCGCTCTCACTCATGCCGACATCGATTTCCCGTCTCTCTGGCTCCCTAATTCTGTTCTTAGAAATTATGACACCCCTGGTCTGCGGATGCCATTATTAGATAAAATCCCGGAAGCAATACTTTAGGGCAAGGCACGTCTGATAAAGCAGACCTTGAATGGAGTGGCGACTTTCCATGATAACCGCAATAGGATCAATAAAAATAAATGGATAAGATTTTCTCGATGCGATTAGTGAATCGTTCATAGCTGAAGTAGAACTGTGACGAAACTGCGGATTTTTATGCAAGACAAAAGTGTTCTACGGAGAATACTTGAAACCCACTCAATGAGCAAACTAAAACGATTAAATTCTTGAATGGCAAGGTAAGCAACCTGTGCAAAATAGAATGAACGATACAGAAAACAAAAGAAGTACTAAACGATTGTCTTGTCTTAAAAGGAAGATGTGGTTCTTGAACAAACTGAAAGGAGTATAATGGAGATGGTAACGCTGAAGGGATCCATTCTCGGGGAAGGAAAGTCGATAACTCGGCTACTTTACGACAAAATCTGTTCGTTCTTGTTATTCATAGAGCTGCCAGGCGAAATATGAATTGACGCACTTCAACGCGCATAAGCCGGAACGTGCGTGCGTACAGAGGGATATGCAAAGACGCACGCGCACACGTACGGATGAAACTGAATATGGAAGAGCGTGCTTGAGTCATGTTGCCGGGTAATATAGTATATGTATATTATTCCCCTCATATTCGCAGCGAAACGCTCAAACGCGGGCCAAAACTAACTCGGTACATGAAGGCGGCTGCGAATTAAACGGCGAAATTGCATTTCGCGCTTGCAAAATATTTTTTCAATAGAGTCTCGTTTCACCCGTGAGTTAATTACGCCACGGACAAATTTATTTTGACGGAGGAATAAATCATCAGAAATGGTAACAGCGGTAATTCTGCTTTAGAAACACTCAGGAACATTCTTCTCTCGCGAAGGGAGCTGTCGAAACGTAATATTAAAAATTTACTTTGGTCGCGAACATTCCGATTGGAATGTATACATAGCGGAACGGAAAAACGAAAAGCGCAAAACGAGAAAGCCAGTGTTCCGCAAATACCGCTTGTAAACAATTCGACTCTCCGTCCATTTGCCTTTCCGCGTGCGATTTATACGATGATTCTATTGACTGTTCGAGCGGCTATCTACGCGATACCTCGTATCACCTTGGCGAAATTCAATCTTCGGCTTTCCCCATGGGAAAAGAGCAACGTTCCATCCATGAAATACGATGGCTTGTACGCCGAGCAAAATAAAATAATGCAACGTCGAAGCGAGCATTGATAATGTTCCTATTACAGGAGTATAACCAGATCAAGGCGATGCTGCACACAACGAGTAGTATTTATTACACTGTGAATCTCCATGCAGATTTTATATACATACATACATAATTTTATGTAGAATTATGAAACGTATAGCTAATGGTCAAAATAAAACAAACTTCCTTAATGCAATTTAATGCAGACACTTTGTTGCATTCCGTAATTTCGCGAATACCATACGTCACACGTGTATAAAGCTCTGTAGTCTACTTCTATTCGCATATTTTGAAAGAAGGCATCGAGTCACATAAAAAATGTGTATATCTTTACAAAATATTTAGAAACAACGGTTGCAAAGATATCGTGCACATCTTTTCCGCACACGACCGACAAATTGCATTCACTCCTTTTCGCTAGCAACTCGAAAGCACTCTGAGTGATCACGTCGCATTTACCGATAATAAGAACGGGAGTACAATCGGATCGGCAATCAAACAGGCTAAAGTTCGATTTGTCTCGATTAGATTGTTTTTCTTGAGGATTCAGTCTAAACATTGCGAAGGACCGGCTATCACGATTGCTCAGAAAGCGAAAGGGGATAGTCGGGAAGGGGCAGGAGAAAATAGTGATCCTCGAGAAGCTTTTTCGAGAGGGCATCGTTGCACTCGTTCGGGCTGAACGCCGGAAAAAATAGAGAAGAGAAACGCGCCGGTGAAAGGGGGTGGGAAACAGAAAAAGATGGGACGGGCCTGAATGGCAATTAATTACAAGGGAACGTTCGGCGTCGCCGGAAGCTCTCGATTCGCGATGCGCGGCGGAATATGAAATTCAATTAGCTTGTACGTGAGCTCGCTACCGGCCCGGTATCTTCCAGAGAATTAAAGGCTCCACCCGCAAGCTTCTTCCCCGCTTTTTCGAAAAACTTTTTGCTTTCCCGCCGCGGGACTTTCTCCGGAGTGAGTTATATTAATATCTCTGCCGCTCGACGAGGCGGTTTTTGTTTCGCGCAATTACGCGAATTCCCTGTGTCGGGTTCTTGCGCGGCAACCGCGCATTATATCCAGGAGCTACGGCTCCCTTTAGCGACTTTATATTCGACTCTCGTTACCTTGCATCGATTTACCGACCACCAGTTTCCCATTAGGCGAAACGATCCACCTACACTTGGGTTTACGTAAAAATCGATTTTCTGGGCACCATATATTCCCAGAAAACTGGTTACACAGATTTCCGAATTTACAAGGTCCAGCCAAACATGGATGTGGAACAAGCAGCGAATACAGAAGATCAAAAATATTATCCCAACAAATCTACGAAAAAAGTGAAGGATAAGATGATGGAATGTTCGAGCTAAAAGACGTGGCATAAATAAGAAATATGCTCCTTTGTTGCACAAATAGCCCGAAAATGTAAAATTATCGATTTAATGGGCCATTATCATCCCAATTTCGACAACTGTGAGACGCCTAGAGCCGTTCCTGTCGCAAATTACATCTTCCATTACCTTTCGCACGGAGAACCGCTGGCACGCAAGCAGAAAATTAGCTTGGTTCGCGTCCAGGACCAACATTCGGAGAAGTTTCGTTTGAAGGAACGTTTCCTTTCATATTCCTCCGATACCGCGTTCTTTTTTTTTTTTCTCTCGTCCAATGTACACATTCGACGATGAACGGTGGTACGGATCCATCGTCGACCGTGCTCAGCTCGTTTAAATGTTTGTCGAACCGTTTCAATTCCGTCAAAATCGAAGCTCGGAAGTTTGCTCGCGATTTTCCCGAGAACCGACAAACAAAAACACTTCGAGCGTACCGATCTGTTTTTTCGAGGGGACTCGGCAATGCGAGCAATTTGATGCACGTTTTCTCGGATAGCGTCGCAAAAAAATAATACAAACGGCATGCGTGTATGTTGTTTCTTGCATCAGGAAGCAGGAAGAACTTCCGCGCCGGTGCCGACATTTCTCTTCGACTTATTTCGCTGTTAGCATGCGCTAGATAAACATTATCTCTTGCGTTACATGCATTATGCAAGAGATAAGTACAATTGAAGATTTCTCGACCGGCGGATTGTTCAAGTATTTATGGAAACCCGCGAAACCGGTTCACGAAATTACTCGGGTACGCGAGTACCTTGAAAAAGCGTGTAATAAGATACAGCTTGGACTTTCTTGTGCAAATGTATGTGCGTACGGATGAATGACATCCATTAAGCTTGCAATCGATTTAAATACTGACCTGTATTTCCTTCGTTTCTTTTATCTCGCATAGCGCGCACGTTACATTTCTTTTTCCTTACAGAAAATCTTGACGAATGTATGAACCGGGTGTCACAGTCAATGTTCACGAGAAAAACGACAAATTTCATTTTCAAACGATTTGGAAGAATGGAGAGACAACAGGCGCCATCTTCCCAAGGTGCGCACCACTCGAGCCTAGGGTAGTTTTCTTGGAAAACGGAATGATTCCGATTCGCTTACATTTACACATTTATGGAATATCGATTTTGAACTCCTCGATGGGACGAAACGGGGTCAAAGTATTCATATATTCGTCGAGCAGATCCACCGAAGACTTGATCGCGCCGGAGTCACCGAGTTGCATACTGGATTTTCGATCAATCAGTTGGCAACGAAAAAATCAAGTGAGCTAACATTGTACGGTAATTACATGCAGCGATACGCGGTCACATTGTATACAAACCGTTCTGAATATTCGATCGTAGTTATACTGTTGTGCATCTGTACCTCCCGCATTTGTTTATGTGGTAAATGTAATTAATTACGGTCCGGATACAGCCTTGAATAATATAATCAACTCAATTAACATTTATACGCAGCATTGCTGACAACCGGAATTTAATATATTGCCTAGTACACGATGGTCTAGAATTCATCTAATAACTAATATTTAATAGTATTTACGTGTTTTAATGATTAACCTGTACGCGCTCAGTAAGTTTTCGTAGTTGTAACATTCTGCCTGTTAATATTTTCTCGAGTGGGCAACTGAAGGATGAGAAACGTTTGCATATAACGAATTTGAAAATATTTTGGGGAAAGAAATATCTGCGAAAATAGAAAAGGAATCGCGATGCGATCAGCCGGTTGACGGAATCGAGTATTCGGGGATCGGCGGTACCATAACTTCGGGAATGCACAGACGCCCGAAACCCTGAAATCTGGTCTAAAATGCGCGCCGACGTTTCCGTATTTATATAGAGGGACTAAGAGAGATGTAAGCAAAATTGCCGGAGGTTTTGCGGAATCCCTTCTCCTGGCCAGGTTTGCGGCAACTTTAAAACTCGGGAACAACTTCGGGGTAGGAGAGAGAAGGCACCGGAATAAAATATGATTCATCCCCCGTACCAGGAAAGGCACGTAGGTAAATCCTTGCTGAGGATTTGAAAAATGTCCGGATATAATTCTTCCACTCTTCCGTGGCTCATCCCACCCGAAAGCCACTCCGACTGACACGTAAACTTTCAGGTATTTTCGAGTACGAAAAAAAACCGAAGATTCTCTCTTTCCAGTCGCACTCGCCATTTTTTTCTTCGGAAAATTGGAATTAATATCGCGATAGAAAAATATGATATTAACACATTCGCACAACCTCGCAATTTACTTCACGGCAGTCAAATTCATTCTATCCACCTTGCTATTTAAAGTCACGAAACGCAGCATAATAATTAGAGTCTCGAGTTTTAAATATTTTACCTATAAAATTGATGTCTAGTAAAATTAAAGTTATGCGTGACCCGAAGCTTCAAAGCATTTTCCGGTTCCTAGAGATGAAGCTTTGAAAAATGTTTTATTTAGACCGAGGCGGTTGATCGCTTTGTTCCCGCGAAATTTTAAGAAGATTTGATATATTATCGGCTTTGACTCGTTTGTTTAAAAGGATTCAGGTCCTTTTCATGGACAAATAGCGGCTCACGCCGAACAACCGCTGAATCACGGAGGATTACAACGTTCACGGGGTAACCAAAGGGGATGAATTTTTCCGAGGCTTCTCTATGAAATTTAATTACACATTATTCATGTCGTGCCTTGCGGTACAAGAAAAAGGACACCGTCGCTTTTCTTCTTTGATCTCCTTTTTCGCTTCCCCGTCAGGCGCACGGGAAACGTTTCAACTTCCAAATCCGATCAAAAGCTTTGCGGACATTCGCGCAGCTGGTGCGACGGCAGATTCAGGTAACCCCATTTGCAAAGCCGTTTAAAAAACTTACGACTTTCCGATGATTAATGATCACCGGGAACCGGTGATCTTAATTGTGCGACGATATCCGTTCACCTATTTGAAGAACAAAGAATTCTTGCAGTAGACATTGTACAGTAGACTCCTTTAGAAGGCGATCACATATTATTTAGAAAAGACATCATATATGTGCGTTTTATGGTTATCTTTTCTTAAACAATATTTGATCAAATTGCACGGAGGTCCACCAACATTAATTAGCGCGTTCAAAATATGTATCCTGTTCGAAGAAAATTATTTCATTTTATAAATTGTGCACGCGAGTGGAGGCGTGATCAGCGACAACGAACACGCAAATTCCATTCATTTAAAATATAACATTCTCACAGAGTTTCATAGCACGTATAGACTATTCGATAGAATAATTTTTCAATTGATCGACCACGATTCTACAGTATAATCGGTGCCGTTCGTCAACGTAATCGCGCGCGCCGGTTACGAGTGAAACGACCAACAGTGCATGAAAGATAATCTTCCGGGCAAGTTGACAGAATGAAACTGTAAAACATTCAGGTTGATGAACGGTACTTATCCTATGAATGATAAGCGCCAAGCGGCTGGTTCAGTGAGACTGCCAGCGTAACATTGCGTGAACGAAGTGCGGGCGTAAATTGTGATCGCGTGGAGCGCGGTATCAATGAAAGTTTTTGATAACGAGAGGAAAAAAAATGTGGCGATTATCTCGAATCGGAACAATTGCAACGAAACGGTCCATAATCACGCGACCGCGGTGGCCAGAGATAAAATAGTCGTTGCCGTCTTATCGGACCGGCTTTATCAATGGCAGTGCTCTCGGCAGCAGACTGGAAGGGAATCGATCTCGGAAACGAAAGCTGCGGGGTTCAAGAACGATCTCGCGATCGTCGTCCATTATCGGGCCGGTACGTACCGTGTCTTGGTCGAAACGGAAGATGACTTAAATCGATTAGAATCCGGCCGGCCCACCCGTCGAGGGCGAGCGCCCCTCGTAATTGCAAGTTGCTTTCAATCAGGGATAACGGAAACCATCGATGAAGAAATCATCTCGCCGGTGTTACTTTCAATCAGCGGGACCGGAAACCGCCGATGAAGGAATCACTTGAACGAACCCGAGCTCGTTTCCACCGGTGATTCCGGAGCAGGTGTAATCGTTTGTACTTTACCGGCTGTTTCTAATCCATCGGGAACCACCCATCTTTAAATGAACGTGCGAATCTGATAACGGTATCGACGATAAATGCAATGACTCTTTATGATTGGGGTTGAAGAAATTTTTCATGTTGAACCGCTTTTTTCCCAGATCGAAAACAATGAATACTCCTGGTTCCGGCCGGGATGAGAATTGTCCGCGTATTTACACAGAATCGGTTTGTCACGTTCCTAAAATTTTGTCGCCGAGTGTACACGTAAACGACGACGCAAGGACAACGCGAACAATGGGCAGGATTCAGCGCGTGAAAAACGACGTCGTAATATTACCTAACCATTGTACTTATACGAGATAATAGTAAATTTTTTTATTCGCGCGACGTTACCGCGCAGCGCCGCACCGGTGTTTTATATTCTTCGTCACGGCGTAAAAATACACACCGCCGCGCGCCGTTTCCATTCCCGAAGAGGCTCGCACGCAGCCAAACACAGAAAATCGTAAACAGTCGATAGTTTCGGAGTCGAACGGGATCGGCTCCGCAATAATTCTCGCTCGGTTGAGCAGCGGGCAATGAGTTGGCTCTGTCTGCTACTCCGCCGACTCGAACAATATGCACGGAGGAGCAAAGCAAATGGCATCGGGTGCATTTGCACGCATTAATTGCCAGTCGCGAAGCCTGCCGTTAAACAATAACGTTCCACGAGCAGCGCGGCGCGTCTGGAAACGGGAGAAGTGGAAATCGGTGCGAAGCAGAAAAAGAACAACGCACGAAGGGAATCAGGAACGCGTGACGGCCGTTTAATTAATTGTTTCGACTAGAGATAATTATCGGACGATATCCAACAACCGTACGAAATACGAGAACGGACGTTTATCAATGAAATCCTGGCGCTTCTGTTGATTCGTTTACATACTGTAGGAAGTGGGAACATTTCCACCAACATCCTCGTTAGCTGTACTAATAACAACAACTGTTACGTACAAAATTTGCAGAGAGGAGTACATTTTTCAAAAATTCGATTTTGTATTTTCATCTCCTCCGGCGCTATAAAATGAATTGTAGATATACATAGTGCCATTTAAAAGGTCGAAGTGATCTTCAATTTTCTGTTTATGATGATTAACTCTCGTTTGAAAACTTTTTGTCGCGTTCAAAAATGGTACGAACTAAATTGTACCACCATGTACAGGGAGCCCTCAAAACAAAAATGTATAGCAAAGGCCAAAAAGCTGAAGAAATATTCGATTGGATGCGTGCTAATTCACGAATTCGTGTTAATCCACTTACAGAAAGAACAATATATTCGCGAGTTTGCGAGATCAAAACTAAAGACCTTTTTCGTTCCCTTTGTTACGTAAGGTGAAATCGTTGAACCTTATATTCCGCCGGTACAAAGCGACTCTTATCTCCGTATAGCCTCGAAACTCGGTCCTCGGAGGACCGTATTGAACATATACGGTTGAACAAGTTTGACGCGCCCCCACCCACGGACAGCTTCCCGATACCGATAAAAGTTATTTTTCGAGAGTCGCGTGGACAAGGCAGCGCGCGCGAATGCAAGGAGCTTTAAGTCCTGAGAAATGGCCTGGATGAGGGGAGCAGCCACTAAGCCACCACGGTTGTTGGACCTTCCGTCTGGCATCGAAAGCCTTCCCCTTGCTTCCAGCAATCCCGGCCGTCCGTTCTCAGTCTGCGAGTTCCACCCCGTTAACATATTACCCAGCCTGGTTTACGCGAGTTGTTCTTCGCGCGACTCCCCTGCCCGAAAATACGTTTCCTCGAGCAGAAACTTGGCCCTACTTGAACTTTTAGGAATTTAAGGGCGGATTAAGTACCTACTCGATGATCGCTTTTCGAGTCTTCGTCTTTGCATAGGACACGGCAACCCCCTGCTTGAATTCCTGGAAATTCTACCACCGCATTCGGATTACGCATCACTGCGGATCTTCCTGCAAAACAGATTTGTTTTAGATCGGTGCACCGAAGTCTCCCAGATAAGTGGCTGCAAGATCGTCCCCTTTCGACGATTTTTATATTTAATAACTGAGCTGAACTCATTAGACTGTGGAAATGTAACTTTTCTTCTAATAGTTTCTATAATGGACAAAATCTCCATTGTGACATTTAAATTATTATACAAGAATAAATAATACAATCAAGTGCACATGCTGAGAACTGGTAGAAAGTTGTTCGTGGGAAAGATTGATCATTCTTCTGTCGTTTTATCAGCTCCTTAATGGCTTAACTAAATTCCTGTTTCGCTTATCTTAATTTTGCGCAACAATCTTATCGCGCCGTAGGGAGCTACATTTGTCAATAAACGTAAGCTAACGGACAATTGATCTTCTTTGTTCTAGAACAGCGCTGGGGGTTATTAAAAAGTTTGATCCATTCAGTGATATGCGTAATTACCGTAAGCTAAGAAATACAGCTGGATTGAAGAATTTAAGGCGAGATATGAGCTCATTTTCAATACAGTTATTCTCTATTTCGTATCGCGGCTAATAGAGGTTGCCTTGTCCCAGAACAGCGTCACCTCCCAGATAGCTTGTCCTCTATCCACTCTATCCCATCGTTATTCCCCAAAACGAACAACAAAAACGACAAAAACGAAATCCCGAACGAGACTGCAGATTCCCCGGCAGAAACGCAGCCCGCTTGTATCTTAAATAACAGCCATTCGCGGTAATCAAACCGGAAAACAGCCGCGAAGATACGATACCGCGTGAAGCGGTAACTTCCGCGTAAGTTCGCCGCGAGGCGAGATTCTTCGGCGAAGAAGACGATTACTGGTAGAGCAGGGTGGTCAGAAGTTTGAGCAGTTCGCAGCCGGGGCTATCGACAAGAGGGCAAATCCGTACGAATGGATTCGTAGGTGTGCATGGCAGCCATTCTCGTTAAATTGGACCGGCTGAGAAATGGAGAGCAGCCAGTTCGAAGGGGGTTGGCGGTGTTGGAGGGTAACAGGAAGTCGAGGGGAGGCGATGCCTCGGTGGCCAGCACGGGGGGTGGAACAGGGTAGACACGGACAGCCGACAAATGGACGGCCGTTCGTATTCGCGGACGTATTTCACCGGACGGACACTGACCAGGCTGCTGCCTCGAAAGCCAATACCTACCGGGCCAGGCTTTGACCTTTTCTAACCGTCCTTCCGCATTCATTGTTCCGTGGCCGTCCACTTGTAACCTGCGACTTATCTCGGCGAGGCCCGCTTGTCGGGGCCACGAGCCATTTTCGCCAGGTACGCTCGGATATTCGTCAGTGTGGATCCAGCATGGACCAGAAATTCGCTCAATTATGTCTCGCTGCTAGCGTATCCGAGCTGGCAGCCGGTGCGCGGTGGTCACTTTGTTGTAACATCGGCGGTTGAATGGGTAAACGCACCAGGAATTCACGGATCCGTTCGTCCGTTCGTTCGTTCGATTCTCCATTAAACGACCGACTATCCACGCCCGGTTTTAATAAAGCAACGCTCTGCAGCATAACCGGCTGCGTTAGCACGTGCATCGATAATGAGTCGCTCGTCCCGCGGCCGCGGAAACAGGCCAGCTCATGATCGCGGTCGTTGCTAGACGACCAGAGCAAATCGACCGATTAAAAGAATAATCAATTAACCGGGACCGTCGCGATAAATCGACTTAACGAAGCTATGGCTGCATTTAATGCGCCAATGGCGAACATGTAATTTCTCCACCAGATGTACTCGGTGGGATTATCGCTTTGTCCAGCTTCGGTGTCTTTGTTGCTTTTAATAAGATGGACAGAGAGAATGTCTCTTTTATTCGTGGTCGTGTGCAACAAATAGTTCCGAGCTCGGTCGAATTTCTTTTCTATTATTGATTTCAATGCTTATCGTTCCCTTTCCGGGAACGCCCTGTGGAAAGTTCATAATTGCACAACAGCGAGAAGATGAAGATTTATCGCAGAGGTGATCATAAAGGTAACCTTTCCCAGAAGTGGGAGCAAAAAGCCTCTGTTTAAAGTAAAGAGTGAAGGGACCACTCCGAGCGAGTTCGCCCCTAATCCCGCGACGGAAGATGGGACAGAAGAAGGAAATAATTTATAATCGCCGCGTTCCACGACGCGCAGGAATTAGTCCGATAATGCAGCTCGAGGCTGTTCCGCGGAGAATCGTCGCGAACAATGTGGAGACAGTGACAGAAAGCTTCGCGGCGCACGATAAATTGGACTGTCCTCCCCTGGAGACCTTACCTACGCGCAAAGCGACTTTTTTCTCGGACTCCAGTCGCCCCTTCGAACTCCTGAAGCGTGCTTGGGAAATGTACGGCCCTGGGAACGGCTCCGTCATTTCGGACTGCAAGAATGCTAACGACGATTCGTCGAGCAGGTACCTAGGCTCGTTGTCCCGCGCGGGCAGCAACGGGAAATCGCCGATGCTACCTGGACTGCGATGAATTCTCCGTTTCTCGTTATTCGCTTCGAGCTCCCTATGCACCGTAAACGGGCAAATAAAAATCTCGGAAGCCGTGTTGGCTGCCGTGCCGGCGCGACTGGTTCGAGTCGTTCAATCGAAAAGGAAAATCGGCGGAGATGTCCGACGCTTAGGAACCGAGGAACATTGGCAGCACGGGCAGATATTAACATGCGCCAAGCGTATCTCCGAAATGGAACGCTGTTTCCTCGGACTACGGAGTGTCAGGCTGAGATTTTTCTAAAGATGTCGTAGAAATTGACTGCGATACTTTCAAAGGGGTGTTCTAGTGTGAACGGTCGACAAGCATCGATTCTTATTCTACATCATCCTTATGAATTCACCTGAATTCCTAAAATCAACAAGTTCAACAGAAGTTGCAAAGAGAGCAATTCAACAGAATTTAAAGAAGATTCATATTTGTAATGATCGTATACAGCAGCGAATATCAGTATACTCTTTGCTGAGGTGATGAGAGATTCCAGGGACGCGAGAGACTCCACGATAGCGTACAAATCTTAGCTCGTACTTCTACGAAAAGAATGCTCGAGACTTTGATGAATGTACTCTAATATCTATCTTAAAGACGACATTTCTTTTCTAGGAGAAGTAGTAAAAAGACTCTTAAAATGTACATCACAAGACCAGGAAATCCCCTAACCTAAAGTAAACTCGGACAACTGCGAATGCCAGACGAAAGATGATACATCGACAAAAAGATGAAAGAAAAAGAAGAAGGCGCTTGATGGGGAACCATTATACGCTGAAGAGATCCTAGGTTACCATTTATATTCGGGACGCGAGTGACTATACGCATTAATATTACAAATGATAATGCCACTAAAGTATGTTCCTGCAAATAGGAAACATGCATACGACGCTCTGATTGACGACACTCGTAAAAAGAGCGAGTCTTTAATATTTATGCTTAATGCCTCTTAGCTCTTCGGAAGATTTCGTAAAATGCTAGAAAAGGCTGCTAATGTTGCTCTAGTTTCTGCATCTCGATTCGTCGTCGGTGATACATATACGCGGGACACAATGGAGAAATGTTTCAGAAAACAATAACGAAGATATAGCTCCTCTGTCATTCGGGGCGAAATAATGAGTGGAAAGTTGCAGGAGGAATCAGGAAGGATGTACAATGGCGTTGAGATTCAAGTGGAACGGTTTACGGAAACTCGGTGCTAACCAATCAGAAAATAAGACATAACGGTGTCACCGTATACATTATTCATAGCGCCTCGCAGACCCGGTCTACACGCCACTGAAAATTGCAGGCGATCCATGAAAATACATTTTCGAGACAGGCTATCGCCTACTGGAACCGGCCTGTTAGAATAAGCACCTATCTCGTTACACCGAGTATTATAAACGTCGCTGATAACGGCCGAATGTTCTTCTTATTTAGCTTGAAGAACCTGGCGACACCAACTCCCCGTAATAGTTTGTAAATTACTTGCAAACAGACTTTATAAGGAGTATGCCATAAAACGACTAGATATTCAATTATTCGATAAAGAATCTGCGTTAATGAGGCTGAACTCGTTGAGGAATTAAGCAAACTTTGAAATTTTACCCTTGCTAACCTTTTGCTCTGAACTTTATCAATATATTTTCATTGCTTTAAGTAGTCTGATCACTTTTTGCGAAGTTCATTATTCATGAACGGGGAGCAAGCAAAAACTATCCGCGAAGAATATTTCGCTGGAAGAGCAAAGCCGGCGAGAATTTAAACTTGAAAGAGGCTGTGTGTTTCTAAGGATTAGGAGATCACATCGGATTGAGTAATCGGGTTGAAACTAAAGTCTGTTGTGGTCTCGACCGTTTATGAATGCAATATAATCTTTCTGCTAGATATTTCATAAATTAACTATTCTCTCAATAAAATTCCCTTTCCTCTTGTTAATCGATTGTTCCACAGTGTTATAGAAATTGTAGTAAAAATGATTTTGCTGGTCCCGAATTTATTTCTGAAATGCAAAATTTAAAACTTCGCAACTCTTCTGCTCATTCTGATAAAAACAAGCGGTATATACAATATAAACTCTTATCTCGAGAGCTATTTGCGGATAATTTGATTGTCTGCTCGTATCAATCACGATTGTACTTCACTGAAAACTTCATTCTACAATCGACCGCAAATGATGATCGATTTGGCGTGTAATAACGCATACGTAAGCCGAGTAAAATCGCGTAGATCATCGGCGACTCGCGTGGCGTGAGTCACGTGAATTTATCCGCGCGATCAGCGTATCGTAAACAACCCATTGTCGACAACAATCGCTTTGATCCCACGGATACGAGTCTCATATTTCGATGTTCGAGGCGGATGAATTCGAGTCGCAATATTTGCTAGGCCATGTGCTCTCGGGGAAAGAATTTCGGCGATTGTAGATTAAGGGTGTAGCTGAAGAGGGAGAGTCTGCCGCGAAGAATGCGAGAGACCGGTGTGGATAAAAGACAAAGCAAGAATGGCGATCGGTGGAAGTGGAACGGCGAACGAAATAAGAGGGAGGTCGTCGTGTCTAGGTTGAAACGTATGGAGCCGGCAGCCTGCCGTGAAACACTCCATTCAATGGCGTTTTGGCCCTCAGCTGGGGGTGGGCGGAACGTTTCCGTGGCTATGGGGCCATGGGAGAAACGTGTGCAAGTTATACGATTCAACATTCGATGCACAGTTCGCCGAGGTGTGCGGGGCAAACTCCGCTTGCAACCACCTCCGGAAGGTCGGCCAAGGGAGGTCTGCGACTGACGGGAATAAGAAAGGCGTCAAAGTCAGCGGTTCTCAATCGCTCGAGCTCGTACCGTAGCATTGCTCCGGAAAGCTACAAGTACTTGCTGAATTACAACCCTTATATTACAAACATGAAATATATTGGAATACAAGATAACGAGGACGCGGATGAAGCAGTTCAATCTGCAATCCACTTAGACTCCCCAGATATTTCTAATGTTCCTTATATGTGGCGATCTACGTGAAACATTTCAAAACAGTTAAATGTGCAATGCGTGCAAACAATAAAGAATTCCGATATCAAAGGTTCGAATAATCGTGGTTTCACTGTGGTCAGGAAAAGCTGAAATAAATATCCAGGAAGCAGGCGAAACTTCTGAACATTTCGGTCGCAAGAAACGCAAGAGGTGAACGAGACAGAGATTCTCCGTCCTCTGAGAAACCTGATAACGCGGAACATGCAATCTCTCGAATGACAATCAACTGAATCAAACCGCGGCGTCATTACCCCCACTCATTCGGCTTCTCACGACACTTGACCAGCTTGCGACGATAACCGATGTGCGGTAACTTTCTGCGTGGTCAGCGCAAGAGCAGCTGTTCGGAGTCGCGGTGTTTACATGGAAATTGCCGTGGCAGCTTGATTGGATCTTTAAACGCCCGACGTTCCCCGTCAAACTTCAATCCGACAGCTATTCAGAGGATCGGGGAAGCCTGTTGCGAAGGATTTCGCTTTATCCAGGTTGCGGAGGTATGTATCGCGTATTTCTCACGAAGGTCGTACCGATATCCAATTACGACCGAGCGTGTGCATGAATGTCGCGCCGCCTCTCACACGTACAAACCGCTTACATAAGATCTCGTCGTCGGTGTGTTGGTCTCATGCGATGGCCATGCCGCGGCGCCGCGTTCCGAAGCGACGACGATAAGAGGAAATGCATATCACATATGTAGGCATCGGTGAGGCCGCGACGCGAACCGTCGAGAGTCACTTCGATTCTCAATTGCTTGTTAATCCGTGTCAATTATCGCCGACCTGTTTATAACGATTTCGTAACACACCCGCCTCCTTTAACCAACAGTAGTCCGCGCACCGACATCGTCAACTGGGTCGCGGTAACCTTGACGACATCACCGAAGCGTTGCGATGCAACCGAAACGAACGACCAACGAATACAGCAACGATCGACTGACTGGGCCGTGAGTTGGAATTTTAGATAATAACCGAAATAATAGCCGAAGCGTCAACACATGATCGATGTCAACGAACAGCCTTGGACCGGGAGAAGGATAAATAAGGAAAAGAATATCGAAAAACATGGACTTAAGCTAGTAATAAATTTTTACAAAGACCACGAATAGATTGGTCAGAGGATGAAACATCGAGATCGGTAAAAAGAAGAATTATTTGTTGCGTGGCTTTCTCGTGAAAATGGCGACAAGCTTGAAAACTATTCAATCAATTGACTTCTATTGAGCAATTCAGGTCGTCGACGAATTCTTGCTGTGTCTAATACATGAAGCGGAGGCTATTCTAGTAAAAACGACACAAACGACAGCGTTCTCAAGTACGCCATCTGGCCAGTTAAAGATTAGAGGATAGTTAGGCTAAGAACAGCGATAACGATTGCACGGTTAGATCGCCGTTGATACAACGACCGGGAACGTTGCTTAGTTGTTTAATGAGCGGGAAGATATAAACGTTTGGCGGCGGTATTCTCCATTTCGACAAGGAATTCCACAAAATTGTTTTACCGTTCGCCGACCAGCAAACTGTGTACCTTAGGGAAGCTTACGCCAAGCCACAGTGTCCAGGTTGACTTAGGACCGGCGAAGCGACTGGGATGTGTCGAAATCAGGTGCCAATGTAAACTGCACGCTTACGACGCTCGATCAAGCTTACCAGGACGCCGTTGATTTCGCAACGGAAAACAAACGACAGCCGTGCTGGATTTTAATGGGACCTGCCCATTTTTGATGGATCAAGGTTCGCCAGCTGGAAGATCCGTGGACTTTTCTTGGCCAACGTTCCACATTCTCAAGACAGCGATTACCCTGGATGTCAGTGACACATTTGAGACAGGATACACGAGTCTACCAGGTGCCGTAGCAAAACTTGTCGGATCGCAATTCTGACATTGGTGCTCGAAAAAAGGAGCCTTCTCCGTAAGAAAATTCAATATCACCGGGTTGAATTCCAATCGAATTTCTACCTGTACTGAACGATGCCGTATCTACAATCGTGGGCGCCACTGAGCGAAAGAATGTAAGCAATTCTAGCATTGTTCTCGGAAGTCACGTGCAAAGCAACGGGGCGACGGTGTTTACGTTTTAGGGGTTTCCTTCTTTCTCTCCTATCTATCCTTTATCATTGTGTCGAAGACTGCCGAAGTTATTCTGTATTTCCTTATCACGTGAAACGTTCGGGAAACCAAGGAGAAAAATGATCGAACGGTTTTCACCGGCGATTCACTCGCGCTTCTCAACGTTTTCCCTTCTCCCTCTGCGATCTCGTTATTCCGCTTTCCCGATCCCCTTTTTCCCTTTTTCACTCGAGGACACGACGATTCGTTTTCCTCCGTGAAAGGAGCAGATACGACCGACTCGCGGAGGGTTGTGTATACGTCTAACAATAGCGATATTGTTCGGAGCGAGAAAAAGCTCGGGAGTTAATAACGGAAAACGGGAGAACCGAAAATTCGATGTCCGTGTTCCAAGTTGCCGAATTGGAGGATCCTGCCGTCTTTCGCAGTAAATAATTTAATATGTAGTCATTCTGCCAGTAGACAGCTGAAAATGTGGTAATTTTCTAATCACAGTTATCAAGGACCCTTTATAGCGAACAAAGGCGTGCCCAAAGACCATCAGGTAAAGCAGAATGTTCATCAAGGATAAATCAATCGCAACTATTTCGCCAGAAATTCCGAGAACGATCCTATTGCTTGCAATAGTACCGAGCGTGTAAACGTGCGAATTACGAAACGCTTTATCGATTGTTAAGTTCAAAGAAACCGAACAGTTGCGAAAGGCGTGACCCACTCGGGGAAAGAATGCGAATGGCTTTTCGAGTCGGTCGCGTTAATTCGGCTCATTTGCCTCGCGCAACAAAACGGTTTGAACACGAATGGGCTCCCGAGGGACAAGGAAAAGCGGATGCATTTGTAATCCGTTCCATGCCGGGCGCGATACGATATTATTCCATAAACTCGTCGGTACATCGTTTGGCTTTCCCAGCTTTTTAGCGGGCCGCGTCGGAAGATCTATGCACCTGAATAAATGTATTATGCGGAACGAATTGTTCAGCTTAATACAGCGCTCCACTATTCGCGGCTCCTCCAACGGTTAACAGGGACTCGTCTGTTTTTATCCGGCACACGGATTCGCCAGCTATGTACTCGTAAACGGTAGTTGTTCAAGATTAATGTCGCATTTGCTACGCTTACAACGCGTATAATGTTATGCGTCGTATCCACCTCGCGGCGTTATGAAGTTGGAGCTCCGGTTCATTGAGAAGCTCCGTGAACGCTGTGTGTTTGCGCAAGCTCTTAAACACGCATACCATTGTTTTCGTTTCAGATTCGACGAGCAGCAGATTGAAATTAACGATCATACACGATTACCCGGTGAACGATTTTGTTTTCACGTTAGGCATATCGTCATTGACACGCCGGTCTCGCACCGTTACAATCATTCGTAATTCAGTAGCAATTTCTCGAGAAATAACTTCGAGTCAGCTTTCAATTCTCTCGAGTAAAGAGGAAATTCGTCGGACGCTGAAATTTTACCGAAAATCAAACTTTTGATGCTGTAAATAATTGTCAATGTCGCAGCGACACCTTTTGTTCCAAGCAAATGCTCCCAAGTGTCGCTAATGGGATTTCGCGACAGAAGTTAATCGTTCCAGCGCTGAAAGGCTTTCGAAACGGAACAAGAGGCAATCGTAGGCGACGATGCCCATCAAAGGCTACCGTAGCGTTTAGAAATCCGTCGAAAATAGAATGCATATGTAGTACGGTAAAGGGAGAGACGGTGTATCCGTGACACACAGCACGCCGTTTCGCCAGTGACTCACCGTGTCCAGATTGAACAGGCTCGACACCTTCTTCAGGAACCCGTCCTGCGACTTCTTCTTCCTCCTGGTGGTCATCCTCCTCTCCTCGAGTTGATCGCCGTTCGATGTAAATTAATCCAATTAATCCGGCCGCTCAGATACCACTGAGCCACATACTTTTCTCACGAAACTCACGGAACCGCACTTCACCGAAACAAAATGGCAAAGGTGTATTCACATCGATTAGGATCGATCCTGCCGCGGATCGATGGGACACGGTAACGCGGAAGGAAACGTGGCGAACAATCCTAATCGGAAATGGGTTCCTAATCTGAACTGCATCGCTTAGCGTGACGAGGTACGTTATAAATGAAGCATATTACAGTTTAAAGTGTAAGGCAACAATTGTTAAGATATATTATCATAGAATATTTAATCCAATTATTAAATCAATAGCACCAGATCACTTCCGCGGCGGTCAACGTTTTAAAGTTGCAAATAAGTTGTTTTCCAAACCGCAAAGCCACGCGGACAGAGCTCCACTAAATTGTTTATATGTAACATATATTGAGGCATTCGCGGAGCTCGATGAAATTTGACAAACTGATAGATAAGAGTACGTAGAAGTGATCGGCAAAGCCATAAAACATTATCTTACGCTTTCCTAATAAAACGAAAAGGGTTTGCGACGTGGATAATATTGTGTCCTCGGCCGGTAGCGGGTCCGCGCGAGCTTAACGTACGGTTACAACGTGAAAGTGCCTCGGCCGGTTGAAAACTCAATCTAAAGGAAACACGAGATCGTTGCATAGACCGGTAATTTTATATGCGTCAAATACATCATAGATTCTGTGTTACGATTACCGGGTGACACGGGAGCCGTATTATGCTCCCCCGGCGGCCTATTTCTTACGGACCCATGCCGCGTTTATGCTCGTACCTCGTATCGCACGCAAGCGCAGCCCAATTGATAAAAGCCCAGGGACACCGACGTTGTCCTACTTGTATCGGTTAACCCGATTCGCTTCGCAAATAAACGCAGGAAATTATTCTTCCTCGGCCGACCTCACGTGCTCCACCGCCGGGACATTATGTAATATGTAATCGTTTCTCGTCGATAGACGGACGGGACCAGGCTGCACACGTGAGTCATGTCAACTTACGAAACCTCCGATTCGAGCAAATGAAACGGAAAGACTATACCCGTGCCCCCCATGCGCAGCGTGCTAAAAGAAATCAGAGGAAAATCTGTCGCGTGAGCAACTACGTCGGCATCGGTGGCCTCGTTGAACCGCACGGACATCTGATATCCACCGTAAACTATGCCTTGCGATTCGTTTTAATCTACTCTTTTCACTTGCGGTGAAACATTTAGAAACATTGTTTTATTAGCCTGTTAACCGCGTTGCTTTTTATCTGCGGAAACGTAGAGGAGAGTCGTACGGTACCGGAAAAAGCTGATCTCGCTTTACTGTTAGTTGACTGCACTATCGATGGGGAAACAAATAAAGAAGATTGTTCAAACGTAGTCTAAAAGAAGTATCTTCGAAAATATGTTAAAAGATTTACGAATAAAACGGTGAATGGTCAACTAAGCAACATCAATTTTGTTAACCTCGAAACATAAACATTTTATCGGATCTAGAACATTGCCATTATACACTGAAGTTAAATTTTACGGCTGCTCAGTGTTGCCGTTCTAAAGCAAAGGATCAGTCTAAATACTAATTACCAGGATAAATGTTTATAACAATTACTTTACCAATTCGCCTGTTTCAGAAACTCTATTTCAAACACTCAGCGGTTCTATTTAATTCATAAACTGCTAAACCGAGCGGCGAGTCTAGTTTCTCCGACGTTCGATGACCGTTACCGGCACGCCACCTATTTCGAAATCGATCGAAATCGATTCCTCGCGTTCCGCGAAAAAGGAACGAGTCGAACGAACGAACGAACGGCGGCTGCGAGTCACGCTCCATCCCGTGCACCGAAAACCGAGGTGCCAGTAAAGGTTAGTAGATGCTCCTCGTAAAGAGAATGCACTCTCTGGTTGGACCGGGTGAGCTGCCACGTTCTGGCCGATCGATCAGTGAAAGTACGAAACACAAAGTGGCACACGACCCGGCGCGGCGCGTCTGTCCCGATGTCCGTCGACACAGGTACGTGCACGTATTTTTCCGAGAGCGGGAGGCTAAAAAACCCGATTCTACGCTCCCACGAAAACTGTTATACGCTTCCCTCCATACACAGCTACTCTACATGTGTGTCTACGTGTGCATGCACGCATACACACGCGAACGTCATTTTGTGTACGTGTATACGCCGGTATGGTTATATCGTAAACAGGTTGTCCGTCCGTCTCACTCTAGTGCGCGCGAAGCGTACTCCTGTGCGGCGTACCGTGACGAATGACGACGCGGATAAGGAAACCCACGATTGCGAGGCTTCGATTTCCACGTGGACATATGTGTGTAAACTTTACGCGCACGCTTTGTTCCAGCGAACGAAACTTCGTCCCTCGAGAGCCTATCGGAAACGGCAGCCCGATTTGTCAGCGTAGAAAGCGACACGTCAGGTACGTCACACAAAATTCACAGTTCTATCCGTGTTGTCCTTCAAGCTTATCGCCTAATGACACCGAGCGTCACGTAGCAGCTAATTCGTTTCTAAAAGTAGTATGTGTCGCCGCTCGTTAAATTTCTATCTTCGAATTCCTAACTCCCTGATCGCCACGTGTTCCTTCCGCGTGTACCCGCCAAAAAAAAAGCGAAGCGAACGGATTCACCGTTGCTTCCTTTTCTCTCTCTCTTTCTTTCTCTCTTGGTGTGAACGTTGCTTTACCTTTCGGGAGAGAAATCACAGATTCTCACGAGGCGCGCGCATTTAGACGATAACGGGGCGACGCATTTGCCTACACCAACACCACTGCACTCTTATCCGGCGTCCGCTTGGAAATCACCGTGTATCAGGACGCCCCTGCACGCACGATTCTCGCATTCCACGAGAGACCACGGACGCACTCACACAGCCGTGAAACAGGTTGCTCTCCTCGCTCGTCGGTCTCGCTCCAGAACGAATTTCTACCGCCAATCGAGCCACGATATTCTCTCGATTCGACACGCAGAGACGAATAACCGGAGAGAAACAAAGGACAAGCGACTGGGACGAACGTCAAAATGTACACGACAGTCTTTCTTGATCGCATAAAGAGTTTGCGGTTCTCTATATACTTGCATCCGCGTCTCGTCCCCACCTCCTCGTTTTATTTGCCGTCGTCTCGTCTCGACTGGCTTCCCGTTTCCCGACTGTACACTGCTCTCCGGTGTAACGTCGAAAGGCGCACCGGTAACATAGGTTAGAAAATCACTGTCGTGGGATCGCGCGTTGTCAAACGATGAACGCCGGACGGTTTGACGTTTCGCGAGCCTGTAGATTTTCGCGACAGTTCACAGAGGCTCGCGTGACACGGTTACACGGCACTGCTATAACGCCGATTAAAATCACCGACGCACCGGTTGGGAGGTTAGGTCGCTACGGACGCCTCCTCTCCTCTCTTCTCCGCCCCTCCGCACCGCTTTCTCGCTCTCCGTCTCTCTCCCGCTCGCTTGCTCGCTCGCCTCGGTCGCGCGATTGTACTCGCAGAAGGAACAAGCCGCGTCCAGGAAACGAAACGTTTTTCCCGCCACGCACACACACGGCACGCCACTGGTTGTTTGTCCGCGATACCGATCGAACCCGCGGCCCGGAATCGAACGAGCAACCGAAAATAATTCGAGCATGCACACGCAGAGAGGCGAAACGTCAAGAGCTCTCGTACGCTTTACCGAGCTGGCCGTGGACAGGCCTCTTTGCTTGCTGACGTCATCGCTCGGCCGCCGGCATGAACCTCGCTGCACGCACGGAGAGTGCCGAGCCGAGCCGAGCCGGACCTGCACGAACCTGCACGATCGTCCTCGCAAGAACGCCGCTCTGGGCGTTATCTAAATAAACTTTTATTTCGATTAATATTTCGGCATGTGTGGAATAGATCTCTCTTCTTCAACGTTTAAACAGGTGATTTTAATCATACTAACCTTCGAATCTGTGACCTGAAACTGGTCAAAAATTCAGTGAATCTTTTACAGCGATCGACGATCGATTTCTCAATATTGTATGTACCGCCTTTTATTTTGTAATTCTAGATTGTTCAAGGGACTAGTAGTGTGCTAGATTATTTTGATAGTTTGCAACGTGTGGTTTTCATTCGAGAATAATGCGGTACTTGAAGCAGTAATTTCCGCCGTGGTAGCCTGCTTTCCCGTAATTCCTCGCGAGGTATTATTTCTGTGGGAGTTCACGGCGGCGTAATTTTTTATCCGTTATTTCAAACAAAAAAGTGGCCAACTCCACACGAAAGTAGTCGCGTTCGTTCTCTACCGTGTGCCTCGGTTTTCCCCTCTTGCTCCCTTCTACGTATCGCTCGCTCACGGCAGGAACATACTAACCGTGCCGAAGACGTTCGTCCGTGGCGACGACGACGCCAGTTTCGTGCCAGGCCGATCGCGCGAGGTCGTGCGGCTGTTTTGCAGCCGGGGGAAGTTGAGATAGATACAAAGATATCGCTCCGAGCTCGGCCATAATGATAGCCAGTTTACACGAATTTCGGCTACTACCTGTACATTACTCTATTTACATTTCCTTTTACCTGGTACGAACTCGGCGAATTCTATTCGACCGAACAGCCCGACTCGAATGCTTTCGTGGCGGTTCGAGTATTTTGGAGTAAACGCTCTGATCAAACCAGCTAGTACACTATAGCAAAATATAGTATACTGAATTTTTCGAATTATTTAAACAAAAATTTTTCATGCTTTTGAAAACATTCACGGTCTGAAAAATACATCGGACGCAAACGACCCTGGTTTACGGTGCGAGGTTAAAAAAAACCTTTTCGGAAGAAGGATTAATAATAGGACGATGAAACAATTGACCATGATAACATCAATCTTTAATTGCCAATAAATCGAATGTAACCAAAGTTCCATAAAAAACTAGTATCTGGAAATCCCTACAAACCGTCCACGGAATTAGACCACCGAAATGTTCGAGAGTTTCAGTCGCAGCGGACTATTATCGTGCAGCAAAGAAACCGATTGTAGCATTCGTAGCGTCTCGTTTCGGCAGCAAGAATGTAGCCGCGCGTCTACATTCGCGGAAACGTTCCTTTCCCTCTTAACGAGTCCCGTAATGGGCAAAAATTTCTATTAGCGCTCATTGCGCTTGCGTGGCCGTTCGCCGGACTTTAAATGCAACGCGCCGCCGAGCAATCCTCGGGTTCGGCTTCGGAGTCGCCTTTGAAGGACACGTGGTGCGCCTGCGAATCGGGAAACTCGTTTCAATCTAATCCCGAGGAAAAAACGCGGGCCCCGTTCGAGCGCACGCTCGTCGAGTCAAGAAATTCCGTTTCGGCAAAAAGCCTCTTCCCGATGGAACGGGATCTCCTCGGATTCCTTCGGCGCTTTTTCGTAACCTTCGTCCCAGGAAAAAAAAGTTGCGGATTACTTGCGATTCGGGCGGACGTTCAACGACCGAGTTTTTTTTATCCTGCAGCACCGCATGCAAATCCGTTGAGGACACAAGCCGCGTATTTAGCTGCACCGTGATTCCCCGTGTGCACTGGTCTCCCATTCCTCGCGCAACTTTAGGAAGTAGACCACCTTATCGTCGAAAACAAATCGGACTTTTTCCATTTTCTTGTGGTTCTATGCTTCTATGTGTGTAGAATATTAAATTTTAAGTATTAAAGCGATTTAAAACACCCTTACTGTCCGCGTGTAGAGAAGAAAATACTGGCTTGAATGGACCTTTAGGAAAGTATTTTCCAGGTGCTACACATGTACTTTTCAGAAATATAATAAAAGGAGGTTGACCATTTTTGGCCGTCTACAGGAGAATGCCCCCTCAACGGGCTCTTTGTCTCTCCCCTAGATTTTAGTGTCTTGCCCAATGGAATTGACCGCTTGAACTCCTTCTGATTGCGCCCGGAAAATAAATACGCTCGCGGCCGAAAGCGGTCAGCCGGGCACATTCACGAAGAGCGTCCTTTTCTTTCCGACGCTTCGAGCCATATGACCTGGAAACTTAAACGAAACCTTTAGAATTTCCGGGGAGGCAATTTCGCTGGCGTTGCATTTCTCGCATGTTACCGTATGCAACCGTCGCGCCACCGTCGGAGTACGTCCCTGGAACAATGGCAACGTTTAATGCTGTCTGGCTGCTGGGGCGCAATTTGCATTCCTCTAACGGACTCGCCCGCCTTCGGGAACGAGGCCCGCCGAAATCGCGTACGATGCATCGAAGCCCGCCTAACGTTTGCGTAACGCTCCCTTTGTGCTGCCCTTTGAGCCGATTTCCGGCCAAATTTCCCTATCCGAACCGGAAATTACGCGAGACGCCGCGCTACCCAATATGTATTCCGAAAATTGCCCGGCCGAAAATTGTTTGGCTGTCGAACGGACCGATTCCTGTACGTTTTCCACCCTCGCCAATCAACAAGATCGATTCAATTTGCCAAATTGAATCGTAGGGAAAAAAACGCTTGTCGATGTAATTGAGCGATGCCGTTCGACGTATCGGTGACTTGAAAAATATGGGCCACGTTTCTACGACGTGTATCGAGTTCCTGTCGTTATTCTCGGCCTGACCTACGCGCAGGAATTGTTTCGTGTTACATAATTCCGTATCATGTCGAATCGTTGGGGACGATAACGACAGGATCGAACGGAATCTAATTAATCGTTCCGCAGTGGGGCACGCATTGGAACTATGAGTGACACCTATGTATTGTGGTGTCTGTACGGCAAACTCTACCGATAAACCATTCGCCGCCCACATCGTCGAGTGCCTTCGTGCGACTCCTCGTAGGAAGTGATGTACGATTATTATCGCGGAATCCACGGAGCCACTTGTCGCCGCATACAGCAGAGGGAGTTTTCCTTACACGCGGCACACAGGGGACTCCGTAAAATACAGAAAATTACACACGGTTTTTCAGATTTCTCCTTTGCATTGACGATTGATCACTTAGATAATAGCAAATGCCTTAAATCAACAGAATAATAATAATAAATATTGAAAAACAGACGTTTAATTATCTTGAAAATGAAGCTTTTTTTATAAACAGCTGCTCACTACCATTTTGGCTGGAAGGTACTGAAACTCCAAAATTTTCAAGATTTATTCTAGTTTTCCGAGTCTGTACAGGATCGTCTGGTACAAAAAATGGTTGCATGGCGCGTTAATTAACGCCGTAACAGGTAAAAACTCGTCGTTGCGAGCTCGTTGTACCGCGAAGGAAGGAAAAGGGCGGGGGATGTGAGGACAAAAAAAAATCAAAACAGAGCCAGTAGCAATGCAAAACAATTGGTATCGTTGTTTATTGAATCGAACACAACGGGACACCGGAGAGAATACCGAAGAGGATACTGGAGCTTAATTAGTGCGTGTCGGCGACCGAACGTCACGAGCTGTTCCATTTCTTTTCCCGCATTTTTCAGAGTTCGTTTCTCCGCGGCTGAGTCTCAGCAGTCCCTGCCTTGCGACCCTAGTAATGAGAGAAAACAAACAAAAAGAAAAACAACAACGGAGGAGGGACAGGAAGTTATGTGCCGAACACCGTAGGCTAATCTCTCATAACTGGAGTGGCTCATTTGCGGCGAGAGTCGCGAATGCTCATCGAGCAAGAAAGGAAAAACAGAATGAGAGCGAGAGAGAGAAAGAAAATAGTATACGTGTAGGAGTGAATGCGTGTGCCAGAAAAGGGACAGACAGAGACCGAGAGGGAACGAAAGCTGTGATAAAGCCGGCAATGGTGGAAGTGGGAGGGGCGTGAGGGGGGGGTGAGTTAAGGTAATTGGCACCAAGCCCTGTTTCCCGTGTTAGTTACTGCGAAACATTGCGCGTGAAGGGGATTTTCGAGATTTTTAATACCCTGGAAACGGATGAAGCGCCTCTTTGAACAACAATAAAGCCGTAATTACAAGCGAACCGTGAAAAGCCTAGAGTACGGTTTCCCCAGGCAGATACGACGCCATGAAAATTAAACGTATTTAACTGTCGAAACAAACGTGAAAGAGAGACAAAGGAGGGGGAGAGGTTGTCGTGGCCGGGCAGAGGCGACTTCGAAAAATACACGGAGACAATGAGAAGTGCCTCGGCGCCTGGCGCACCGCAAACCTTATTACGCCGGTGAACAAACGTCCCGGTGATCGTTGGGCAAACGTTTCGCTTGCTGAGACTGTTTGGCGGCTAATTCGCTCCGCCTTGTGGTACACAGCGCCAGCAGCGAGAGCCTCTTCTGATGTTCCCAAGCACCATCGTCCGCGGGCCGCGATTCTTCAAAAATATTTTCCTACGAAGACGAGGAGCAGAAAACTTGACAGAGAAGTCCCCGCCCCCTCCCATGGAAGCGAGACGGAATAACGCGAAGGGAGACGCAGCTTTTTATCAAACTTAATTAGCATCAGCACACAAAACCCTGCTCTCCGCGCGCGAGCAACACGCACACGAACCGCCGCGCATTTTGCCCGGAATTCCTCGAGCAGAAGACGTCTTGTCCAACCTCGCGAAAAGGAGGACGCTGAAAGAGAGCACCGCCGCGCCGCCGTCGTCGACGTTGTCGTTGTCGTCCTAGTGTTTCCTATATTCGCCGCGATCGTTATTACGGAAACATTTGACGTCTCGGACAACCAGCGTCCCGGTTCGAACACGTTGCACCCCATAAATCTTCGGCGAAGGCGATTCTATCCGAATTCGACGAATCTCGCCGCAGCAATCCGATCTGCACGCTCGCCCGACAATTCCCGTGGGAGCTCACGTCCGCAAATCGCGGCGAGATTTCGCACGCCGACGGTATTCCACCGACACCGCGCTTTCGCCGAGATCCTCTACCCGTTGGACAAGCGAATTATTAGTTTGATGCATATCGTATTCCGGAATTTCGGACGAACCTCTCCGCGACTATATTTTTATTCAATATTGTCTGGATGACGCGCGACAAATTTTGGTGAATTTAGTACCAACTCTACAGGATACTCTGGTCTTGAACTGTCAGAAAATCAATATTTTTGGATTGTCTTTAAACATTAATATAACGTGAGAGAACCAAACACAAAACAGTAACATCACAAATTTTCAAAAAAAGAAAAATTTTAGTTATGATAAACTTCTGTTATTAAATAGGTTGTTTTGATTTTGTGACTTTTTATGAGCATTGATCTGGCACTCGATACTCTGGTCTCACCCTGTATCTTTTCCAAATGCACACGGGCTCGTATCCGCCGGGAAATATTCGTGAATGTCAAAGACCATGCATTTACCGAAATCAGTTTTTCGTCAAGATAGCGTATCTTTCCGCGAGCGCGCGAAATAAAGCGAAAGCATGAAGGATTCGGTTGAAGAGAGTTTTCACGGGGCGGAAAGAGTCCCGGCGTGAAATTGTTGGCCGTGAACAAAGCCGGCGGTAGAGTGATCTGCTTCGTATCGTTACAAAGGGAACAAAAAGCGCCGGGAGGACGGCGTAGTGGGTGACGCATTGTGGATATTCGAAACAAGAAGATGGAAGATGAAACATATCCTCTCCAGGGAAGACGCTATTGAGGGCCGGGTATAGTACGTTCGAGTGTCTACGGCAAGAGTCATTGACCGAAACTCGATTTCTCGAGATGCTCGCGAACGATATGAAGATTTCCAATATTGAAATTCGAGGCAGGATGTCTTCGCGACGAGCGGGGAAGTCTTGATTGGATGATCCTTCGGATTCCCCGTTTTATAAAATCATGGTGGAAATATTCTTCCTCGGCGTTCATCCGGCGATCGTTAACAGCAACAATGGCAATCGAATCGTCGTGATCGAGCATTCAAGCCGATTAGTAGCCGGTCCTCGCGAAGGGCCGACACGGTCGGCAAATCTCCTTAGCCGAGATAAATCTCGGCGGGACATTACGAACATTGGAGGAGGAAGTCGAACTTCTTAACAAAGAGTTCCACGGATAGGGAGTCTACAGCGGTATCAAGGTTTAACGAATCTTTTTAAATTCACGGCGCGCGCGTCCCCTAACCACTTGGTCCCGCAGTTTTCCACGGTTTCCTTCCTCTTACTCTTTATCCAGCCCCTCTTCCACTCCTGTAGTCTGAGCCTGTATTGGCGTATCAGCGTGGGACAGAGCCCTAAGGCGAGAGTAAACCCGATTAGACGGTACACTAAATCTCATTCAACCAGCCTTCATTGTTAAGTGCCTCCGCCGTCTTTCTTTCCTCGTAAAAAGCGTTCCACAAGCGCCCTGAATTGCCAAGCGATGTTCCCTCTCGCGGAAATGTTCCTGTATTTTCGCCTATTCCCGGGATTTTTTTACGGCCCCCCGTTAAACAGCCGATCCCCGGAAACAAATTATGCGATTCGCAACTTATCGAACTGTCCTCGATTCCGGAGACAATCGCGACCCAACGACTTAACGATCGCACCGATTCCCATTTCCACGAGTCCCTTTCCAAGTGTAGAACGATTGCACTCACTCGAATGGCAAAGAATGGTGTTCAGTTTCTTAATGAAACCGAAATTTATATTTTGTATACTTGAGCACTCATTTTTATTGAAAAATGAATTTCACATCTATTAAAGCTGTATCCGTGCCGAGGCGAAATAATTAAAGTCAAAACTACAAATATAGAAGAAAATCTTATTAGATTAATAACGCACAGTAATAAATTTTGAAAGACTAGAGTCAGGACGATGTACTTACACACGACCTCGTCGAATTGTTAACACCGTGCAAACATTGAGAAGATTATAACCATCCTTCCAGCAACTGAAGTGTTATGGAAGCTGCCTCAAATAAACATCACAAGATCTCGGAGTACGGTTTACGACGAGCCTGTTCATTGCCGATACGGTCGTTCCATCGGCGGCGTATGAAATGAAAATACGCACGCATAATGAGTGCGTCGGTGCTTCACCGGGAGCATCGGAGTTCGCATCGATTAATGCGTAAGGAGCATTACAAGGGGAGATTCCGCGATCTGGTAAATATTTTCACAGGCGCTATAGTGCAGCGCCCCGACTAATCGCTAGTACTTAACGAGAAACGGTGGGACCTTGATGCGCTGGTCGTTCCAGCGATCGCATCATTAAACCACAACGCCCTTAATAACGATGAGGTACCGTGCGCGTTGCAACCGCGTAACCAGATGGTAAGAACTCGAGTCGCATGCATCACTGTCGTGCAAATTGCTTTTGCTCCCCCGCACACTCTTTCGTCACCACCGTAGCCCGCGTTCCTGCCGTTTGATCGTCCCTAGCTAACCCGTGCCAATACCACCGAGAACGCCGCGTGATATACTGCGAATGATTTCCACCGTCGAAAATGCATTCTCGCATTCTCAGCCCTGCCAAATATCCTCACCGCTCTTCAAATTACAAAAGACGCTGTCTGCCGGTGAACCAATCGGCGAGATCTCGCTCTGATAATTTAATTGATGCTCCGTGTTAGTATTATACAAACGCATGCATTTCAAGTTACAAACACTTCCAATCTCCAACACACCAACGCCATAGTCCACTGTTCTTTTAATACAACTGTTCATTAATAAGTAATGGTAAACTTGTCGAAGTGTTACCTCCTCGCCAATTTCAATGAGCTTTTCCTTTGGAGTGTCTATATGACGGTCTCTTTTAATTTACGGAAAGAGCTCTGCTCTAAAGAACAAATTCGGTCATCCAAAATAGACAGAATTCGCAACAGTGGGTCTGACAGTTGTTTGCGAATATCTCGGAAATTAAAAGAGACCGCCATATACTTTCAAGGAAACAGTTGTTTAGAATGATGACCTTGACAGCATATTTCAAAATCCGAGAGGAAGAAACGTTTCGACAAGTTTACCGAAGCACATAATGCGTGAAAACTTGAGGTCGAAAAATTTTGTAGAACAATTGTGAATAATCCAGGGAAGATACACGGACATTGAAAAGAACAGTCGACTCTCCATCGACATCAAACGATAACAAGAGGGAACAAATCCAACGTGAAGCAGTTAGAAGTGACGTGCCAAGAGGGCAATGCAAACAGGGCGGTTCATCAAGGTCGAGATCGTAGCAGGACAATCCGAGAATTGCACCCGCGGCGAGACACGGTGCTATAATTAAAGCGCATGACGTCAGGAAAAGATGAAAGAACAAAGCGACATGCTTAGAGCGAAAGCAAAGCAGTGTCGGCAAACGTAAGCTGTGAATGCTCACCTGGTCGCCGTCGTGTCCTTGCCAGCTGTCGTGACTCTGCAACAAGGAGAACAGAATATGAGTAAAGCGTTAACGTCAGACAAAGCGCGGGAGGAAAGTGTGCGTTCAAAAATTCATCCGGGTAACTAGACCCTCGACTTCTCACTTAAAACGGAGTTCTTGTTCGTTACATCTACCCGAATGAATTTGTAATCGCCCTCTGTCTCTCTGTCTCTGTCGCGAGTTTACGTTCGCTCCTTCCGATCCGAGAGGAAGAGGTTGCTCCTTTATCGGTTGCGTTTCAAACAATAATGCCCTACGACATTTCCGCTGGGGAAACAGATGCTTTGCAACAAATTTTTATGACGGTGCTTGTGCCAAATGTTCTGAAACGCGTTTTATTTGCTGTTAGAACCGGGCAGGGTGGGTAGAATCCACCTGCGAACTGACCACATCGTCATCCAATTTTCCACTCTTCCATCCCGCCCATCGCCGAGATTTATAACAGGAAATTTGGTCTATGACCATTCGCGTGATTGCGCTCCTGAAAAACTAAGAGAAATGGCCCGTGACGGTGGCGACGAATAAATTTCTATCAAATGCAACCGTTGGTATCGTTTTATCTCATAAATCGCCGTGGATCGAACCGTCTGTTAATTTCATATAGAGATTCATCTGTCGTAAATGACACAGGGAAACCTTCTCTCGTTATTAGAAATAATAGAGAAACATACAGCTCCAGATTATACCACTCTCTCTGCAGCTTTTCCTACCGATATATGTAGTATGTATTTCATACCAATCGACGCGAACGGATAAATGTTTTTCTCATCTTACCAACCATTTCAAGCTTGCGCACAGTGGTCCAGGCAGCCGATCTAGCAGTTCATTAATTACGTTGTTGGATTCGTTTTGAGAGATGATATCAGCTACAATATTATGAAAAAAGTCAAATATATGTTATATATATATTGATTTTTAGAAATTAAAGGTGATCTTGATTTTTTATTGAATAAACATTCTTTTTTAATTTTTCGTATTGAAATTTGTAGGTGAGAATGATTCTGACGACATCATACAAGGAAAAGTACACTGTAAATATTCCAATTCGAAAAAATGCGGAACTATTTGGAACTCAAAAGATATTCCATGTAAAAGGAAAATAACTCACTCTTTCTGCATTTTCACTAAATGCATCTTCAAGGTTAAAGAATGCTCTTCATTTCAAAACAAATAAAATTTTTTAGAAATATCAAATAGGTTCGATAAATCCAAGTTTCGCCGGATAACATAGAGAATAGGTAAAAATTTATAGAGGAAAGGCAAAAATTTCTGGTTACGATATGGATATGAGATAAGTAATTTTTTACCAAATTAACGGCCGCCTGGACCACTGTGTTCCGGTCCATCGTTGTTGTCACAGTTCCGTGAATAGGACGAAAATAGTGCAGATATTAATGCGACACGGAAGGAGAAGGATCGATCGTCAACGGAAATGATTACTGAGAAGTTGTAAACTGTTTTATGGGGCATTGTTGCAGGAATTGTTTCGTGGTAGAGGGCGTCGCCTCTTTTTCAGACAAACGGACGGATTCGCGCGAAAGGTCGTAACTCCGTTACGGTTCATTAAATCGGTGTAAATAATAACACGAGCTGTATAGGCTGCTATGTATTTTATCGAACACGGAGGTAGACCGATGTCGGAAGTATAGGCGGCGGTCGCTTGGTTAATGTTCAACCGCCTCGCTAGATTTATGGTGGCAATATAGGCGTCATGGAGCACATTGTGCTTTGCACCCGCGAGCTGCAAGTTGATCCAACGTAGCATTCGTTACGTGCGAGCATTCGAATGTGTGCGGTTTTCTTGCGTTGCCGAGTATATTGAAGAAATTCTTGTCTAAACATTAAGGTTATCATTTGCAGGGAAGAGAGTGATGATACGGTAACGCGAGAAAGTAATGCTTCATCGGGATAACAATCTCAGCTTGCTGGTACTGCTGCCGGAATGTTGTATGGCATCAACAATACTCGAGGAGAACTGGGTACTGTTAACAGTGTGTTTGTGAAGCTTCTTTCCGGTGAGTAAAATTTATTTCTAACGAACCAAGTTTTATTTAATGAAACAATTAAAATCGTGGCGATCTGGGTTATGTACAATATCTTTGTGAATTTTTCTCTCCGTTGAATAATATTTATTTTGAATGAACAGAGTTTCATTTAATGAAACAATTAAAAACCTGGTGGTCTGGGTTAGGTATACAACGTATTTGTAAATACTTGTTTACATTCTAAATATTTATTTTCTAATTATTTATTATAAATAATTTAAATATGCGTGGTCCCGTGAGATTCCAGGCGAGCAAACGTGGAGCACGAATGATTGAAGTGAGAATTTCGAAAAAATTAATTTTCCCTCTCTACGTTTTAACACTAAGGGCGGAAACGATGATAAGGCGGGTGGTAGAGTACATAATGCGGATGCTGACGATAACGTATCGCGTTCTAACGTGCAAGGTATACCGAAACGCGATACAGATACGCCGAGGAAATTATTCCCATGATGAGGGTTGATACCTCTCGACCAGTTACTATCAAAATCCCATTACAAGGCGGAAGCAGTGCCTCGGGCAAATTCGATGGCGCAGTTGGATAATACCGATATCAATTTCACGTCGCCGAAGAAAAACAGACGTCGTATAAACTTGCTCGTACCTTCGGGAGACGTCGTGCAGAATAGATCTCTCTGATAACGACGCACGTAATGATTGTTTCTATACGTTCATTGCGAAACACATTTATTCCCCATTTATCATAATTCGATACACTCCGTTCGCTGTTTCCACACAAAACAAACAACGCGTTTGAAGATAAATATAAATTCGAAACGCATTTTTCATATCGAATAATAAACTAAACTACCTGAGACGAAGAATAATGCGCTGATACTCGTTGGTATGAACTGAACCTCCATTTGTTTTATTATTATTTGCCTGTCAAGATATTTTTAAAAGTCTTTGTTCTCTCGGAGGGTTGAAGTAATTTATAAACAATTATTTATGCACTGCAGGTTTCGCGAAGTAATATGACAGGAAAGTGAACAAACTTTAATAAGATTTGCTCCGCAACGAAACATAGTACTTCTTACTTTCTCCACACTTTTACATTTTCTTCTACTTGTGCATTTCTACGGTGCACAAATTCGGATCCACTCTGCGTGAACAAACAGAGTATTTTCATTGCCTTGTGATTTTACCGTCCGGTAACATAATGTTTCCGGTTCCTTTATTTTTCTTAAAGTTTCGGTCGTAATAAAACGGTATATATATTTCTAATTGAAAGGCTGAAAGACGGAGAGAAAGAGTGTGACGGGAGTTGTGCGGGTTGACAACGGGAGATTTAATCGTCTAATGAAGTTAAACACCGCGTAAAAGTCGGGGAAAAGGCTGGACTGCTGGCAGACGGAGCCGAGGTAGAAAATGGAACCGGCGGCCGCGGTATTATTGTTTGCAGAAGTTGCGGACAGCGAACGTCTAATGAAACATCGGTTTTCTGTTTTGCTACGTTTCGTCTATGTTTTCATAACCGCAGCCTCGGACGATTTGTAAAACCGACGGTTACGTTTCGGAAAACAAACGGCGAGATGATCAGATATATTTGCGTCGATCTCGTCGAGGATTTCACGTCTGATGTACAGTCGGTCACGAAAATATTGGGACACAATATAATCTTGATTATACTGATTATACTGTACTTTGACATAATTCAACTCAGTTTTGTACATAATTGCATATCCATTCAAAGTACACAGCTTGGAATGCAAAATTATATCGTGTCCCAATATTTTCGTGACCGATTGTATGTATATACCCATTTTTCGTTATTGCATTATCGGGCTCACAAAGGCGGTCCTTCCCGGACCGAACTTAATTGCGAAGTTTCTACCCGAGCAAATTGGTATATTCGTAACTTTCGACAGCCACGGGGATGATACCTGAACCAACAACACTCGAAACTTTTCTCGTTTCAGATCAACTTTGTCCACGGAGTGCTTTACTTTAATTGCAAAGATCTTGTTTACATTGTGCTTGATCCGCCTGCGCGGCCGGGACGCGCCGAATTTTATTGGTCTCGCCGAATCGCGAACTCTCGAGGAATCGAAAAAATCGTAAGAATGCGAATCTATAAGAATTCCACACTCTTCGGAAGCTATAAAACACGGCCGAATGGCGAACTTCATTTTTCATTATCGGAGGTACGACTTCCGTTCTGCTTTATGGAACGTATAATAGCCCCGACGCGACGTGAAGGGAGCAGATACGGAACGTCATCGTAGGAAGGTATAAAAAAAAGCACTTATTCTCTAACAACTTCCTTTCTGCATTTTATTCGTGCTCCTGTACGCAGTCCTGGCCATTCCAGTTTTTTAACTTCGGGTTTATACGCTTGTAGAACTTCATCAACGTTTGTGTATCTAATCGAAGAATTTTAGACTCGATATTCGCTGGTAGAATATTCTGGTCGTTTTTGGAAAAATGGAGAAGCGAGGGGACACGGTCAAAAAATTCGTAACGCAAAAACTTTTATAATGGAGAAATCAGGTTACCGTGGAAAGAAGTTCCTCGCGCCGTAGAGCGGCGGCGAGATTTATCAGTAATAAAATGAACGATGACTATGCCTAGAGGACAGAACACGAAGCACAGGGGGAAAGGACGATATTCACTAACGGATGAGAAAGGATATGCGTTTCCCAAGGTAGCTAAAACTTACGAGGCACTCTGCTAAGTTCTAAGACCACAATTTAGCGTCTAAGGGGATTAGATCGACGACGTACGAGCCACCGAAGACACCGGGTATTAAATCGACTGATACAGGATTACTGCCAAAATGGCGAATCTAATCGAAAAACTCGTTAGTTTTTGTCACGCGACTGAAAAGAATTATAATTTATAATTTGTAGGCAGGCGCGATAACAATCCATGAAGAGAGCTCTCTACTACGGCCGGAAGGATGCTTTAAAAATGTATGTAAAATTATGCATGTCTTTTAGCACTTTTCTTTTTAAAAAGGGACGCAACCAAAATTTGACCACAGTCGATGTAAGTATGATAAAAGTTTATATAAATCTAGATACTGTGATACAGTAAAGCGAACGAAGTATTGATCGAATTAACTCGACGTCTTCCTTGGTTAGCAGATTAATAAAGTTTTAGTATCTAGCGTTAGGTAAATTCTCCTCATTCCTGACGTTCCTTAAGAATTTAATCAGCTTATTTTTTTCACTTACAGTAGTTTTAGAACAATTTTATCACATGTGAAAGGAGTTATACTAAATAAAGAACTGTAAGATGACCGTAGAGTCCTTCGATATCCGTGCATTACCGGGACCCCTTTCAACTATAGCTGAACTACAGCTAGGGACAAACGTTAATAATTAAGATGTGGCATATGGCCAGCCAACCATGTACACCAGGGTCGCACAAGATTCTCGAGCAGACCGCCTGGAAACTTCGCAAAAGTCCTTGTAATACCGGATTTACTAGATCTCGTGAATTCCTGGATTCCTGCGGATGCTTCGGCTTGGGTTTCTTGTTTGTGCTTCATCGGCCTTCTAATCTCGGGCACCATCCGAAGCGACTGCATGTCAAGCACCTTAAGCTGAGAACTCTATTTTTTTGCGAACTCGAATTTTCTGGTTCTCCGGGTAATGGCCGCGCGTAATACATAGCTGCCGGCTCCGGAACAGTTCGCTTCTACACTGCCGGTCTAGTTTTGTTTTAATTGCTTTACAACTCCGATCGCGAATTTGCGGGTCAACGTTTAACCGAAGTAGGGGAAAATCTATTCAACCCGCCAGCTTATTGACAATGTTTAGAAACGTTGCTGTTATTGACTTTCCTGGGATTGAGTGACTTGTAGGGATTTCAATACGGGCTAAATAATTGTAATTACAACTCTCCCTTGTTCAGTTCGCGTAATTCTGGGGACCGAGACGTTGACAAGTTGTAGATACTGTTTCCTGTTCGCTTGCAACTCGTTGCACCAACAGAGACAGGGTCGATTGCCTAACCATAAGATATTCTAGTATATTGTAGTATATATTCGCGTAAAAAGATAAATTAATATGCATAATAGAGCTCAATTAAGGGTATAAAACAAATTTTTTAGAGCTGGGGATTGCAAGCAACTTTCAGTGATTTCATTAATAAAACTAAGAATATTCCATTACGTGAGCATTCACAGTAAATTTATATTTCTCATCGTTTTTTACGTTTGGCAAGTGGCAAAGAGGGTAAACTTTACTTTACCGGACTCAAAATTTGTGCCTTTCTCCTATAAATTATACCAAATACATATTTGGTATGTAATTCAGTATTTGTACCCGGGGCGGATGCATATCGAAGTTTCGATCCTATAGGATCAATGGTTCAGGAGTTATGCTTGCTTAAAGTTGAGCAATCTGCAGTGTTCTTGACAGGGCGTCGCCATATTGGTTTGTAGTGATGACCGCGAGACGCTTATCGCGCAGAACCGCCGGTCCCACCGTGACTTAATCACCAACCAACTCGGTAAGCGCGACCGTCACTACAAACCAATATGGCGGTGCCCCAACCTGTCAAACACACTGGAGATTGCTCAACTTTAGGCGAGCATAACACCTGAACCATTGATCCTACAGGATCGAAACTTCGACCTGCAGTCGTCCCGGGTACAAATGTACTAATGTTAAAAACAATTTTATCTTAAGAGTTGCAGGACTGTTTTACCGAATGGGAACGACGCTTAAGTGTACAGGTGTTAAAAAGAGTACTTCGGACGTGATAATGTAAGTCTTGATACAGATTCAAATGTGCAAATTTGATTAATACATAACTTCCGCGAATTTTTTCGAATGATCTTTTAAATGTCTTGCACGCAGTGAACGAAATTGAAAATGTTCAACGGCGTTTGTACACGTCGGAAAAAATTCCAGGCGACGAGAAGGCTCGTTTTAATATGTCGAGAACGGGTATGTCGCTTAAGAATATTCGGTCCTCCATGGGATTCCATGTAAGTCTGGCTTTACGAGATAAGGCAGAATTCCGGGATGCCATGAGATCCTCCTACAGGAACTCCTTATTTGTTACGACTGGGTGTAGGGCGCATCCGAGGGATGACACGGTCCCAGATCAAGTCGGCAACTTTGTCCCCGGGCTTCGAGCCTGGTATTTAATGCCGCGGCGAAATTTATGCTACGACATGAGCCCGATGTGCCACAGGGAGCTGTAACGTCTTCGAGGTTATTGTGTCGCCCGCGTACTTCTCAGAATTGCATGCGAGAATTAGCTGTGTTGTTAGAAATTGAGTAGACCGAGCTGCGGATTAAATTCTTACACATTTACATAATATTCCACGCGGAGCACGCGCCGTTCGACAGGGTACTGTTCTCCGACTAAATTGCTTACAATTTTTCGCGAAATTTGACCCTTGCTTTGTACACCGGTTCTTGCTAATGTTTGTACATTCTTTACAATGACTGCAAAATGTATTTTTTAAATGTTCAATACAGGCACAGGTAAAAAAGTTGCTAGAGTAGTAATCGCCATATCAAAAAATTCAAGTAAATTGGTCCAATTTTAAAAAAGTTATTGGCTATTAGACAGCGTCCAAATATTAGGTTTAGTGCTCGATAGTTCTACTGTTCAATCGAGGATAATCCACAGAGAGAGAGAGAGAGAGAGAAACATTCCATATTCGCGGCGGTGTTCGACGCTTCCTAAATCGATCGGTTAAAAAAGCCAATGGTCGAACGACCGAGTGCCGTCGGGACGGAATTATGCCCTCGCCGAATGAATTATGTCCGTTTCCGATCGGCGGTCGAAATAATCCATCGCTGACTCGACGAAAATGGGCTATCGCCGTTTTCAAGCTCGTCGCGGTGAATTCGCCGAGCCTTTCAACGGGCGCGTGTTCCGTTAATATAAATTGCGGCGGGCGGAAAAAGTCAGAAGAACGTTCGCGAATAAAGCGTCAGACTGGTGAAATGTTTTTCCAGCGGAGCACGGCTCGGCGATTCGTTGCCGGCGGATCAATTTTTTTTATCGTGCTTGTATTAATTGCCCGCCTGTTTCCGCGAGCCCATTGTAAAAATACCGCTGTAAAACGGAAGACTCGATATCTTCCTGAAGCGCCGACCGAAGGCAGAAAAAAAGGAAGCCGGAAACCGCCGCCGTAAACAAAATAACGTTATTCCTTTCACTTCGTTACCCGGGCCACCCATATAATTTTATCGACACGCGTCCCGCGCTTTTACTGGCCCCGTTTTTACGCAGGCCGGTTTTTATCCTTTTTCTTGCCCGCGTCCTCCTCTTTTTTTCATTTTCGATTTGCGAGCGCCGCGGAACATTGTTCGAAAGCTCCATCTCAGGCAGGTTTACGATACGCCACGCGAAATGCAACGCAATGCAACGCGGCGGCCCACAGTTATACGAGGCGGACAAATGGAAAGAACGCGTGGATAAAAGAACAACGGCAGCAGATCTATTCATCGGGGATTGTGATATACGGAGAATGATTTCGAATGGACTACCCCCTTGCGGCAATAGGAACGGGTCGCGCGTGGATTTTCCGACAGCTTTTCGATTAAAGGGAAATGGCTAACGATGGACATTGTTTCCGAGCACCCCGCTCTGTTTGTAAACCGAACGCGCACGGTTCAACCGTTTGGTTTCACCTACGGTAACGAGATAATCCTACTTTTCTGGTCAACCGCTCTTCGTGAACGCGTCTCCTTCTGAATCAGCATTGTTTAGAGTTAAGTAGCCTAATGGGGAGAGTTGAGAATGTGGGGCAGTCTATAATCAAAAAGGAGTGTCTGCTGTCCGCGAATGTTATAATTAATTACAATGCTGTGTTTCGCATAAGGTTTGCTACCAGGTGAAGAGACTTGATATCAGATGAATGATATACAATATATTAAATTTAAAATAAATAAAAATCGTATTCAGATTTTATTTTTCAGGGTTGTCAGGGTATTTATGTAGAATCAATGATCAATTATAAAAAGCCTCCCTATATGAAGAAGCACAAAAGAATCTCCAAGTAAAAAGTAGTCTGTTCACTACAAACTTGAGGCAATTTCTTCTTTACGTTATGACTTTAAGAAATAAGAATATGTAATCAGTTTGTCTACAGGTCTTGTAGGTCTTATCTTTGCAAGTTTTAAAAACGAACCTTCGTAAATATAATATTAGAACAGCGTGGTTTAAGAGCTCGAAAACACAGCAAGGATTAAACAGATTTTCAAACTTCAGGAACAAAATGCAGAATTGGAAATATAACGAAAATTATTATTCGAACTTTAATTGAGAATTACACTTTTTCATCGCAATGTTTCCGGTACATTAAAAATCCCATTATTTTAACGAGCATTCCACATAACTTTGTGATATATAGCTGGGTTTGCTGCTATATGAAATCTAGCTTAAAATACTTCAAACTAAGAATTTCCGGCAAATCCAATCGGAACGGCATTTCAATGAAATTACAGTGTACGCTATTTCCTCGTTGGCAAGTTCGGCAAATTACAAGGTAGTCATTATTCCATCCGTGAATATTTAAACGTTCGCTCAAAAATCTGCGCATATTGCACGCCGCTCGACATTTCATCAACCTTCAAACGGAACAAAGTCAATTTATTGAAAGCGCGCGACCACCGACAGTCAAAGTTATACACGTGATAAATGCTGAACGGTGAAAATTATTCAATAAAAATTATAACGTGGCACGGCGGTTAGCGCGATCCTATGACATTTTCGAACCGATAGAAATGGACCAATAAATCGGTTGGTAATTCCGGGGACCGGTCAAAATTCGTTCGGCTTGTCGGGCATTGTTCTGGTCGGTGGAATCGATATTCGCGCAGCAGCAATCTTTCCTGTCGAGTAAAATGTAAATCCCGTTGTTGTATTATACAATCTATAAACGGCTAAGTGACCGGTGATGTGAATTTTAATGGTAATTACAAGAGAACGGAGGGGACGACGAAGCATAATCGTCGAACGAACTGCCGATAGCGTCTTTCGCTTGGGAAACAGAAATTTACGAGAGCTTCTTCCCGCAAAGGCAAATTTATGACCGTGGAGACACGGTCAGCGAAACACCGGGGGGGTGGCTCGCGTCCCAGACTCAATAAAACGCAGATCCAACGTCATCGTTAGCTCGTCACTCGGTATCAGTCGAGCAAGCCCTTAGATCTGCCCGATGCTCAGGCTTTCTTTACGATTATGGAGAAGTGTGGTTATGAAACGGAACGTAAAACTCTCGTTACAAGGACGTCGAACTTTTCTAGGCGGCACGTACAAGCCGTGCAGCTCTCGTCACGCTCGTTAATTCCCTCCGCGTGTACCGAATCCCCGGACATCTTCGTTATTTTATTCTTTGTGATACAGTCCAGCCCTTTGTTTCTGCCCGTCCCACGAACCCCTCGTCACGTGTTCCAGGATGCAAGAACCTCCGCGCTATCCCTTTGAGCATTTCACCTGCACTCCGCGAATTACGAGATATACCGGCATCTAGCTAACGATAAGTTGATACGGTTAGATACAAAGCTGATTTATTTTAACCAGCGGGAAAATATCTTTGTATTTAGTAGTATCTCTTACTGAAGGAGGAAATTAATTCTTTGTAAAGAGAAACTGCTGCCTTCAGAACTTGGAGACCTCTACAAAATGTTCTACCTCTGTGCAAGTTACAGTATACCTCTTTTGTTGTTGTTACCGCTGCGACTTAAGGTAATCGCTCTGTGTACACATTTATATAATTACATTTCTTTTTTAAGCTTACCGCTGTCAAGCGTATTCTGTGTAATTCCATCTCATCGTAGGTGATTATAAATTGAATTCTCATTGTCAATCTCGTTGTATAAATGTCGTTCAAAGAAATGTTGTGTAACACATCCAAAAGAAAGGGAGACCCAACGATCGATGCAAACCAACGAGAAAAATAAACAATTCAAACGCAAGGAAATGCTTTTCAACCGGTATGTTTTCTACATTTTTATGCGGTTCTGCGAACGCGGCAATATATTGCGCCCCATATTGAAATCGGCCAACAATACGGCGAAGGAAAAAATACCAAGTATTCGGTATTGTTCTTGATACGCGGCGAAGCGATCCGTGAGAAATGTACCATCGTTTTCTAAACAACGGAAAATCTATTGCCGTCAACGCCATCGGCGTGTAAGAAAAATAGAGAGGAAGGAGGACCTGCGGGAACAATGGAAAATGGCGGTGGAAGGAAGCACGCAGTTCGATATTCTGTCCTCGGCATTGCCGACTTCTTTCGGTTCTTTGTTGATTTCATTTGGAGATTACCAGCAGAACCCCGCGAACGGACTGGAAAAATATCTGCCGGTGATAATTTATTCGCGACGAGGGCCCGAAGTGTATTCAGTAGAAAAATTAATATTTTCGGACGGTACGTTCCCACCGGAGGAGCGTCATTTGCAATTTCAACGCCGGTATCGACGCGTAAAAGTGTTTCGTTTCTCGCATTCAAGTCCACCCGGGGGCGTTTGTCCACGATTTAAATAATTCCAATTTAAATACCGTCGCGTCTTAATCGCTTACAGAAGATGCGGCAAACTCTCGATGCGGTGAATTTTAATGTCGCCGGGTCTTAGAACCCCGGGGCTGGCCGGCTCTCGGTCGATTAACGACAAATCCACCGATCACTCGCCGAAAGATTCTATCTTAATTACTGTTCGAGAACGATGTTCGATCCGGCCGGGCCCGGGATCGTAAAGCTTTCTTTTATCGTTAATGTCGAAAGTAAAATGCAGAGCCAGACCGTCGTTTGGACGCTTAATCCAATCGGCGAGACTTCACCGGGTCGCTCGTTAATGTCCCCCGATAATAAAGTATAGGTGTCGACGTTCGCGACGACAAGCCGCAGAGGCCCGGTCCAGAACAATTGAAATTCTATCAAACGCATCGGAAATCGGCTCCGATATTCGGGTAATCTCGTTTTAAAGGTATTTTTACCGTGCCGGCCGCACGTACCGGCGAATCGATAGTCCCGGTTAAAACGTACGAAAAGTTTTAGCAAACGATCCCCGATGCTATCTCGAAAATTAAAATGCATATTTCACGTAATAAGTTTACACTCAATTTCCCGCCTCAAATTGCCCCGCCCGGTGTACAGAAGCCGTTCCGCTGTAGATAAAAATATTTTACGGCTTTTTACGCGATAAAGCATGCCGCTTACACGGTATACAGATTATGAAAAAACACGTATAGTCGGCGACATTTTCCAATCGGTTCCCGGGATGATTATAACGGTGAAATGTTATCGCGGATTGTAAATTTCAGCAGATCGTTATTTTAGTTTCGTAAAATAACAAACTACGCGCAGCAGATTACTGGCGAATTGGCCAGTAGCTGATATTTTATGTGCGATCACTGGTTACTCTAAAATCGATCGACGCGATTGCTATTACATATCTCGAAAGATAAACATAACGTAAAATATCCTAATCAAGCTAGAACTATCGAGCACGAGTTAATATAATCAGCAGTAGTACAACGATATAATTTTCGAGAGATTTTACCAGTGAGAAGGTTCTGCGGATTCTTCAGGAGCCCGAAGATCCATTAAACTCGGAGCCATTTACCCCCTAAGTCGTCATTGGTCGCTCCCCTTTCCCTTCAACCCCTTCTGACAACCATGTACCACCCCTCGACCCACTTCGGGTAGTCGTGTCCCCTGTGAGGGAACCTTAAGCTTCTTTGAAGGGCTTTGTGTACCTTTTAAGGCAGACATAGACATAAATTGCCCTGTGGGGCAGTACTTCGGCTCCGAAAGCGTCGAAAGCGAGGGCAACGAAATCACGCCTGCTTAAGACCCTTTACAGGACCCTCACTGGATTCTTACAGTTATCGATGATAAATTCACAAGATTGAGAGTAGCTCGTTTCTCTGTTCAGTTCAGGCAAAGGGAGCTTTCACTCATGACTAGCTGATTTGGTAGCTTTGGTTTTCCAACCACCCGTCTACTTTCCTATTTATCCTCAACGTAGTAGAAGATTGACAAATCGTGTTATTTGTGCTATTTAAATCGTACTAGTAGCATTCATGGTTGGTCAAAGGTGGCCGACGGCGATGGCGGTAATGTGACTATAGACACGTCTGCCCGTTCGACGCGCGCTTTGCGAATTAATGCGAAATGACATGTGAATTGTTCGAACAGATAACTGTGCTCACCTGGTCAAAGGGTTCGGGTAGGTCTTGGAGAAATTGATAATTGTTGCAATTTATGCACCGTGTTTCCAGAATATCGTGTTATATGAAGGTAGACTGTAGCAGGACCAGCAGGCTCGAAACAAAAATATCCAGCCTCCATTAGCGGGCATTAGAGTTCGCCACTTGTGCCGCGAAATTACCGAGGATGGCTTGGAGCGCCTCTTTTCCAGTCCGGAGATATTGCAAAAAATATTAGCGCACTGCCGCCATGGGACTTTCTCTTTCCATCCCGCTTGTAGGATGGTTGTGTAGCCGGACACGAATGTTTACAGTGTACACGGGAACACGAGACTCGGCCGGCGCGCAGCACAGCCTTCACCATTTTCGCCCGTTTACTACGGAATGCAATTTCGTGCCGCGTCGGCGGAACAACCTGCACGACAGATTACCGCTTTGTTTGCCCGTCCTGGTACTTCGAAACGCAATAAAGATCTCGGTTCTGTCGCGCACCAGGCATGGACCCCGGAATACATGCGCCGCGCCGGTGCATCGCAAATCGGGAAACGATACCGTTTAATTCTCTCGAAACATTGCGTACGGGGTCAGTCTTTTTTCCGGCGGCCCTGTCGCGTCGCGTTTTAATTAAATTTGGCCAAAGAAATTCCGCCCGGAAATGTTTCCCCTGTAATTCCGTGGACTCAAGAATCTACCGACAGCATTTTTGTGAAATCGACTTTGCGCCCCCGGTTCATTCCGCCGCGAGCTGCGAAACATTTGGAAACGTGCTGGTATCACTCGTATTTTTAATTAGTAACTAGGCTGGGGGGAAAGTCGATACGAAGAAATGAGATCTCGTGTAGAGAAAAATAAATATTTTAATGATCCGCATTAACTGTTGATATCCTTGAGGCTTGAGACGTAAAACCGGAACCGGTTATGTGTTGTTTTATTGTTCATTTTTTCGTTTATGAGAGCATGTGCTGGTATCGAAAACAGGTTTGACATCGGACTCAGTTCACGATGATTGGTTTGTTAAAGTGCATTATAATAAATGCAAACCGCGTCTCAAATTTTGTCATAATTTTCGTCGTGTTTCGCGAGAAATATGTTTTAATTATATTTAATAAAAGAACGTAGTAATTTGGATGAAAAATTGTAGAATCGTGTTGAATTGTGAGTCAGGAACGGAAGCTTCGCGGACTCGTTGGAAATATAGAATTACACGCGAGTCGTGTAACGCGAAGTAAAAACGACAACAAATTCACGGCGCTCATTAGTTTAGTAATTGCAGGTGAAAACGCGATTCGTAATAGGCGGCGGGTGTCAGAAAGTTTCGTGACCATCGTGCCGGAAATGATGCAAAAATTGTCGGGCTGTAACGGTGATGGCCGGCCATCGAGCAGACACACGTTCGTTACAATTATCGGTAAAAACAACGAGCGTTGCACGGAGATGGCGTGGCAAGTCGTTAACCGGCACGAGAAACGGAATTGAATTCGAATTGATTTCGGCAGGGAGAACAAAATTAAAAGACAAAATCGATTTGTCTTCGATTAGCGATGCTTTTCAGAACAGAGGTAACGAGCGCGAATTCGAGTTTAAATTCATTGTTAGAACTTCGCCGTCCTTCTCGTTCGTCGGACGGAAAAATTAACGACCCTCTTTCCCGTCGATACGCCCAGGCACCGGTACCCCACTGTAGCAATTATTCCAACGAGAAAATATTTATTTCATCGCGAACATCATTCCGTACCGTTGACATTTCCTTCAAATCGAATCCAGGACATCTACAATGTGCAGTGTCCCATTTTCGCTCCGATGGAAATTAGACGCCGCTATTCATTTCGGGGAACTCGGCTCACTCTCGTTAAACACAATTAGCGGTGGGTGGCATTGTAAATTCAGGGACGCGAATATCCTCTTCGAATATAAAATCTAACTAATTCTCAGTAATTATATTAGCTGTACAAATTAATTCGTGACCTTCAAAAATCCTCGTTCGCAAAGTAGTAATTAATGAATTGTCGGTGGCACGTGCAACGAGGGGCTAATTCATCAAAGGGAGTACAGTAAATCCTCTATACTCGCAAGAAGGTCGTACACGATGAATGTAAAAAGAATATCCCCTCCACTGTGGTAATCTGATCTCGGCTCGGGTATATCGGTGTGCATCACTACTAATGCGACGGGGAGAGTCGCAGTCGCCGACACAGTTCAAAGGCCAGCTGCTCACAATGTAATACCAATATAAAAATTTTTTTACTATTACTCATTTTTTTATGAAACTTTCACCAATATATATGTGACATTTTTTTAATTAAAATAGTACCAAACACGCTATAATTTCAACTGTATTTAGTGGTTTAATTGACGATGAAAGTTTCGGGCGCAAGGAAGGACACCGTGTGGGAAAGGAACGGACGCGGAGAGTCGCAGTCTCTTTACACGCGATGTCCTTCTCTACGTTCGGCTCGGTTTTTGAAGCTCAAAACAATGGTGTCTGTCTACGAACTTTGCAAACGAACCTCCCCGAGGCTTTTGCGACTATAGAGGACTTACTTCATATCGCAAAAGACTGCCCCCATTACGATTTGAAAGGGCCAGAAAGGGGCGTGTCTTCGGCCCGATGCGGATTTTTCACCCATGTCAGAGGATATCGGGAGCGTGTCGCGGAAATTGCTAAGCAAACCGCGTGGACGTCGCGTCGTGCCGGTCGGCGGCCACTTTGATCCATCAAAAGCGAGGGGGCGCGTTCTCGCGCTCGCTCGCGCGGTAATTGTCTCCCGGTCGGCCGACAAATCCCGGACTCAATTCGAGTTCAATCTCGGTGGCCAATCAAACGCGTTTCAACAAAGGGACTCCGCCGGTGGTGGACACCTCGCCGCACACAATCAGGATGTGCATTTACGATGCATGCAGTTTGCAACAATCTCACGGAGGACGATTCACGGCCGCGCGCAACCACGGGCCTTCGATGTAAATCGAGTTTCGGGGCGCAACAAGGCTGCCGTAAAGGGGCGAAGATGAAGGGTCACCGGGCTCGATCGAATTTCCGAGGTTGAATGCTCAAAACTACGCGTGTAACGCGGCGCACAAAGCTTCGTTATCATCCGGTATTACTGGACTCCGGGTTAGGCTGTAGGTCAGGCTGAGATTGTCCTGTGCTGTGTCCCTGTGGGATAGCAACTCGCTGGGGATTAGTCGATGTGTCTGTCAGTCGTAGAGGACGCGCATACCGTGGAAATATGCTGGGGACAAACAGTTCTCAATAACGATATCACGATAGTTGGGAAATATCATTGTCGGTGCATGAATTTATTCCGGCGGAACGAGCGGGGGCAAGCTGGAAATTAATTTTCTTGAACAAGATCCTAGAAAGCGGAACTTGCCCGACACTGAACAATGGTTTTCAATAATTCTTGCCGTGGAAATCTGCCCGCAGAAGATTGCATCGTTGAGATCAGAAGTTGAAAGGACCATCATCCTCCTCACAGGAGGAATCGTTGATAAGCTTTGTGGCTCCACCTACCCTGCAGCGTTTTTCGGCGGTGTTTCTAATAATTGTGAACTAATAATTCGATTATTAGTTCCTGAGTAATACTTCGGAAGCGTTGGAGGTTGATAGGATTATTGTTCATCCAACAACAAGAATCGTTCATAGTTCAATTGTCTTTACTGCAGCGATTGTTATGGATGGTGGTCGCTTCGATGCCGTTCCCAAGCTCATACTTGATTACTTTTGTAATAGCGAACTGTTAATTCTGAATCAATAATAGTGGGTTATTAGTTTCTCAGGAGTTCAAAGTGATCTCGGTAAACGGTATAGGGGGTCTCTGTGTGCGTCAAAGGATAATCGCTGACAAGGGCAATTGGAGGATAAGAGGCATTCAAGCTAGTTTAGGGTTACGCCATCTTGACTGTGAAGTATCCATTACGTGGGAATAGTACAGGCGCAGCAATATATCTGGGTTCGACGCAGTCTCACAGAATCTCGACGATTTAATTATTTAAATGTAATTCAGACACGGTACTCTGTATGGTAAATTATTCAACTGTGGATTTACTTCTTCTTTCGACTGTCAGACGAACGTACGGCTTGAGACGGCTCGAAAGTATACGTTGAAATTCCCACCGACCGAGTCGTTACCCTCCCGTCGTTGAATCCGAATGGCGATCACCTTCAAATCAAATTATCCATATCATCTGTCGCTTGAATTACTAAACTGTCCACGTTTTGGCGAGAAGCTCGCGTTCCATTTATATTCGCAAGTGCTGCAACTTGCCGCTCGCTTGCTACGTGCTATATTTTCCTGCATACATTTGGAACGCGAGTTCCACCGTTGTGCGCTCTCTCATCGTCACAAAATCGAAAATTCATTATAATATGTATGTAACACGTATTTGGAATTTGGTTTAATTTTCATCGTAAGAAACTTCATGTTTATTAGTTGGTTAAGCAGTTCGAGCAACACCTTAGGTATTTCCGGTAACAGTTCACACGTTTCCGGCGTTCTCGCCGAAGTTGCCGAGGAGCAGGCGGAAGTTATAGGGACGAGCATCAACCTCATGAATAAATATACCCTGACGGCACTTCCAAACACGAAAGTAGGCGTAGGTAAGATGGAGGGGGTAACATTCATCACATTCGCCGACATCTTCGACGCTCAACCAACATCGACGCTATTCCCCTTATCGTTTCACGCGGGCTAGATGATTTTCAGAACTCTGCCCCGGTCTAGCTGTTCAAATACCCGCGTTTCGATACCGCCACGAAAATCCCGCCTTATCCGTTGCTTGCTCCGAAACTTTCGCCGTTGTTTCAACGTTCGTGCATTTCAAGATGGCGCGACGGAAACAGGACCAGGTGTAATTAATATTTAAGCGGCAGCCCCATATCCGCGAGAGCAGCGGCAGTGCTTCGACGTCGAGCGGCTCCGCTCGGCGCGGCGTTACCGCGATGAATAAATCGCTGTTGCCTTCTCTGATAATATAATCATCCCGCTCCTTTTTATGCAAAACGCCGTCGCCCGCGTATTTGTCGTAAACTTATTCCGCTTTAAAATTCTGAACATCGCGGGGCTATTGATTGCGAAACTTTCGTACAATGTTGATGTAAGAAAGTCTGAAGGGCCCAGCGCTAATATCAAGTATCCCGGTGCTCTTTGCCCTTTGAAAGCAGTTTCCATAAACACGCCTGCCCGGGAACTTTTCCACCGGCTAAACAAGTTTCCGTTGTTGTCTTTTTTCTCCCCTTGTTGCATCCGCCGACCGATGTTCCTCGCGATACCCGTTGTATTCCGAAGTTGTTGCGTTCGTTCAACGTTTAGAATCCCAATTGCTTGTTTCGGCGCGGCGGTACAACGTCCCCCGAATTTACGAGCCGAGTCGTTCGCACGCGGCTCTAAAAGACGCTGCCGGATATTTCACGCATCGGGGACCATCTTTCTGATCCATACTCGACGTCACGCCCGACCGATTATCGGAAAAACAGACACGGAACTTCGATTGATGTTCCAGAGTGAACTCGACGTAATTGTCGTCGAACTTTCCGCCAGCCGCCAACCGAATACCCCGGGGTACAGGGCGGCCCGGAGAGGAAAGTTTCCGAGAAAGGTATACAGTGTACTCGAATACATTAAAAATTATTCACGGTTCGAAGTTATACAGTCATTTTCCGCTCTGATCGCTCCGAACTCCCGGCGACTTCAATGGACTTTCTTGGTCCCGGAGATGGAGACGCGATCTAACTTCCCGTTTTAATTTTCTTTTCGCCGCACAAAGGTCCACGGGGCTAAGTAGTTCACGCATTGGTCCTGTTACTTTGATAAACGGCGTAATGGGGTGTGGACTTCCGTGTAATCTTCCTCGAAGTCGTTCCTAAAACTTCCCCTAAAATTGGGGGCTAACCGATGCCCTTTGCAATTGGTATATTTTCTGCTAGCAACAAATACGATAAATAATTTCGTTTTCTAATGTTCGTCAGTATATCGACAATATTTTCTCAAGTGAATCAGAGCTCGTTACGCGTTCACGATCGACTCGAAGAGTGTCTGGTATTTTGGTCGGAGGAACTTGGAGGTGCGCTATTCATTGCATAGACAGTCATTGTCGTTAAGGCGGACATCGATGCTCGAGCAAGAACATCGCCGACGCTGTTGAGAGACGCGTATTGTCGAAGTGTGTTTCCACTTGTTCGAACTGAAACTTCGAAACTTGCAGCGTTCTCCGGCATTGTGGAACAGTCGCCTGCAACAGAATGCACTTCGCGTAGACACGAAATCTGCCTACGCAATGGTGCACGTAGAATCACACGCTTCCTCGGCTTCCTCTCGGCTACGGAATAATATTTATACGGTGAATAATTCTGTTTGGATGAAAACTCAACTCGCAGACCCTCGCGGCGCGCATGGATGAAGCGCGCAATCTGTTTTTGGTCCGAAGCGTAGAACCGAATACAGAATCCATTGTCATGCGTTACGTCGCGAGATATTCTATTTCAGATGCAAACAAATAACGTCGGAAAAACCGGGCGACTGTCTTGTCTACCAATTTTCTTCTATCGAGCTCTGACGACGCAATCCTCGTGCGTTCCTTATGTTTGACACATTTCGAATGACAAATGTGCTGAATTCTTAAAACCTTGGAAACGTGGCTTAACACTTACGAAAGGCAGATAAGATCTTGATGAGCAAACAGCTCGAAGAGCCGAATCGCACACAGCTTTCAAAATGATAAAAAGAATCTGGAAAATGGTATTCAATAAATTTCTGGCATATCTGTAGTACTAAACGAATACACGGAAGGAAGTTCTTTGTTGGCTGGAAGAGCGAAATAAACTTTATGGAATTCCTCCCTTCTCTGATACATTGTCGAAACGCAGGGCTCTGTATCCCTTCGGCGGCGTTCCCGCGACGACTACCGTCATAATGGCCGTTTCCATGGGGATGTGCGTGCAAAATTTGTATCCGTGGCGCAGTCCGCGCCGTCGGGAATTCGAGAAAAGCTCTCGTTGAATTACGAGCCACTAAAAGAGGCTACGCGCGAGTCGTTTTCCCCTTATCCAGCCCCAGTTCGCGTTTCGCGTTCCTTTTCTTCGCCCGGTTTTTTCTTCGGGTAGGTCGGACGGCCATGCATTCCGGTTTGCAGGTGGGAAAACGGTGGAAAACGGAGAAACGAATTTCCTCAAGGAAACGCGCGGCTCCCGTGGTAATGGATACATCCGCGGCCGCGGTCCCAGCGTTCCGCGATATTTCGTATTTTACTTTAATTCCGCGAAAGTTTATCGCCTCGCAGATAAAGGGCGAGCTCCGAGCCCCAACTTGTTCCAAGCTGTTTCGGGGCACGGGAACGAAAGTACTTGTCCTTTACCGTGTACCGTGTACTATGTCGCACGCCACGCGAAAGTAATAGTTCGTAACTGAAAGTATTCGACGTCGTTCTACTGCGGCGAACGACGAGCCGCACGGAAGAACACGCTCCGATGGAATTTCCTCGCGGTATGATGTTTCCTCCTTCGTTCGTCGTGCTCATAGTCGGCCGCAGACTCGACGGTGATTACATTCACCACGGAACTTCCGTTTCCAGCCATGGATTTTTTTTCATTTGTACTCTGGATTTTACTTCGGGAACAGATGCGCATTTTTCGGTGCGGAATACGTCGGTGCCGTTCACTGTCGAAAATTGGATACGGAGACTGGCAAAAGATATTTTTCGGAATGACGACGATCTTCCATCGACATCCCTTTCGGACGTGAAGAGTATTCTTTTTATGAAGGGCTGGAGCATACCTTTTGCTTTTCAAATGTGAAATGAATTGAAATGAAAATATTAAAGAAAACAGAAGTACAATAATGTTACAGCACCGCATCCATTGGACCGTCTCTTTCTCCATCTCTAACGGCAAACGAAGTGGAAGTCAGCCTCTTTTCGAACTGTACTACTGCATACAAGGTGAGTCACTTAACTCGGTTACCTTAAAGAGTATTTTTCCGCGCAGAATAGCTACGTGTACAATATAATTGATCTACTGATATGTACATTTTCTACCGATGTCGCATGGAAACAAAAAGAAACGTAGGTTGTCCTATCTGTTTGCCCCTCTTTGTATATCCGTCGATTCATCGTGAAAATTTCGATATTGGCGGAAGCGCACCGACTGTCCGCACGGTTGGAACGTCGCCAGCTCGCGACACGGCGTTTGATACCGGAACTCTCGGGCACTTTGACTACTCCGATCAACAACTCGCATATGAGAGGGTTTACCGTGGATTTGCTCCGTCAAAGGCCGGCGTACGTAGAACGCGATGGTCCATCGGCAGCCCGGCGATGACATTACCGGCGGCGTAGAATGTCGAATCGAATAGAATCGAACCGAATCGGAACGGGCCACGATGCTCGCCTCGGATCTCCTAACCGGCGCTCTCAACTTTGATTACAAAGCTACACGATTACTGTGGCGAACTTCGATACGGATGTAACGTGTTCTGCGAACGCAACACGCAATCCTGCCGCCGCCTGTTCGTCGAAAACGTCGCGGTTTTCCAACGTTCCAGAGCTATGTACGAGCTCGCACTGTTTCGATATTAAGAGGTCGCGCGTTATTCCCAGAGGGCGATATCAAAGGTTTTTATCGAGGTACGAGGAAGGCTAGAAAAACGCTGCAACCTACTTCCACGGGATGGACATTTCTTGCACTCTAGTACACTACTCTACAAAATTAAGCGAACGTTGAATTATCGCTGAACATTTTCTGTATCTCCTTTGCAAGTCCATTGTGATCAACATTGTTAAGGACTCTAGTAGTGACTTTACGGTACGGTCGACCGTCTGGGAGTTCTCCAGTTATTTCTGAGCCATTGACATTTCTTTAGTAACAAGCACAGTTAGAAGGTTCGATGACTTATGCATTTAATTTAGTCTGCCAGGTCCAGGAGACCGTATCGTAAAGTCTCAGTGCCGAAGAGCAGTCAGTAGGACTCAAAAGGGCAGTCAGGAGAGTTTAGTCGAATCAAAACTAGTCAGAACGATCGGAGACCAGAGAAGACATAGTACACAGCACAATAGCAGAGAAAGTCACACAGTTCACAGGTTAGTATAGTTCAGTTATAGTTTTTATACACAGGGAAAAGATTCAGAAACAGCAGAGCGTTCAAACTCTTTTCGATCTACACTTACATCGATTAATTCGAATCTTCTACGCAGAAGCAGTGACTACGATCAAGTTCTGTGGGTCTGAATCTGTTCGAAAACACATTCTTCGCAGCCGTAAAAGTTTGGTGGAAGGAATTTTGAATATTAGATGAAATATGACCGAGACTTTAAAGGGAGCATAGAAGTCTCCGCGATCCCGTCACATTAAATTCCCATTGCCCTTACGCGGGATATACGAGCACATTTTCCTTCGAATGAAACGCAGCTTTTTATTATGGGACTTGTAAAAACTGTTTGAAGAGTTGCTCGAGCGTGCGGAGGCAAGCATGAGGCTGGGAAGGAGACTCGGCCCTTTACGAGAAATCCGATGGCTAATATAAACGAAACATTCCGGAAGTAAGGTGATTCTGTTGCTTCGATGGGAACGCGTTCATGATTTTCGCGTTAATTGGCATTCTACGCGTGTTTCAGACACGGCTTACCGCGTTATTATGCGATTTCAGTGTATTCCAATGGAACAAATAATCAGATTTACGTGTACACGTCGCTATTACGCTGCCTTAGTTGCTCGTTAACAGTAGACAAGTAGTTCCACACTAACGAGGTCGTTACAAGACGTTTCGTGCTGCTCGAGTGTGGTATACCCTCCATTTTTATTATTAAAGAGAGCCTCGTAAGAATTGTTAGTTTTATTATTTATCCACGAATATGCACCACGAATCGCGCCTACGGTACGCGCCTGAGCTGGCTCGAGAACTCGGGCCGCCACGGAGAGCCAGCCGAGCGGCCGGGTAAAGGGGGTGCAGCCTTCGAAAATCTGTAGCATAACTATATTGCGCCCCCCCCTAAATAATATAAATATAAAATAAAAATATAAATATATATATAAATAAAAATATAAATTTTCTGCATTGATTGTTAGGAACAGAAAATAAGTAGAAATGTAGTTCTTCTCGATCCGTAGCTTCAATTGCCAAGCACAATACATTCAAGTAACATTTATATCAGGAACAAAGAAACAATTGAAACTACACATAAACGATTGGCATAATAACACGTTCGTAGGCATTTAAAAATTCAATTCTTCAATAGGAAATAACCTATAATGTTTTAAATTGTTTTTAATAATATGATTCAAATTGTGACACCCATTCGAGGGAAGACACGGAAGGCTAAAATCTTGACGGAAGCCTCCGCGATTCAGGTAGATTCTCCACCGTTTATGATCGCAATCCAAGCTGTTTCTGGCATGTTAGCATAAGATAGGCAGTGTCGGGCCGGAAGATTTCCAAGACAAATTGTTCTTGACGTCATCCGACGCGTCCCATGATTTCGTATCTAGCCAGATGGTTCGCGAGTCGGTCCATTTCCTCGTAAAGCACCTCGCCGCGAGTACACGGGTTCCCGTACAGCACACGGTGCATCTTATTTACGAGGCTCAAAGCTAACAACTTTTCGCAACGTCATGGAATATTAGGAGCACGTACGTTTGCAAAACGCGTGCACGGAATACCGGTAATCTTTCACTCGCGTCAGACCATCCACACGTTGTGCTTATCGTCCCGCGGAATTCCGTTACACCCCGAACATCCCTTTGAGTTCTCACGAAAATCTGTCTTCTAAAAAATTCAACGGGATCTTTCAGTCAAACGAACCACACGATCTCGCTTCAACTTCCCGTAATTGCGAATCCCACGGCTGACTTCAAAGTTGAAGCGTACATTTCAAACTCGGGACAAAGCGTCGTACAGTGGGGTTAGAGATGTTCACTGTACTTATAATACATAAATCCACAGTATAACAACGTGATGTTCATATCGCTAATTGAAGTATGTGCAAAGATAATTATTTGATTATGTTTGGCGAAAGAAGGGCTACATAAAATTGAAAAGCAATACTTCTAAATTGAAGAAAATGTTTCCTTTTTTCGAAAAATATTTCCTTGCTCATTGATAGACTGCGGATCTTTACGCAAAATAAAAAATGTTCGCGTTGTTTGAAAGACACAGGTAATAAATAAAAATTTCTTTCATCATTTAGTTATCTTATTAAACTGAAACTAATACACTGATGTGCTTAAATCTTTTTAATATGACCACTGCTTTAAATTGTGCGTAGCAATTTTTGTCATAAATGCATAAAATCCGCAGTCTACTCATTAGGAATTCATTTATTCCTTGTAGTAAAGATTGATTTCCAAGTGTGTCAAGCATGCTCGACATGGTAATCATTAATGAATGTAAACGCGTTAAGGAGTGATTGACAAAGTATCTTCCTGGCCGGTAGTCCAGGTGCGATCGCCGGTGTTATTTATCTGCATGGAGACGTCACCGAGAAAGAAGCAGTTCTTCACAGTCGGGCCACGAGCACAAGAGGAGCGTGTGTACACATATCGGACGTATAGTGGCTTCTGATGCAGATGACGTGCAGATTAGTGACCGTGCCAGAGGGTTCGTGCTTTGAGACGTCCGGTTAAAGGGCTTCCTCGTCTCTGCCCGATGCATTTCCGGATAATTTAGATCGTGAAACGCTACCTCTGTTCTGCGTGCCGCTACGTACACGTATCTGCATATGTAAGGCTGGGCCGGGCTCAGCTCGTTTGTCAAGTCGTTGACGTCTACTAAAATCCCCCGTTATTCGAGTTTTCGACTTGAAGAGCTTGTACCTCTTTGCGGATCCTAAAGTGCTAAGACTGTTACGAGAAAAAAGATTTACAGCTGTGCAAAATGTGCTCATCGTCCTCACGCTAATAATAACTGTGCAATTTTTCACCAGAGAAAGAAAGAATACTTTTATGTACATAGAATTTGTATGAAAATTCTATAGCGTTCTCTTCATTTGGCGTCGACGCGGAGTTACTATCCAAACAGTTATCCCATCGTGTTACAAATTCTGCGAACAAAGTCTGCCGTCGGACAATAAATATCCACAAACTCACTGAGTTGTTGCTCGCAAATAAATATTTGAAATTCTCGAAATACGCGACGGAAAATCTGCGGATGGTTTTAATCGGAGCAGTTTTCGTTCCCGTAAAAGGCGAATCCAGCTCTCTCTCTCTCAGAATTTCTTTAGCTTCGTTTCGACGGACCTCCGTTTCCCAGACTCGTGTATAGTTCTCAAACTACGATAACCATTATTCACTGGCACGGGACGCGTTCCCTAAAGCGTGTTATTAAAGATAGCTTCCTAACTGTTCCTGTAAGAATAATAATTCGATCACAGTTGCCAAAACGACACCGCGAGTTACGAATTTGCTTTTCCCGGGCTCGGGTTGCTTTTCCGCCGGAATCACTTCGTTCGCCATTTCGAATTTAAAGTGAGGAGGTGGATTCGAGACGTGAGTAACGGACGATCCCACCCGAAACGAGTTTACCCAGAGTTTATCGCGTTAATTGAAGACTTCGGACTCTTCCGATCGAGGAACCATTCCGCTTTTCCCCTTTCTCTTCTCGCTTCCCCCCACCGCCACGCCATTACTAATTGCCACCCCCAATTTCAGCTAATTACTTTTCACGAACTTGCCCGAATAATCGTGACTCTCTTTTCGATGCCTTATCACTCGCGGTGTGGCTCCTTCAGAACAGCGGCTGATAATCGAGACGCTTCTCGCAATTAATATTCAATTGCACGTACACAATTTCTTGATAGTTATATCCGTTCAGAAGCAACTCAGATAATCCGTAATTTACGGCCGTTCGAATTATCCTATCGCAAATTTGATGCTGGTTGAATGAGCATTTCACAAACTCGATGGTTCAATTATCTGTTTCCATCGTAGAAAATTAAATCTTTTTATTACTGATTTTAACTCTTTGCAGTCAGAGCTATTTTAACTTGAATTTTCTTCATATAGATATTTAATAAAATTTATCAATCTCGACTGATGATCATTCCGTTGTGATAAAAACGGTGGAGACATGAAGACCTGTTCACTAGTTCTCTTTAACACTAGGTTTACAGGACCCGTCAAAATGACGGACTCTAATATTCTTAATTTGCGATTATGTACTAAGATTGTAAAGATGCTTCCCTGAGGAATTATTTACCAAAATTTCTTTGGGTATATACTATTGCAGAAATGGCCTAAAATTTGGATAGACACATTCTTGTTATGTTTATAAAATAAAGTGAAATAGTTATTTCTAGACGTCAGTAAAACTAGTGCTAAGACCTGTTCAGCTCTTATGCGAGCATCAGGAAAACAAACACTGTGAAGTAAAAACTACAATCGTAAACTTATTTGAACTCCGGACAGTTTTCGATCGCATTTATCGCAGAGTCACAAATAATAAACGGGTAATATCGGAAGCGAAGCAGAAAGCGCGTAATAATACATAGGTTTCCCTGCGGGAAAAATCCTCCAAGTCACTGTACTGCGTTTATCTCTTCGCGAACGTCGTAAAAATTTCTTGAGTAGTCATTTCTTGAGTATATACAGGGTGAACCAGTGTCTTGTTGGTAGACAGATCGAAAAATTTATCATGTGCTGTAACATGGTTCAGAGTCCTTCCAAATGATTCTAGTTTCTTTTTCTCTATAATTCGTTTAAATATTTGATAAGACATGTGCTTGAAGGATTAAGCGAGTCAATTTTTGAAGAGATCCGGCGTTATTAAAATAAAAATGCGTCGTAACCGGTTCTAATTGAGGACGATAAACAGTCGGGGTGAGTTCCCGTGAAAAATCTGCTCAAAGAAAAGTCGTTCGAGTATTCATAACGTAAGTCGTGTGAGGAAGAATAGTGTCCATGCGCGTGGGAATCGAAACGAGCACACAACGCGGAATTTTTCCGTTGGAAAATTTTTCTCGGGGGCGAGGAACGTCGAAGGGAGTTCGCAGAGGCTGGAAGGATATCGACGGAAGGTGAGTTCGCTCCGGGATCCCGAGGAGAGAGACTCTTCCTTCGGTTCGAGGGCCATCGAGACGATAAAAACAGGCTTCGGGACGATCAAAGAGAGCTCGTTAAATTAACGGGCTGTTTTCACGTGAAATTCATTTGAAACGCTTCTATCCGTATCCTTGAAACGCCTCTTCCACGGACCGTGAACACAAAAGACAGGCTCGAGAATCGCGTCTGTGCATTAAGCAACGACACTTGACGCGTAACCTAACCGATACGGTTGTAACGACAAACTGAGAAGTTGTCGCGAACTTCCTGAGCAAGAAATTCTCCGTTTAGAAAATAATCCGGAATGAATTGATTGGACTATGTTCCAGGGGTTGGTTTGTTGGTTCGCGACCAAAATTGTCGCTGCTATTAAACAAAAAAGTACTCTGAAACGGACACGTAAATTGGGAGTACTCTCGAGAGTAACTATCGACACAAACATTCAGATAAACACGTACCTTTGAGGATTACAAACGTTACAAATCTACAAAATAGTCGCCAATAAGTGGTGCGTTAAGAGAATTGGACTATGTTGCAACGGTTGCCTCGCCCCAGGCGTGTTTTACTGAATTTCGGCGAGTAACGATGTTAAGGAAAGCGAAACAAATCGTTTCATCGTTCGCATGGATCGCGGAAGCATGCGGGAGCCGGCGGCAGACATAAACGAGCCGCACGGCGCCGCGCAAACAAATTTTTGCGTTCGAATGAGAGCGACCAGGCGTGCAGTCGACCGCCCCCTTGAAAACGATTCTGCGTGCGTAAATACAGGTCCGGCCAGTGTGACCGAACCTCTATCGATCGAGCGATCGTTTCGCGAAAGGAACGAGCCAATATCCAGATGTTCGTTGTAGGACGCACTGCGGTATTTCATGTTATATCGCGCGAAATTGTTCACGCTTGATCGATCATCGTGGTATTGCCAGCGGGGAAAAATAAAGGGTTGAAATACGCGTCGTAAAAATCAGGGGTGGGCGTGAGGATGCGTGGGAGGCGTACCCCCTTGCCCGTAGCCTTGAATTCCGCTCCTCGGTTCCAATTGGGTCAAGAACGATTCGACGCGGCCGCATCACGTTGAAACGGTTCGGGCATCGAATGCATTTAATTACGCGCCGTGTAATGAGGAAAGAGTGGAGATGAAGTGGGAGCTCGAGTGAAATCCCGATCCGCGACCTTCGTCACGACTACCGTCATTATAATGAGCCACGTACGCGAACGTTTCTTCAAATTACATATTCGGATCGAGGCGAATATTGGTCACCTTGACACGATCTTCTCGATAATTTTACTGAATTCCAACTTCTGCTCCGACGGGATAATTAGTGCTTCGATCGGCAAGTGGAGAAGTCCGTCGTTAATGTAAATTAATATTTATGAAGCTCCAATCATCTCAATTGCCGTGTGATCAGAATATACGCGTTACCGACGCGCGATTGCAACAAAGAAACTCGACCGCGTCCTACGAAAATAGAAAATCCGATTTGAAACAGCAACTAATTCGCGTCGGCGAAACTTTTCGCAGGAGTATAGAGGATATTCGGGAAAATTTCAACAAAAGAGTCATATCGCTGGCGGGGCTGTATTTCTTGAACGTTCGCGCGAAATTCGCGGGCTTTATCCGTTTCAATTTCTTCAGGCCGTTTTCCACGCGAACAAGTTTGTTCCCGACGATTTCACGAGGATCTCTTCTGTTTCTTATCCCGTCTGAGATCTCGCTATTACGGACTCTCTCTCTCTCTCTCTCTCTCTCTCCCCGTCTCCTCCCTTTTTCGCAATTGAATAAGAATCTGCAGTGCGTAGACGTTCCCCGACGGCCAGAAACGATAAATTCGCCATTGAAGCGAGGTCGGCAGAAGTGGTGTACTCGGGAACTTGGCAGGCACCGGGCTCGTCTTCCGATCTTTCTCCTCTCTTCCCTTTCTACTGGCCTCTTTCCCGGCCTCTCGTTCAGAGCAGCCACGAGAGCACGAGACGAAAGGCAAATAGACTCTTCTGCTGTCGCGGCAAGGACGATTTTTCAAGAGCGTCATAGTCCCTGATTATCTTTGATCTTCGCCCCGCGGGGTTATCGAGGGCCGCGTCAGCTACTTCGATTCTGATTCATCTTCGCAAGAGCCTTCCGCTGTCACCGTGCATTTTGGCAGCCTACGCCTAGAGCAGCCCTAACTTTCCGCCTTGGCAACACGCTCTCTCTCTCTCCCTCTCTAACGGATACACCGAGCGAACGTGTTCAATCTTTTTTCATTTGTTGTCGATATAAGCTCACTGCGGGTCTTTGTGCATCGGTCACTCGACTGCGGATCTTCGTGCCAATTGACGGTTGCAGAGCCTCCTTCTCAATAATTACCTCCTTCGAAATTTTAGCGTTACAGCTAAGAAATGTGACTTGGTTTACAATAAGCTATATGTACAAAGTTATCTTATTCCACACATTCGGTCCATACCTTCTCTCATTCGTTTCTATGTCTCACACATTTATTCCTACCCTGTCCTACTCTTTTTCTTCTAATAATACTCCCAAAGGAAAGTTATCCGATTCTCTTATCCGAAATTGCAATGCATAAATGAGTTCCATTTCATCAATCCGATACATGAAACAAAATGTTGTAGATTTATATTCCAAATATGTATTTGTCAGCGATGGGTATTGCAATGTGTTTTACGACGCAAACGACTATGATACCGAATAACGTGAATTCATATTTTGTGCTCAAACGCGACTATTTGAATGAAATATTTGCATCGAGAATTTTGAAATATAGTTTAACTGTCCCCACTGTCCTGTAAATCAAATATTGTCAAATTTTGTGTGCTTAATTTTTTAAAAACGGCGTAGTGTAATATTTAAACTATTTCTCGCATACTATAATATATTGTTCGTGCGGTAGTAAGTGTATATGTAGTCAGATATACACGGTCTTTTTAGAACAATTTTGTGATCGCGTTATACGAGGGTTTACTAGGCTTTGAAATCCGATTACAGTACTCGTGAGAAGCACGTTGATATGCTATAAAATAGCGGACGATCAACTTGAACGTCGTTGCGAAATTAGTAGAACTGCACGGTCCGGCGGCCGGCGGATAAATATCGAGGGTGAAGCCCCCTCGCTGTCAAACAACGTCATTGGCGAATTCGAGAATATTTCGCTGTCATGGCTAACGTTCAGTCGGTGACACGATGGTTCGCCGTTTGACCGTGCACGCAGTCCTCGACGATCTAATATACTGGTATTTGAGTGGTCGGGGCCATTCCATTGTTCGATCATAGAATTCGACGATGGCCGACATCGCGCGTACCGTTAATAACATTGCGATCCGTCCTCGTTCCTGTACTCGTAACACATTAGATTACCACCGCTTTGCGGCCTATTTAATTAGTCCCGGTGCTTTGTGGACCCCGTGAACGCAAGCTCCGGCCGATCAAGCACACTTTTCGAAGCCGGCTCTCGATGCGGCCGTGTGTTTTCCGGAGCTTTGGAAGCACGAATCGTCCTCGACGTCGATGAGCTGTGTCAACTCTGCGCAATCGAGAATTTCCAGGTAGCTCGAACGATCGAACAATCCCATTCATGGCTACGCGATAAAGAATAGATTTTCATCGGTTAAACGTGCGCCGGTATTCGATTCACGCTCAAAAACTCTGCCCGATATTCACTTGATATCATTGGGTTCCCGCAAAACTAATTTTCTTCTTTGATGCGAATGATCCTTAATGCGATTTAATGCAAAGGAAAGATTTAAAAGATATACATGTATAAATATATTAAAAAAAAACCTCGAGTGTGTTCGATACATAGACAATAATAATCGTGAATTAAAGAATTTGGAACCTGTCAGTATGAGTCCCATAATTCGTCAAGTTCAATAGGAACAGCGGACACGAGACTCTTGACAGAGTCAATGTTAGAACAGTTGAATTAGAGATTGTCAACGAACCAGCAGGATTGGGTACATACAATTTCGAGTGGGCGTTGGACACGGAAGTCGATAGCGATAACAAAGTAGGTTTATGGAGAACACGACAGATTCAACGACAGTCTGATAGAAATCAATAGATAACGTCGACGGACACTGGACACATCATCCGACCTCTGAATTCCAGATATTAAGGAGGCAAAAGAAGGCAACTAGCCGCGTTAGCACAGGTTCGTTTTTACTTCAACAGATCCAATGGTTTCCAAGTGTGTTTCTAGTTCAGGCTCTATCTAAAAGCTATTGTACACATACTGTCACTGTTGGCTTTTATTGACCCAGTGGTGCCTCTATCGGCTTCCGCAAGTTTGCTGTGTCCTCTGAGAGGTTCTGGTCTTGTACGAATCGACTTTCTCGAGTCAGTTGACGTCTTTATCAGCTTTTGTTGGTACGGTTCTGCATCTATCGGTTTCTATAGGTCAGTTATTGGTCTGAGAGAATCTATAATTCTGATACCGTCTTTGACGCCGTCTATAATATTCTCTGTAGCAAGTTCCATTGCATGTAGGACCTCAGAAGTTTAGTACTTGTTTGCTGACGTGTATTGATTAGCGCGCTGCCGATGATGTCAATTTATGATCATGTCTAAGTGGTCCATCTATGACAAGAGCCGCACGTTTGTTTTCTAACGAATGAATTAATTGCTCGTGTTACTGCCTATTTCATTCATTCCCTTGTACGTTGAATGTTCGTTGGCAAATTGTCATCAATTTTCGTCGTAGACACTACGTTGGGAATTTGTAGAAAAAATCAGCAACCACATCCCAACCAACTCCTAACCGTAGGCCACCCATAAACGTTACTAGGGCTGTGTTTCTTTGTCTTTCTAACATGCTAGACGCAAGACCCAACAATTGATTTGTTGCAAAATTTCCTCCAGTCCTGTGCGTCTAATGGAAAAGTCTTGGAACGTTCTCTGATGTATCGCGTTAGGAATTATCGTGTTTGCAGAGCTGCGAACGGTGGCTATTGTGCAACAGCCGCGCCTTTCGAGGGCGCATTCACGACGAGAAGTTGTGAATAAAGGCTATTCAGCGAGGTTACGCGATTCGGCGGCCGCAAAGCAGGTTATGCAACGACGGGACAGGGTGAGTACGTGGGTGCTTCAGTTGCACGGAACACAGCCGAAAGCAGAGGAATCGTTTGTTTCGCGTTACGAAAACACGGGTGGCCTGCTAACGAACTTGCCCGGCCACGTCTTCCGTTCGTCAATGAAACGCGCGTTCTCGTTACCGCGGCCATCTTTCTTTTTTCGAATTGCAAATCGACCCGATTAAACCGTCGCCGTTTTACCGCGAGAGAAATAAAATGAAAACATTCTCCCCGCAGCGGAACACGAATAAACAACCGACACGCCGCGCCGGTGGATTTAAATTTTTATGAAAAAAATTCAATCCGCTGGAACTTCAGGCGTCTAGAACCGCATTCTGAACACGCCGAGTAAAATCCACGATAGAGTAATTTGACAACGTGTTTCCACCAGAAAAATGGAACGGAATGCAAACGTATTTCCCCCAGAATTTTCAATATTGTACGATCGTCGGATAACGAGACTCGCTCGTTTGTATAGGGTTTCCATTAACAGAAAATTCATTCTGCCCGGAGCGTCATCGCGCTTAATGATTCAATGAATCTCGTCTGCGCCGCGGTGCGTGACGTAACGTATAAATTATGGAGCTCAGTCACCGACCAGAGGGGGGTCGCATTAAAATTTTCATTATTCGAATTAATCGACCGACGTTATCTGCATTCGCCACGCGGACCAGCTTCCTTTTCCGCGATCCGATATTCAGTGGACGCAACATCTTGCGTCGACAGCGCACCGCTCGCCTCGTAACTGTTCCCCAGCCGCATGTGGAATGTTTTTCCAATAAAAACACCCGGTCCTTTCAAAGAAAAATGCTGCCTGCAATCTGCATCCCGGCTATCTGGTCCTCTATTCTTCCCTTAACTACTAGCCCGTGCCGATTTATTCAGTCACGCGTTCCAGACAACGTTCCCGTGAACTTCGTAAAAATTTCCTACGATGAATCAAACGGCCAAGTCTCCCTTGAATTGAAGAAGAAAATCGCACAGCGAGGACAAGCACAGGCGCACAACCGGTCGGTATAAATGCCACAGGCAAACACGGAGAAGGAAAGATCATATGAATAAACAATTTCGCAAGATTTCGGATATTGAAGCGGCCGCCGCTGCATCTGAATACTTTATTACGGCTTTTAAGCCGTAAGCCGTGGCCGAGGTAACGTTGTCGTTGCCCTAACATTTCTTGTTTACGCGCCAGACGGGTTTCCTCGTATTTTCTGCACTCGGCTGTACGAACGGAAATAAATAATGCAATAAAACGCGCTCGTACACTCTGTCTATTTCTCGGTGAGAGTTTCCCGGTGCATAATCATTTGTATCGGTAAACGGATGCTGGTAATTGGTAATTCATTTTTCCCGTTTTACCGATAATACTTCCCGGGGAGTAAATTTCAATGAGACACTACATTGTTTGCTCTATTCGCGCAGGAACCGACCGAGTTCTGTTTGCGCGAACCTCCATCTTGTCTTGGGTACACTTTGCGGAGGTTGTGAAAAACGGCCCGCGAAAGGAATATCCATTTTCAGTAAATTATTCAGATCAGTTCGACGAAGGCGTCGAAGATAAACTACCGTCAACAGAGAGCAACCACGATAATCTACCTGGCGGAATACGGCTACGCGATTAATCAATATCCGCTCAGGAGGTGAGCTGGTGGTTTTATCACGCGGAGAAAAAATTGCAGTCCGTTTGTTATGCGCTCTTTTCGAAGCAACTGCTGCGGCGATTTCAACGAGTTTGGGAGCAATTTTAAAATAACATTTTCTGAATCTGAAATCTGTTTCCAAATATACTAGATAAAATAGTTCCCTCAGCTGTAAGGGAAAGCTCACGAATATTTTCAATTATTCTGCAATTAGTGTATGATTGAACTGTATACTCTACTGTGCAAAAGAAAGCCGCACAGTAAGTTTTTAAAAAGGATACCGCTATTTAATTGAATGTGATAATTATACTGGGTGCTTCTTTCTCTTTTGCACAGTAGTGTATATCCGTGAGACCGACGTATTTCTAAAATTATTGCAGAAAGATAGAAATTTTTGTTTGCGATGCAGAAAATAGTTATTTTGTAAAAAGATCCACCACAGTCTTATCATGAGAATTATTCTGTAAACGCTCTTGCATTGTTAAAACCCTAACCAGTACATTTAATATCTCGGTCCAGAAATAAATTGTTGAATATGGTAAAATTTTGTGTGATATGGACTAGTCAACATTGTCTTGGGGCATTATTCGGCACTTTTATAGTTTAACTACCACGACAACGATTCAGATCGGAACACGCAATTATACGCAATAGTACCTCGGCGAATGATAGAGCAACACGATACTTGCGATCCATGTGGAAGATGATCTACGTAGAATCCGAGGCCTGTTGCCAAATCGATGGTTGCGGGTTACGTCTCGACTTCTGTTCCGTGGACAGACGTACGCTAGCACAGACCACAGGTTTGGACATTGCATCGCGTTATATTATGCCCCAGTGACGTGACTACATATCCATCTTTCGTTCTACCGAAGCATGTCAAGTGATTGCGCGCATCGCGTATATGGTGATCAGACCGCAGATTTTATACATTTATGGAATAAATAGGTACGTACGATGTAAAGCAGTGGATGTATTAAAAAGATTTAAGGACAGCAGTGTATTAGTTCCAGCTTAATAAGATAATTATAAAAAGTAAGAAATTCCTATTCGGCTCCTGTGGCTTGCAGTATACACACACGACTGTGTACTTTCATAGAAAAGCATAAAACATCAAATAAGAACACAGTAAGTTTTGAAAAAGGATTTCGCTGTTTAATTGACTAGTTCTGAGAATATGTGTTATTGTGGATTATCTAATACTTTAAATGCACTAACTCGATCATTGTACAATACAATTTCTATATAAAGATATTGTTTGTCATTATATCTAATAATTATATTGGGTGCTTCTTTCTTTTGCACAGTAGTGTATGCAAACGGGTTCACGAGATCAGCAGTATCGTTCCAGGTAATCAATAGACTGCGGATCTTTATGCAAAATAAAAATTTTCGTCATTAATTAGAAGACATAGGAGCCAAGTAGTAATTTATTCCTCTCTTTAATAGATTTATTAGATTGTAAGAAATGTATCGACACTCTAAAATTGTTGTAATCTTTTTAACGTTTGAAATTACACGAACTCATTTTTGCCACAGATGCATAAAATTCGCAGTGTAGTAATCAAAGTCCGATTTGGTCGAATAGACCCGCATTGTTTACACAATACCTCTGCGAGTGTTTAATTGAGCTAGTAGCAATAATGGTATTTCTAAGGACGTTAAAGGGCATTGTTACGTGTACATACGTCAGGAGCAGGATGATACGGATCGCCTTGTTGCCAGCTATCTAGCTATCTAGCTATCGGTAGCGTTTGACGTAACATCGAACGCCTATAAACAACCGCCTGCTCCGGCTGATATTTCTGATTAGATATAGGAGGATCCTAATACCGGGTATCGGAATGGCAGCAGAGCTACTCGGCCGGTCCCTAATGGTACCACGTCGAACCGTCTGGTACCGAGTCGGATAAACTTCGATCGTATCTCTCGAGTTAAACGGTGTTCCCGTGGAGCCTCCTCGTTTCGTGCACGGATCCGTAAGCATAGTATATCGCGCACGGCTGTAGGTTAAAGCACCTATAACGAGGCTTAGAAATGGTCCCGAACGTCTTCCGCGTTCATCGAGCATGGAAACTTCCCTCCGGTGAACTTCGTGGCCGTGTGCTCTTTTCAAATTCTGGCGCATATGCGATTCTGCGGTCGACATCCTTGCTAAAGTAGCTGCAGCTTAGACGTTCGATCTTCTTAATAAAATAAGCCATAGATTCTATCCGGCAGCACTACCGACTCCCTGGGACTCCATTCCTGCCTCACTACGGTGCAATCGAACCGGCATAGGTCGTCGTATCGTTAGATCTCTAGTTACCATAATTATTAATTATGCTTCTTGTAAACCAAGTCCCATTTCTTAGCCGTGAGGCTGAAATAAAGTATATTTGGAACGACATTTTCCTTGTACGCGAACAATAGGTAGCTTGACGTAGTTTCAAAATTATTTATCTTTTGATAAAAGTCCTATCGGCTAAAACAAAAGGTCGAAAATAGTTCACTTTGAGACCGTTAATCATTCATTTATTTTGACGAGAATCATCGAAAATTTAAGAAACGTTTACGTTTAATAAAATACATTTATCGGTAACCAGGCTTTCTTTAATACCTCAAAGGCGATTTGTGGAAACAGTACGAACGATGTACAGTTAAACATCAACGAGGTCATCTATGCATTCGAAATGCGTAGACGTGCATGGGACAGTTATGTTTCACACAGAATAAATTATCTGTGGAACAAGGATTCGCGTGATTCGAAAAGGGAATCAAAAGCTGCGAACGTGGAGCTTTTTACGTGAGCTTGAAAACTCACCTGTGCAGACACGAAGTTCGGGTGCACTTCAATCAGCATTGACAACGTACGCGGGAGCTCGGAGTGTGCCCTTTCCGGGCGGACGAGCCCGTGTGCGTTAAATTAGTCGCGTTTATTAAAAACGTTTGTATTTACGGTGGCCGACGGCGTGGCGGTCCACAGGCTGCAGCCAATAGCATTGTTATGCTAAATGCTTTAATCAAGAGTCGGCGCGTGGCTGTTTGCCGCCCTCTCGACTGGTATAACTAATCGCGCGATATCCAATACACTGCCAATGAGTGCTCTGCCGTTGCGCGGCATTGAAAAACTGGATCGGCGGAATTCCGTCGCACTGGGCCACGGCGAAAGCATCGTAAACTTCGAACAATTCTGTGTAATAAATTATCGAGCATAGAAACCCGTGATTTCGTCCTCAATTATTTCCGAATATTTTAACAAAAATTCCTGAAATGTACAAAGGAATATACAAATCCATTGTTTGATTTGGATCTGCATTCGAGCAGTAATTATTTTTTGAAAACGTTCTTTCTGTTATACAGACTGTGGTTGGCTGTGGAAGTAACCAGTTGTAATTACTAGACTGCGGATCTTTATTCAAAGTAAAAATGTTTGCGTTGATTGCAAGACACAGGAGCGAAATCAAAATTTCTTTTTTCTTTGAATTATCTAATTAAGCTGAAACCAATACGCTGATGACTTTAAATCTTTTTAATATGTCATAAATGCATCAAATCCGCAGTCTAGTAATTGGAACACTCTTTTCATTTTAATATAACATCAAAACAATCTCCATACAGCTTTCAAAACGTGGAAGTGGAATAGAAATGCTAATTCTCCGTTAGCTAAAGAAAACGCGGAAACAATCCGTCTCGGTGTTGTTCCCCAAAAGAAGTTTCGGGTCTGCAAACGACGGAAATTGGTTCAACTACAAACGTTCGGCTGCGACGAAAATGCAAACATACCGATGCAAACGCTCGTGCGAGCATGCTTCCCCAAGTGCACAGTGCGCAAATATGTAATTCGGCGGCGGATTTCGCGATGAATATCGAGCTGCTACCCGACAAATATACTTTTACAATACCACAATCGAGCCATTATACGGGCCACTGAATACTTTAGGTACGCGTCGGTCGGCGCGCCGCTCGGTGTACTTGACGGCGCGTAAAAATTTCAGGTTTGCATTAACGCGCTCGTCGATAATCGTTTGTTTTACGCGGGCCTGCCACGTCGATTGCGAGCCGACGCGACGGAAGTTGACCTATGTGCTGGTCACCCAGCCAATTGAAATTATTGTGTTTTAATCGGATGGTTATCGGAAACCGTTTTATAAGTAACAATGCGCAGCCCCGGATTATCGCATCGATCGGCCAACCTGCAAATGACTCCTCTGAAAGACAATTCTGCATCATATTTGGCTACTATCGAAATTGTTTATAAAATAATAGTTAACACCGGAAGAGTATGTACCTGCTGAAATTTTTTTGCGAGATTTTTTTCAAGCCGCCCCCTAAAATTGGGTTATTGAGTAAAAATATTTAATAAAAAAAAATGTTTAATATACATAGCACGTTTTTAAGACGAACTAAAAAGAATAAAATAAGTTTTCCTAGCCCCATACAGATAGTCCTGAAAATTCATGATTGTGAATTTTGAATAGCTGTGAAAATACTTGTAAGATCTGAAACGAAAAACGTGGGCCGCATGCAATAGAATATGAATTGTTGTGTGAGTTTTCTCAACGGCAGCTACCCTCTACATTCCTTTCTATTATCTTGCGCCCTATTAATATTTTTGGAAGTATAAAATATTTAACTTGAATTTTCAGCGTACTCTTCACATTTAATACGCAACGTCTTCTCTACGTCCGATTGATTTAAAATTTTGGATGTATCATTTTTTCATGAAATGGAAATGAATGAAAAATAAGATTCACCTTACGGAAGACTGACAAGGAGGAAAACGAAGCGACGAGTCAACGGAGTAACAGCGCCTGGGAATATTGGCTGCCATAAAGCCGTGATATCTATCTCGTTTGGTGCAATTTTCGGGGAAAATTAGGAGGCCCAGATGGTGTTGGAGGACGGAGGGTAGCGGCGAGCCATCCAGAATTTTTGCATGTAGATTGGTAGGCAACTCCGCGAGAAGTGTGGAAGAAGCGGCAGGCAATTTCGAGTTGGGGTAGATGTATGTCCCGGCGATAAAAGTAATGAGATCCATTATAACGAGGTAAGCTGCTGCCCGTAAGGGAAGTATCTATCCGTTTGTCTAGTAGACTCTCTCCGTCTCTATCCGCACCCTCTTTCGGCACCCATGAAACGAGCTATCTCGTCAGAGGGGTCCTAATCGCAGATTGCCCTAAGTAAATTACTCGGAATAGAAGGCCCGTCTACGAACGATAATGGTCTACGATCTGACAAAACATGCAATTGAAAACGAAAAAGTTCCAGCATATTAGGTTCCCCCATAAAGTCTCTTCCGCAATATGCACGTTTAATATTTTAGATAATAAACCTCGAAAAAACTGTTCTTTTATTAATGAATAGACTGCGGATTTTATGCATTTAACACAAAGATGGATAGGCACAATTTAAAGCAGTGAACATATTAAAGAGATTTAAAGACATCATTGTATTGGTTTCAGCTTCATTAGATAATTAAAAGGAGAAAGAAATTTTTATTTCGCTCCTCTGTCATGCAATCAATGGAAACATTTTTTACTTTGCATAAAAATCCACAGTCTAGTAATGAATAATGTATAATTAACGGAGACATGAATACGGACCAGATTTTTGCGATTCTGGCCAACTGTGCCCCCTTCACTCGAATCATAGAATATGGAAAAGTTGATCACGGAAAGTCGCGTAATAAAATTGGAATATTTTTTTCTCCGTTCCCTACCATCCGTCCGAGCGGAAATTTTTATCGTTCCCCCTTCTCCTCCGCCCGGCACTTCCGATAGAAAAAAAAAAAATAACACGTAAGCTTCCCGGTGGAAATTTTTACGAGCGAACCGTCAAGTTGGAGACATTCCGTATCCCGCCGCGGAGGGAAAGGAATCCCCACCTGATTGTAGTTTATCGGGCCGGAAATATATCAAGAAATATTTGAACGTCTTCGAGGAATACGCGGTGTCCCACTTGAATTCCGGACACGGGGAGGATTTCTCCGCAACGATTTTCGTTTCGATTCGGCGATTAATTGTTTGTGCAAACACTGTGCAAACTTTTTCTTGTTTGTTTCTTTCGGATGTGCAGAGACAAGTTTATCGGACAGCAACCAGAGAATTTGTAAATTCCTTGGCAAAGGATACGGAATTTCAATAATTTATTTCTGACCAGCTTCTGGGTCTACAGTTTTTCCAGATTCGCTTGGGAGCATGGCTGAAATTCGTGATGCTCGATGACCTGTATGTTAATCCGACCCATTTCCAGCCTACATGCGAAGTTCTCGGTTTAGCCGTCTGCTGGTATTCGAATCATTGGATGACAATCAAAGATACTCCTGACCCAGATTATTTCGATGCAACAACAGCGCGAACTGTAGGATGCAAGATTTGTTTTGTGTCGGATCTATATCCGAGTGAAATATTAGTTCGTTTAAAGATTAAATAAGAATGAAAAAGTAGTAAAAGTTTTCGCAGAAAATAATTATTAAAATAATTTTCTTACTTTTTCTATCCTCCGATACATAAATGTTCAAGTACCAAATATTTCATTTCCGGGAGAATCGCGCACTTAAGACAAGCTCGAAAAATTCCGAAGCGTCTATCCGGTGCTAAGACAGCAGCAAAAACTGAGCGTGACATAATCCCGGGCATAAATGGGTAGAACAAGTCGGCGAACAGCTGGCGAGACACGAGAGGTCCGAGTTTTCGACGATTCCCAGGTAAGTCAAGTTGATCGCCGGCGTCATAATTTTCTCCTCGATTTTATCATGTCTGAAACCCGGCTGAACGTATGTCGGAAGATCTGCCAATGCGCCTTAATGAAATTCCTGGCGTTCCGGGGGGCCGTCCATAAATTGCGCGGCTTAATTAGATCAAAAGCAGCGTTGTCTCGCGGAAGAAGTGTTTTACAGGACGTCGTCGGTCACGGCGTTGCGCGAATAAATTCCGATGATAAAAGCAAACGGGAATGCCGCGTTGCGTATCGAAGAAATATATCTAACGCGTTGCGAGAACGAGAGGGACGGAATTCAGTTTCTACGAAATCAGAAAATGGCTGCTCCCAGGACCCCCGTAAAAGAATAAACGTCCCGCCGGAATTTGTAGGGTCTACGTGCAGTCGTTACCGTATCGTTGCGTTGAATAAATTCGAAGAACAGCTCGAATTCCCCGCATATTTCGAACCTAAATCGATCGGTGTACCTTGTTACGAGGATTTCTCCGCCTCGCGGAATGAAACGTTGAATTTTTCAGTGTCTTCTCCATTAGGAAATTGATTTAGCTCGATCGCGTTATTGGATTCGACGTCTCGAATCATTTCGAAATCCCCGGCTATATTCTTGATAAAGTCATCCCCAATCAGAATCGCGAATAGCGCTCCCCCGCGTGTCGGATTTAATTCGGTGCACCACCTCGGAACGAAATAACTTGCGGTCGGCTTCGACTCTGATCTGATTTAATCAGCCGAGTGAGGCTTGTTTATCGTTAAATCATGAACGCCTGTCGATAAAGGTTTACGATGCTCCGGCAAGTTGAACCTGACAAATACTGCGCGCCCGATGTTAACCGAGAACAACTGGTATTGATTTTGGTGGGAACACAATGAACTTTCAATATTCAATTGTAAGATGAAGTTCTTTGCTCTTAATAACAGAGATACACAACTGAACGATTCTGTAACAATTAAAGTTACCCAGGAGAGAACAAGTCGTTGTATCACGGGGAAAAATCGGTCATTTTTAAATTATACATTCCCATCTTCCCACCAAATGAACTATTCCCACGGCATGACCTGTACAATTCTTTAATTGCGACAGATTACTTAATCTTAAACTGCGTTAAATTCAAATACAAATCTCTGAGAGGTTATCTTGTAGACCAAGAAATGTCTAATTTTGTCAGCTTCTTAAAAAAGATAATATAAATTAGAAGAAATATATCACATAGTGGAATGCTCGAAGGATTCGTCTTTATTACAAAACAATTCGTAATAATCGGACTCCAATCATTCTCTAAAATCTAAAGCTAGAAATATCGCGCCTCGCTGTTCAAGAAAGTGAAAATTGCTTATTTAGCTGCCGTTCCTTGCAACTGATGCAGACTAATGATCGACTTCCGAAGTATGAATGAAATGTACAAACAGCAAATCATAGTCGGAAGCTGGAAACATCGACTCGTCGACGAGGATAGGTTGCATTGGCGAGAGATGCTGCGGATTCTTGCGCGAATAAACAATCTGCGGATTATTCCAAGGTTATTTGGAGGGGGTGCGACATTGTGCAAGAACGTTACGCATCCCGGATATCCGGGCGGCATGGAGCGACCGGGTTGATGCGTCCAAAGATGCACGCGATGCGGACACTTAGCATTCTCGTCTGGATGTTGGCCGGCTTGCGGCCAAGAGGGTCGACAGATTTTCCGAGGGCAACTGTGATTCGTTGGCGTGAAAATTCGAGGCGGGTAGTCGCGTTTTAAATTCGATCCCGACCTCGCGCGCCGCCCCGGTTGAATCGGATTAAGAGAACGGTGGCGAGAAAGGCGCGAGAATTGCTGTTACAAGAATTTGATCCCACTTTATGCGGAACCACGCTGGAGAAAAATAAATTCGGACCGGACCCTGCAGTTATTACATTCAGACAACACCGTTCCATTTCTGTGCGGTTCTTATTGGGTTATTGCTAGACAGCGGATTGTAATTAAACATTGGCTGTATTAACTGCGAGAGGGGTTCATTCTACTAGTATTTTCACTGTTTTATGTTTTATCTACCCATTCTTGTCATAAACGCAGAAACTCTAATTATATTACAGTTATTACTATACTGTGGAGTTTCGAATCACAAAATTGTCTGTGTTAATTGTGCGAGACATACAGGAGGTATATATATATAGATAAAAATTTATTTCATCTCATAATAATTTTAATGTATCGAGGGGAATGTTCATTCTGAGAAAAAGGAATTAATTTGTCCATTTATTAAAAGAACTGTCTGAATTCATTTTCATTAAACTGCAACGCCAGTGTGGTAGTAACAAGTAGACTTCACCTCGTACGTTATCGATTTTATAGACAGTATTCGTTTGATGTTAACTTCTGAGAGAACTTCTGCGAGTTCTGGATGGAAGTTAAGTGAATAGCTTGATAGATGAGTCAATTTCCGCTCGGAAAGTGTGAAAAATAAACAAGATTTAACGCAGCGTAGATAAAAGGACGTTAAGAATGGGTGAAGGGGAAGTATAGCGTAAAAAGTTCGTCTTTTTGCATCAGAATACCGGAATTATAAGTAGCGAATACTCCGTCTTGCAGGCACTACTTGGAGAGCACTCTAACTAGGACAGGAAAAGATTCCGTGTACGTCAAGTGATAGGGAGTTCCAAGGCGGAAAATCTCTAAAAACCGAGAAGAATTCCGAGCATATTTACCGAGCAGTGGGGGGTGGTAATAAGAATAAGCGTAACGGGGTTCAATATTTCCTCGGTCGGAAAATTGTCTGCACGCGAAAGGAATTTTAATTGGGCCTATTAATGGTAATGTCGTGGTGAAAATGAGCTCGGCTATGCCAAATCTCGCAGCGCGAATCGCCGACGTTTTTCCTGGTAAATCCTAAAAGAATTTCAGAAAGTAAATCTCCCTCTATACGACTAATAAAAAGTCGCTGAGAATTGACAATAATTTTTCGACTGATTAAATTGTGCGTTTAAGTAGTCGTTCTTACGAAACGGAGGGAAAGGTCACCCAACGAGGAATGCAGTATTCATAAAGACGGCGAATGAAGAATTATCCAAGTTGGTGGAACTGGTGCCGTGCGAGTAGAATCCTAATTGCGGTCATTAATAAAAACGTCTTGATAAAAATGGCCCTGGTTGAATCGAAAGGATGTCGTTCCTCGAACTTTAATGCCATACTTCATCGGAATAGCTAGATAAAAATAAGCTTGGTCACGATTAAAATTTCCCGGCCCAGAAACACCGAGCTCGCGGCGAATATAAAAATAAGTCACGTCGAAACGGTTGCCATTCCGGCCGCGGCTCGAAATTGTTATTAACAAAAGAGCACGCGGGGCTCAAAATAAGCTTTTCCTGGGGTCGACGGGGGGAGGTCGCCATTATCTCGGTTTTCGCAGGCTGTTAGCCGGAATGCTTATTCCACGGGAAATCTACGCATTCTACGTGATCCACGTTTTGAACGGTACGATCGTTTACCTCGGTTGCAGCCTCATTCCCTAATAATCGTCAAGCTTAATTAAGCTTTCACCTGGATTCCTTTTCTTGCTACCACGTTGCCGGCGTACGAACGAAACTCGTTTATTTTTCTGTTTTGGAATCGCCAGGAAATTAGGTTACACGCGCACAGCTACACTTCTATTATCCCCGTTTGAAAATAATCCACGAACTTTCGAGATTAGACGCACAAGCTCGGCTTTGGATTAATTTCGTCGAACTTTGCTGTGTGCTCGCGATCAGCGTACCAACAGCTAAAAGCGATGCTAAGTGTTCCCGTGTTTTCCGCGTCGCAAATTCCACGCGGATCGAGCGGAGACGATCAACAATCCAATTGTTCTGTACCACCGTTCGAAACTGAAAAAGCTTTATTCGCTCAGTTTTTACGATCGGACATGGTAAAAGACAATTATCTAATTCAAATTACCTCGCAAAACCGAGTACGCCGATCCGTCTACGACCTATTGCTATTTCTCAACTAATATAATGCATAAATATGCTATTTTTGTTGTAACTAGACTGCGGATCTTTACGCAAAATAAAAATTTTCCACACCGATTGCAAGAAATAGAAACTAAATTGAATGTTACTTCTTCCCGTAATGATCTGAACAGAGGAGAAATTATGTATTGACACACACACACACATCTTCAATTTAAAAAACTTTTCAAGAACTTCGATTTTTCATATACTCAATTTTTCTGTAAATGCATAAAGATTCGCGGTCTAGTTGTAACATACACTACTTCCGTGGACTGTCGAAACGTGTACGAAAACTATGGTTTTTCTGGGGAGAAAAGAAAGTCCCGCGCTTCTTGCGGGTCTCAATTATCGGGAAACGGGACAGCCGGGGAAAATGTACATGCGATTGCTATAAGCACCCACCAGCTGTGGCCAGCGGACCGTGAGGTAGACTTTGGCGCGGCCAAAGAGCCGCAATCTTCGTAATCTCCTCAGCTTCTTATCGTTAAAGCCCATCCCCATGAAGACGGGCGCCACACGTGATCCGCATTGGCACTCCAGGTTGCTAACCGATTATTTTCTACCACGACAACACACCAGCTCATCCAACAGAGTTCCGGGGACCTGCTGTCACTCGACAGAAGTCCCCTTCTTGATTCTCGATGATGGATTTCCTCACTTTTGACGATCACGTGGACCGTGCTCTTCGAGAACGTTTCGTCGCGCTCAACTCACTGGGCCGCCCTAAATTTCACGATATCATTTATTCAGTGACGTTTGGTACCCGAAGAAGTACGCTACTTTTTAAAGGATAATTCTTGGATCTTCGGGGGGTCGAACTAAAAGTTTGCTTCGAGAAGCCTACAAATTTTGTAACGCGTGAATTTTGTAGGAAGCATTTCAGATAGTAGCAGAAATTCAACCACGTGACATCTTCGGGAGTGTCAACTTCAACGATCCAGTCTAGAGAATGTTGCAATTTTCTAGCGATTTCATCGAATGACAGTTTGAGCTACGGTTCCACAAAGGATTTTCGGTTCTATTGTGCGAAACGCTCGGCGTAGACGTGCAATTTTCTTTCGGCGAGACCCGCGGATGGCGACACACCGTCACGTGACATCAAAGGATCGTTAGACAGATTTTCGACCTTGGAATCGCGAATCAGCCCGCGGCGATCGCGGTTCCCGGTAGTGCCTGGTACCCGCGCAATCGTGACGCATATTATCTGCACGATGTCGTCTGCTGAATAAACGTCGAACACGCTCTTCGCGCTCGCACGACATTGCTTTTCCGAATACGTCTCGTAAACATGCAGCAAAAGCGTATTCATTGCACCGCCGAGGACGACTACGATTTTTGACGTGAACACCCGATTCTTTTAACGTCGAAGAGTATGCAAAATTCAAGAGGCTGTCGAGCACGAGGAAGCGACAGTTCCCGACAGTGGACTCAACGGAGAGACCAGGTCTTTGGTGGCTGTCCGTTTCCATTCCCGATTTCCCGCGATCAACGCGAGAACCAGAATCCACTGTAGAAGCTGCATTATTCAAGACGCTCGAGGACGCCGAGCGCGAGAGGACGTCGCTTTCTTTTTCCTTCCGTCCGTCCCCCCGCCGCATGCATCGATTAACGCGCTGAGTGCCGCGAGAATTCGCGCGATCATAAGGTACACTCAACCCTCCTGTAACGCGGTTCATTCGGCCCGTGTTGTATCGAAACCGCTTTAACCCCCTGCACTGTAAAATCGAGTCAGAGTCGTGTTAAAGTACTACTATAAGCATATCGTGTTGTAGCAATTTTATCAAAACCGTGTTCCAGAGTGTTTCAGAGTATCGTGTTACAAGAGTGTTGAGTGCGTTATCATTTTTCATTGAAATCCTGATCCAGCTCTAGTTTCGCTAGAGGTCTGGGAGTTCTGATTATTTATTAAGCACCTGACACGTTTCCCTAGCATTAAATGATATTCTCAGGAATATTGATACATAATAATTGGCGGTTTTCACTTCACTCTAGCATCCAATCGACGAGAATATCCAAGAAATTTCGATTCGATGGTATTTATCCTCAACGCGAAACAATTCTACATCGCCGGTTGTAAGTTCCGGCGGCACTCAGCGTGTCAATTGTCCAAGGTCTGAGTTAGGTCTGGGACCTCTGGTTCGTCGGCTAGGCGCCTTCGTTTCCTTCGACGAAACGTTCCGAGAGCTTTGCTCCTCGCGCTGAGGAGGTTGTACAGGTGTTTCGAGGAACTGCACTACACGGTTGTTGCGAGTCGCACGGTGTGTCGCAGGGCAACGTGGGCCGAAGGACCGATGGGGTCGCGAGGCCACAGGATCCCACAAGGCAGGAACAGATCCCGCGGGTTTGGATCCGCGCGAATGACTGCCAGCGCTTTCGCTCGGCGGGCCATGGGGTGCCGAGGGATGCTGCCAGCTGGATTGGACGGCGCAAGATCTACCCCCACACGCGATCCACGGCCGCCCTCCTCCGACGAACGCCACCCCCGCAACCCTCCTCTGAAACGGGAGCCAGACGTATCTCCGGCGCAACCCTCTCTTTCTCTTTCTCGTTCTCTGCCTTCTCCAGCCTCCTTTTCGTACCAAACAACTTGATTCCCGCTATGGGAAAAATCATCACCTTCAGATACGAAAAACCCGGCAGTTTCCTGTCCACGCGTAATTTTTAATTTTTCCAACGAATTTCAACTTTTTTTATGCTACCAATACAATTAAACATGTTTACAGAATCTTTTGCTGCGTGTGTAAAGAACAATTCAAGTTAAAGTTGAAAATATGTTTTTTTTTTTCAAAGCCATGTTCCTCAAAAACTGTGCGTATAGGAGAAAAATTAAGGACAGATTCGGAATCAGCGTAAAAAACTCTCCATAAGAAGGACCCAACAGTATATTGCGAACAAATTTGGTGTTGGACAGTGTAATTTGCTAATCAGCTTTCAGAAGCTTAATCCCTTGGAAGTCTCGATCCTAGCACTTTGAATGATCTTACGGCGCGAGATCTACTCCCTCGCGTGATCCTCGACCGCCCTCTTCCGACGAACGCCACCCCCGCAACTCTTCGGGAATAGGAGCCAGACGTACCTCCGGCGCAACCGTCTTTCTCTCTTTCTTCTTGGTCTTCCTTTCCCTTCCAAACAACTTGATGCCCACTATGGGAAAAATCATCCCCCTCGGCTTCGGCTCAGACGCGAAAGACGTGGCAAGCTGCGCTTGCCGTAGGCCATGGGAACCGGATATTACGACGCCAATGAATATTTGAGTAGGCCTCGCGTTAGGCGTTCGCCAGCAGACCCAACGGACGATATTAACGTTCTACGATCCAGACACGGGAACGATGGGGCGGAACAGCGGGGTGCTTATACTCGTTCGCCATTTAGCGATGTCTGTAGTAATTTGTTATGGGAACCAGATAGGTGATAGCATAGTGGTCAATTTGCTTGTCTTTGTTGGTTGTACGGTAGTCGTTTAGGGGAGAGTAGTGTTAGGGGTTGCCCGATCTAGAGAATGTTTGTTGCAATTAGTGGAAACAATTTTTGTTAAAACATAGATTAACGAAATTAATTAAATTCCACGAATAACAATTTTTTTTCCCCATTTTAATGCACATTTTTTAACAAGCTGTGCGAAGGCGTTCGTTCGAACGTGTGGTTTGGATCGTTATTGGATGAGGCGCTTGATTTATCCTTCCGTCGACTGGGAGATTTTTTATGGTCGGCGGATTGGTTTATCGATGGTATTGTGTGGTTTAGTCCGTCGCAGGATAAGGCGATTGATTTATTTTTATATTTCCGGCGACTGTGTGAATCACGCTTTTGCCGGTCTGTAGATTGTAAATTGGATCTTGTGTCTCTGTGATGATGCTCTCGTCGCTGCAGCATTTAGTTGAAGTTGTCGGCGAGATTTTTTATTGTTTTATTTCTCGGGAAGGATTAAAACCTGTGTCCATGCTACGTGGATAAAAATCGATTATCTCGAAACTATTGCGCAAACGTTTCTGTATGGAAATTGAATGGTACGAGGGGACGAACCTTTTTGCGGAGACGAATTATTTTCTGTATTGATTCAAGAGATGCGAGGGATCCAGTTCCATTTTATTATATACAGCGCTGTGAATAATTATAAGCTCAACCATATTTTTATGTTTTCCATAGTACTGAAACAACAATTGACGAAACCGTTTATGCATTTTTATATTCTGAAACAAAACAAAAGTGAGCAAACAAAAAATTTCCTTTTCTCTTTTTAAAAACAAAATTGCATTTGTGTTCTTAAAATTGTGGTTTAAGCTGTGAACAAGTATAGACTCATTATTAATTTTAATATCTTTCTTCTTTAAGATGTCGTTTGGAATATCTGCCGAAGCAGATTTTATTCTTTTTTTATGTTCGACAATACTTTCTATTGGTGGCTTCTCCTGATCATAAACTTTCCTCGCAATACCCCATAGGTTTCCGATGGGGTTCAAATCAGGGCTCAATGCTGGTCATGGTAATAGCTCGACCCCGAACTCTTGAAATCACTTCTTTGTAGAGGATGCTGTGTGAATGGGAGCTTTATCTTGCTGGAGAATCGTTTTATCGTCTTCTGTTCATGTTATAAAAGGCAACAAATAGTAGTGTAACATCTGTCGATAACTAGCAGCATTCATTCTACCGTTTGCAAAAGCTATTTCACTTTTAAAATTGTCTTTAAAGGCAGCACAAACAGACATGATCCTTCTTTCCTTCCTCAAATCGTGTCAATAATAATTGAACCCGTCAGGCCAATCAAGATTAAACTTCTTTTTGTCGCTCCAGATCACATGTCTCCACATGCTATTTTTTTGAATGAATATTTCGGAAAATTTTAGTCTAGTGTCAATATGATGCTTTTGTAATTGCGGTTTTCGCAAACATTTCTGATATTTAAACCTTCCAGAATGTGAACCCACTTTCTTACAAGACTGGAATCACAATTCAAGTTAAATCGACTCATAGTTTTAGACGAAGAAGTTCCAGTTTTTTATGGTAACATAGAAAAGGTCGTACTATATCTCATCATAAATGTAGTAAAACTTACTCAGTGGATTCTTGGAAATAATAACGAAAAAATACAGGGAATAAGTGTGAGTTTACAATTATTCGCAGCACTGTAAATGGAATTATTTGTTCTCAGGACAAATTTCTCGATTCTATTTGGAATAAATACCTTAATAATCGCACACAAACACGTTGTACAAGTGCAAAACGTTGTACCTCGCCCAGGCCAGGGTACTGGAAATATTAATTGCGTTATGCTCTTTACGCAGTGTGCACAAATTTCGTAGCAATGTAATTGATAAATTAATTCGTATCCGACTTATTTTGTCCGCGTTAACGAGTTACACGTTTGCGCAATAAATGTCTGTTTTAATTAATTTTAAAACGGGAACACCAAACGGGGAATACGAACGATAATGTGCTCGAAATATTCGAGTGACGTGATAAATGCTTCCAGCGTCTTGGAAACGCTTTCACGATTTCCGATTGCAAACCGATCGGTGATCGTGGAATGCAGAGTCTGCGAGTAAATCTCAAAGAAGTGGGATGTCACGGTGCGTTAGGATCAAGCTGTTAACATTGGACCTTCGGCGACTGATATCTAATTCCCTCTCACGTGTTCGACCTCGAAGGGACGTTCAGGTACCCGTGGGTCAATAGCTCTCTCGTTGCTATCAAGCTTAGTCGGAGCAATCCCTTTGGAGGAACGAAGACGCCGAAGAAGAAGGAGAGAAATGGAAAGGGACGGAGATCGCGCTTGTCCAAAGAACTCCTCGGCTCATCTTCCTATTTCTGAGCAGCGCGCTGTCGGGCAGAACGGAAAAATAATCCGGCAGTTTTGCCTGACAGACCGTAAAAAACGCACTGCTGAAGATGTCAAAGCAGAAGGCGCTTCGGTATATTGTGTCCTCGGTGTGTGATAGCCGACGCAGACTCCCCTATGTTTTCTTACCACTTTAAGCTCGATTTTCAAATTTTATCTTGTCATTGCGAAACCATCGATAGGCTATTACCGAGTTTCCTCAACGGGACTTCGAAGGGGCTCGGTGTTTTCAAGGATGTTGCTAGATCTTCAAGGGAGGCTTCTAAAGCTCAACAACTATTTTGAAAGAATAGAGTAGAAAACGTGTCGCAACGTATTCAAAACCGAGAATATTTAAGGAAACTGTTCCCCTGAAATCGTGGGGTCGTTGACGTTTATTCTCCACTTTTGAACAAGTGTACACTGGTAAAATGTGGCTAATATTACTAGCAAAATCATAGCAGAACCAGCGAAGTTTAGAAGACAAATGAAATAACTCGTACGGCCCCAGTATGCAGTAAGTCAGGCTGGCTTGCATCAGAAGTTCCAAGTTTGCCCCGTCTTTCCTTTCAGTCTTCCTTCCCTTAAGGATTCTTCGTTATACTACTCGCGACACTAACGGTGATGTAGTGTACGAAACGCCTTATCGAGATTCTTTGTAAACACTCCGCGGATTTCGCCGAATTGTTAAGCTCCTTCTCAACCACAAACATGTCTATACTTCAATCGTCTAAACTTTAATTAAACTGCGGATTCTAGGCATTTATGACAAAATTGAAGTGAAATATGAAACAGTATCAATTCTAGGATGAATATCAAATTGTTCTTACAGTATTTTCTTTATTAAAACCATTAAGGAAACACATCTTTATTTATTAGATGTACAAATCGATTCATATTTTAATTCTTGAATTCGTGGATTATTTGCATTAATAAGAATTAATTTATTTATACACCTAACAACCTTACATTTTTGGATACAAGAGAACAGTGTAATTTCAAAAGCTCGCATAAATCTTCTCGGAATAATTGATCGTATACTGTACAATAGAGCAATCAATTCACCGGAAGTTGGTTTTTTCATGAACGTCCATCATTGTAGACTCACGAGCGATGAAGCTGTATCAATTTTCCCTCGATAATTAACAATATTCCGAAGAGTCGATCAGTCAATTGCAGTTCATTGGCTGCGAGCATTATTAATTTTTCATTGATCGTACCGTGGGGACCCTTCGATGGCAACGAAGCAATCGTAAATAATCGTGAAACGAGCAGCTAGCCAGGACGAAAATTCGTTCTCGCTGTGTTATATCTCTTTCCCGTCGTCCCTTCCTGTTTCCTCGGACCCGTTAACACCGAAACCCTTTCATCGGCTGACGTTTCGTTCGGACGGAAGTCTTTAACTCCGCACGTCTCGAAAACCTTTGGTCGGCCCTGATGACTGTACGAAGAAACGCGTCACTTTGCTATCTGAAAATGCATTGTGCATTACCGGGCAACCCAGCCAGCAGCCCCGCGAAAACGAAGCCACCCCGATGATGGGGGACCGGTCGAGGGGAAACGGAAAAATTCCTATGGCACTCGGTGAACGATTCGAGTGCACTCCGACGAGATCAAAGTCACTGCTGCGACCGTTCGCGTTCGCAAAAATAAAAGGCTACACGTAAGATCGTGGGTCTCGCGAGACTTTGGCTAGCGGATTCAGAGGTTCGTATCATACTTCGATGCGGACAACGAATTTCATAATTTCAGTTGCTACAAACTCCTAGGAATCCTTTGATAATCGAACAAGCCGCTGCGACAGGGAAGTAGCACTCCTATCGAATAACAAGAATTGACTAAAATTCATAAAGTCGTACAATAAATCTTGTTGTACATGGATTATTATAAGTTGATGGAACTTGATGAGCTATTGGATGATCTAAGTTTCATTGTATAACTTGAAATCAACTCTATCACGCGTCAAGTAAGAGGTCGAATTTTTTAAAATGAAGTATACTATATAACAAACAATGCATGTGCAAGTAGATAGAGAAGTATAATTGCCTCCTTATTGCTGCAAACCATATAGTTTCGCCAGGTTCGTCGAATGTTCTGCAGAGGTCGGTGCAGAAACAATTCTAACGCTATCACAGTTTCCTAACGAGCAAATTGATGAGCGGAACGTCTGCCAGCCACGATAACGCAGCCATTCGACACCGAGGTGCAAAATCGGTAGGGTTAAACTGATTTGTGTTCATTAACTCCGCGCGCGCGCGCGTATAAATCAATATTTTCGTGCGCCGCCACCGGCGGATAATGGATTTATCTGCTGGAAATCGATTAGTATATGCGCGTTCTGGTAAAACACAAAATAGCCTGTGTGTAACTTTCCTGTTACACGCGGGATCATAATCCTCCTCGATATCCTGGATACGCTTGATCCCGCGGATCCGATTAACGTTTTGGTGATGACAGAAAAATTAAACTCGAGTGAAAAAAAATTTCGGAAGAAATTGGAACCATTTCTGAATTTCTTCCTTTAATTAATTTTATAGTTAGAAAGTAAAATATTGGCACGTTTCAAGTTCTCGAATGTTTCTGCTAAATATTTATGTATAAAATTTTATGCATTTATGACAAAAATGAGCACGTACAATTTAAAGCAGCGGACATAGCAAAAAGATTTGAGGACACCGGTGTACTAGTTTCAGCTTAATAAGATGATTAAAAGAAGAGAGAATTTGTTATTTGGTTTCTGTGGCTTTTAATCGATGCAGACAATTTTTATTTTGCTTAAGGATCCGCAGTCTGGTAATAATATACAGGGTAACTGCACCAGTGAATAAACGCTTTTGTATATTTCAACAAATTTTAAGCCAGTTAGAATGTAGTGTTCATTGACTGGTATTTTTTATATTTTTTATTTAACGTTTAATAAAGAAAAATAATAATAATTTCATTTCATTTCTGTTCATTTATTTTTGACAAATGAAGTATAGGGAGCCATTTGACATATATGAGATTTCTTTAATTCACATTTTTTTTTTTAAATAAAAAGTTGTTACCCCAAATACATTTTCAACAAAGTGAATGGGATGGTTACTCTAGCCATCTTCAGACTGGCAATCCTATATTGACCACAAGCTATTTCCTAACACGAACGTAACCGAGTGTCATTTATTATGAACGATACAATAGCCACCGTTCCCTCAAGCAGCATCATTTCTAATGCACCTCCATCTATCCACAGTTTGAATAACAGTCGTTCCACAATTTCTATCCCTCTCGGCAAACCAGTGAACTGCGTGCAGCTTCAATTAACGTAGTACAAACGCTCTTCGAGCGGTACCAGCGTGAGTTTCGTTCTGAATTCTTGCCATCCGACGACATTACATTTCGCACAGAGACGTCCTCTCGCCCCTGCGAGCCACCCCCATTCGCTGTTGGTTTGCACAGCAGAACTGTTGACACGATCCCACTCCCCCCAACGACAGCAGTTTATGCCACAAATATTTGCCCGTATCTGTGCATGAAAGTTTACGGGCCTGGAGAATCGCTTCCAAGACCTTGATCTAAATTAGTCTATCGTCTGGCAAGTGTCCATATCGCCGACAAAAATACGCATAAATCTCAGCCGGCGCTCCCGTTTAGACGCCGCCTTAAATTCTGCACCCCCTGCTCCGCTCGCCGGAATCGGCAAACTCTGATTGGATGATTTCGAAACGATCCTTCCGCGAACTTTGGTATTAGCGCGTGGTTCGGTTCGGCTCGCAGCGGCGAGGCTACATTCATTTTTGCCACTCAAATCGACCGACAACCTGGAATTCACCGTGGAATTCAATAAACCTACTTGCCACGCGATATACCGCGCGCAGATTCGATGAACGACGCAAATCAAAGCCGCTCGGCAGAATTGTATTTCTATCGGGGACTCGCACTTTGTAATATAAATTTCGATAATAAGGTCAAACGATTCTCACCGGGTTGTCCTTTTTCGAGTACATTTCCAGCGAGCGTTCCGCGTCGAGAAAATACAATCAAATCTGCATAAATAATTACAGGACTTGCTTTGACGAACGTTTCGCGGAATTTTGAAACTCATTAACGGCCCGATAAATATTTTTCCGCAGTTCCTCTGCTCTTTGCGGATTGCTAGACTCGTCCTCTGAAATCGATCCTTGATATCGACCGATTGTGTGAATAAAATGTAGGCGGTCTGATATCGTATTTCATGCTTTTAGGTTGAAAGATAATCTACCAAAACTCCAAGTAGCTAACCGCTCATTTAAAGGGAAATACGAGGGTAAACACCCTAAACTTTATCCATTTTTCTCTCGGTTGTTAATCAAGTTATGAAGATGAAAAATAACAAGAATACTCGAATTTACGAATCCTACCCGCGTTGAATTCGCGAGATTATCAGGACTCGATTGGAAAAAGTTGTTGACAGTGTTTCGTATCGATTCTAAACACGTGTTTTGATGGTCGATGAACTGGTTTTGCGGCGTGCATGCACGTTCCAGAAACCGCGGTGCACAGCCAGCCTTGAAAATTCTCGGTGCGTTACGTTGGCCTGATTAGAAAGAATGGTGTGGCAGGTGCCGAAACGGTTGGCTAGCCGTGCCCGCAAAGAAGAAAGTAGATGTCGTAATTTCGGTCGAGGCTGATAAGAAACGCAGCGGGTGCTGCCGGTTATCCGGCGTTGCTAGGCTCTTTTCATTTCTCCTTTGAAACGAGATGGAATGCAATTGAACGTCGAATGGCCTCGATACGGCCGAAAACAATGTACACGGCTGTCGATATCGGGTCTGCCACGATACCGTATAGTTCCCAGCGGTGATCCTTCTTGCGGTTAAAGAGTAACTGGGGCTCTTTTGTTCGGATTCGTGTATAGAAAGTCAACGTCTAATTAAACCGTCCGTAAAAATTCGTGCCAAAAGAAGTTTGGCTGCGGTAAACTACGTTTCATGCAGATTCGCCCGTCGAGGTGAAATTAGCAGCTTAGAGTCTTTTAAACAACGAGTTCTGGACAGAACGAACGAATCCTGGATGTTCTCGATCTGTTGAGATACGAGGTTAATAGATCCTCATAAATTTTCTGTTGGGCTCCCGTAAGCATCGGTTAATATCAAATTTGCAATTCATATCGGTTTCACAGCATTGTGGAGTAAGATGTAACGGGACACGTGATTAACAATTCTAATTAGCCTTACACCGTGGCAGACAACCCTAAACCCTTTCAAGAAGAATGATTACACCACCGAATTACAATTCCAGTTCGCTCTGTATAATTCTACAGTATGTGCTTTTCTACCCTCGAGTAGTCGGTGGAAGTTATCGCACGTATGTGTCGCATTCATGTCCAAAGGAATTCTGTTTTGGCACCTCGGGCAAGCCCAAAAGAAACTAAATAGAATAATGCACCACTTCATGAAACACGAATAAAAAGAAAATGTATCATTCAACCTCGATGCATTTTTAAAAACCGTTTCAAGTCACTTCTTTCTCTTTTCTCATTTCTTGTAAAACACAACATTAGTCGTCCTTTGAAGTTCCTTTCGCCGCGCCACTTTCTTTATATTTTCCTTTGCTGCGACGGAACTAATTTAGCCTCGTAGGGCCACCGTCTCGCGCGTCTTTTTACTTAATTCTAATTAGTGCTTTGTGCTTTGTTGTCCGTTTCAGCTGCGTTTGCTGCTCCTTTACAGAAGCGAAAAATTCGCATTAGAGATTCTCGAGAAACTTCCGGAATTCTTCCCCTAACAGTGTACTAAACAATGTCGTACAGTACTTACTTTAATGCGACTGCGAGTGCCAGATGAACTTACCTGTAACAGAAAATGATGAAACGTAATTAGTATGCGACGAGGTACAGCGTCGCGATCAGAGTCGTGCGCTCCGTTTTACAGCAAGGCAAAAAAGTTTTCATATGGCGGACAGATCTTCGTGGATCGTCCGCTTTGTCGCGAAAACATCGCGGAGGAAATGAAACTGCCGAGTGCTCGGGGAAATTAAGAAAAAAGGAAGTAGGTCAGAATGTACAGGAGGTGTTTGTCAAGGCTTCCGTTCCTCCGACGTCGGACCGAGAAACGAAAAGGCCTAACGTCACAGTGCTCTCTCCTGCACGGTCGATCATGCGAAGCATCGTGTCAATCCACGCGACGCAGGATCGCGTCTTTCCTGTTCAAAACTCGACTCGAATGTTGCAGCAAGAAATCAATTTTTCGATATGAACCAAAACTACATTTCTACATATTCCTGTATTGTATACAATAATTACACTGCGGATCTTTATGCAAAATAAAAATGTTCTGCATGAATTTTAGAAAAAACAGGCCAATGAAGAAGTTCTTCCCTTCTTTAATAATTGTAGTGGCTTATAAATAATTCATTGGCGTTTGTAAGTTCTCTTCGCCTCTAATCTTTTTTCAATTGGACTTACCCATTTTTGTTATGAATGCATAAAATCCGCAGTCTAATAATAATTTTCTGAAAAAAATTCATGAAGACCTCTTTTACAGCTGTCACACTAGAAAATATATTTTTTAAACAGTAATTTTTTATACACTTTTTATATATCGTATATTTTGAGAAATTTCGGTGGGTATATGTACATGAGGCGCGACAAACAGCGATCTCGTAATGCTACATAATCAGAATTAATCGGCTATACATTACACAACCTGTTACGTTAACCTAAATGGGGCAACTCGCGCGATAAATACTCGTTGCGCTCGAATTTATTTTACTGCATCATTGCAGCCTCTTGTTACTGTATCGAGGCCTCGCTATACATTGAAAATTATACCTCGGGGACTCGTTGGTCTCCTAATAATTTAGGACCGGACAGTTAGGTTAGTTATTCACTGGATCGCGGTCGATTAACAGAGGACGTCGCCGAACTCGTTGATATCTGTTAATGGTTAAAAAATTCTTTTTTTATTGAGTGTTTCACATGCACCTGTTGAGGTTAAAAGTGACTACTGTTAAATCCGACCCTGCTACTAAATAGAAGAGATGAAGTGAAGATAACACGAGTAAGAAGAACCGAACCCAATATGTATACGCGAATCCTGCGACAGAATAAACTCAATCAAACACGTCCTGGTACAAAGTACAAAATGAAAAAATTCTTGAACGGGATCGATCTTCGATGAAATTACCACGAAAAATGGCCGCGACGCGGTTAGACCCGAGTCACCGAGCCTCGAAGGGGCGGGAGGAATACTCGAGGAGCTCCGAGATTGAAGGGAATCCCTTCTACCCGTGTCAGCCGTCAGACTCTTTGTTATTCGAGAGTTTCTCGAACCACTTTATGCGCTAGCTGATCCCATGTCAAGAGGATTACACCTGATTCCGTTCGGGGGATGCAATTCACTCGATTTTAGTGCCGTGAACTCGTTCGTTCGGGTCAGCCGCAAGGTGGATGTCAGATTTAGTTTTCCGCGGTGAACATAAAATCCATGGCGAGATTACGCCATTTTATTTAATTCGCAGGGCAGACCGTTCACTTTTCACCAGTCCCCGATAGCTATTTTGTCACCAGTTGACTACCAATTTCGTACCACGTTCAACCCGATTTGCAAACTTTTAGAGGCCATCAAATTTTCACTTGTAGTCTGTCGCACGGAGCATAAGTGCTTGGAAAAACGTGTAGAACCGGTTCCTGAGAAGCCTGCAGGCTTGTCGAGGCAGAAGCCAGCGCGATTAGAATAGTCCTCGGTCATCCGGAAGTGGCAGTGACCAAGCATCAATCGCCGTCGACTGATCGACTGGTAGGGATCGATGTCTTGTCGCTGACACTGCCGGCTCCATCAGTCTCCGTTGTCTGCAGGGAGCCCGAACGTGAATGATGAAAGGCGCGCAAAAAGCGAGGCAGATAAAAAACAGTTTCACGAATCGATTAGCAATTCCGTTGTCTTGACGAGCATGCCCCGGGACAGTCCGCGTTGTTCTCGGGCTACGGACAGAAACAAAGCTGCTGCCGGGTAAAGAATTTAAACGCCGGAATCGCATAATCTTTCTGTGCGTCGGACTTTCCAGGTCTCCTGAAGTTGCTTAAGAAAATACGGATCTCCCGGGAAAATTGGAGCAACTGTCCCGGCAAACGGGAAGAGCCTCGCTATGCGGGGATGTTTGAGCTCGAGCAGACAAAGTAAGTTACGATACACGGATAAGGTGCTTTTTTTAATAAACAGAGCCGGCGGATAGCGGACGCGGGAAATATATAGACGGTCGAATATCGACGCGCAACGGAATCGGCCGCGGCTTGAACGGAAAACTCGGCTGATTTACATTCCGGTGACATCGGGTTGAGCACGGACGTATTATCATAAAAGAATGGCGGTCGGTTTAGCTTTCCCGGAGGACATTATCGGCCACCTGCTGTTTCCCTGACTAGAACCAGACCTGCAGCCACGCCTACCTTTTATCCGCTCCGATGGGGAACGGAGGACTCGGCAGATCAGACGCTTCGACTGCGTCGGACTATAACTTTCCTCTCGCAAAGCTTTCGTGGCGGGCTTTCCCGCGAGCTTCGACAGAGCTGACCCATATTGACGACTGATCGCTGAATTGCTTTTTAACCCTTCGAGTCCTGACGGCACTTTGCGGCGCCCACTTATTTCAACGCGTTCGTCACTAGTGCTCGTTGTGTCGTACCTGCATTACTCTGCAGAAATTAACGCGTCGACTTCCACTTACCACCTATACATACGAGCTGTCTCAGAACGGCTGGTACAAATGGAAATGAGGTCTATTTGCAAGAATAATTAAGAACAAACAAATAATGATTGAGGTTCTACGTATTCGCTGTCGTGGGCCAAACATGTTTAGAACCTGGCTTGGACTTAGGATTATTACCTTACTGAAGCTTTCTGACATACTATGAAACGATGCCAACATTCAAAGATACTATTTTTAAGTGCAAAAAGCTTCGTCAGATACATGCGATATTCGTTCTATTTCTTTTTGGCTTATGCACGTTGTTGTATTTTTTTCGTCGTGTTTTTACGAGATCTCAATGTTTTTATATGTATCATCGCCCAGATGTAGGGCAGTCGGCGTGTTAAAATAATTATAAGCATTCGTGCAATAAAGTAACGTAAAAATTACTATTCAATTTTGGATAAATAATTCCATTGCCCATAAATTGATGATAGACTTGTCAACGTATCGAATTAATGATATGCGCTCACGAAATAGAGCAACGTAAAAATTAATATTCAATTCTGGATAAATAACTCCATCACCCAGATAGGAATAATATGGCCGTCAACGTGTTAAACGCGCTCGCGGAATAAAGAACTGTCTGTGACATCGGGTAATAAGCATCGCGGCCGTGTTGCGGCTATTGTTTCTCGATCTATAAACCAGGAAAGTTTGTATCCGCGGCTCTGCAATGTCCTGTAGAAGTTCCGAGAGTTCGAGGGGGGCTGTCGAAGGACGGATCCCACCCTCTTCTACTTAAAACCGTCCACAAATTTCAGCTCGACAGTGATTGGATCGGATGCATCTCGATGGACGTTCCCAATACTTCGTGCCGGCGATTTTTTTGCCGGCCGTGACTCTTTGAGGACGGGAGTAGGAAACTTTTTCCAGAGAATGAACGGGTCGACTTTGTAGCCGCCATTTATTCTCCTGGCATGTATAACGTGCCCCGCATTTCGCGTCACCGCCGATAGAAAAGTCGTAAAGATAGTACGGAGACGGCGCGGACCCTTTTTTCAATGTAACCGGACCAGCCTCGAAGGCATTACCGATAAGACTCGGCAACGTTTATAGCACTTTGTGCATAGCGAACGTCACCCTCGGGCCAGCTGAATTTTTTACGAACACGATGATTTACACTGCCCTGGAAACCGTGGATGGCAATCGCCGCCGAATTTTTTTCACACCGGGTACCCGACCGCCGATCCTTATTGCCGACCCAAAATTCAATCTTCATCATAAAATTTGATTTGAATCTTTTATCGAAGCAAGTAGTATAGGTCGGCGATTGTTCTGACATAGAGAAAGCACGAGGTGTGCGAAAGAAATATTAACCCTCGAATAGCGGATCTTTTTTACGAAGATGTAATTAGGACGTTGTTTCAATATAAATAATTTGTGTATAGAATTGCTGCTCTGAATATTCTCTTTTATTTTTATAAAGTATCATACTTCGAATGTATATTTCGAATGCGTACCGGGTGGCGACGAAGAGACTTTACAAGGAGGCAGCATAATCTTGGTCGTTCTAAAGATAGTTGAAAGGCTTCGGCGTACTTTGAGGCATAGAAATTTTGAGTGCGTTTCTTGAAGAAGCCTCGAAAGGACCGCCAGAAGCGAAACTCTGTTCAGCTATCTAGAAACTAGCTGGAAGTGATTTGCTATCATGGAAGACGCAACTATGCGTATAAATGTAGCAGCAATGAACTTCTCTACTTGACGTCTTCAATTTTAAAGAACCTTTCGCAAGTCATAACACAAAATCTGAAAATTTCGGTATTAAAAATCGAGACATTGTATTGTAGAATTAGTCTTACCCTCTGATTGGTAAAGGCGTTCGAGTCGGAGATGGAGAAGGTGTCGACGATGGAGTCGAATCGAACTAGTTTCTTCGGGTGATGTGGTTTCTTCGATCGCGGACAGAGCGAGCACATGGCTGAGTCCGTCGGTGTAGTTGGGGGCATATTCGACGAATATTCACGATTTTGTACGGTCTTCACAATTGGTTTACACTTTACACCCCGTATCGAAACCTTTTCTCACTGTTCTCTAGTTTCATTCGTCCAGCACGATTAAAACCACGAGATTCGTAAAAATATCCGTTGCTGTGTATACAATATTCTAAATGCTTGTTCCCACCTGTATGTTTCTGGTCAGTGCTAAAATACGAATCGGTAGGTCCGTTACGATAGGTTCCGAGTTATATTAATCTGTCTCCATTCCAACGCAATAAACGCAGCTTGTAAACGAGTTTATGGGCAGTGATTCTTCTTATTGTCTCACGTTCGCAGTCACAGGTTCGGTGGTCTGTCCGTATAAACGAGTCTTTCACTCAATCATTTGTCAACGGCGTGTTTATGGTGGCGCGATGAGTACGCAATTTAATTATCTTGATGTGTCCCCCTTTCGTGGCCTGGTTTCGGCTAACGCGAAACGTGTACACAGTTCGTGACTAATAAGTTAATGTGACGAGCTACATCGTAATAACAGCTGTTAGAATGGTATTGGATCGAGGAGAGTTTTAGGACAAAGCGCAGAGTTCATTTGCGTCGATGATTCGATATAATATAGTATGTATAAGTGAATTGAAAGGCAACGAAATAGAGTACGGCATTAGTCGACGAACCTTCGACCAAACAGTAAATATTTATCACTGAAAATAGGATGTGTAGAGTCCATTTTCTATAACCAACAGGATTTTAGAAAATCTGGAATTGAGTGGTCAGACATTTTTGGCGCCGTTGGCAGAGTTGGGAATTGTACTCTAGTGTCCAAAACAACTTGTAGAATCTAATTTTTGAGTTGACAAAATATTTATTATTCGATGAAGTATTGAAAATTGATTGACGATAATTTAAGTCCTCTGTACAATTCGCTTTTTCAAGTTACAGATATTCCACTCGGATCGAGTAGATTGTTGAAGAATAACAATTAGTCTAACTCCATCAGGAATAAATATCAAAGTATTAGGAATAAATCAGGAATAAATATCTCTGCAAATTTTAATATTTTTCAAATTCAATGCTGCAATGAAAATTCATTTTGTTAATTCAATTCTGGTTCGGCGCTTTAATTATGCATTTGAAATGGAGGGACCATGCGACATCTCTGCGATGCAGCGTGCACTAGCACTGCAAGTCGGTAAGACAGGAATTCGCCGATCAGTGAAGACGCGAATGCACGACAAGCGCACCACAAATGCACCCCCGAAACTGCAGTACCACAGGAGAATTCACCCTCCGGGGCGAGCTTATCGTTCGAACCCCTGGGAAAATCAATAGCCTTCAGCTAGCTCCGGAAAGTCCCATCAGGGTAGGTCCGAATTCGCCAAGAGAAAAAGGATTCCATCCATTTCTGGTGGAATTGCACGTACGTTTTCCACGAGGAAGCAATTATACAGAGGGTTGTTCACCGGGTCCCCCGGCGAGCATCGATCTTAATTTACGTTGGTCGAATTAACGTGCGGTTCATTTTCACGTTGTTTCGCCTAATTACTTTTCAGTCGTTCTAACATTTTTCTTCGTTCGAAGCGCCGTCGGCCCGATCCATTTCCATAAAACAAAGAAGAGTGGCTCTCATGGGACTATTTGAATATGAATTTATTACAACCCCAGAGGCACAGTCCATTTAAAAACATAGGCGTTTCTTCGGCGTTGTGAAGATTATCCAGGAAAGCACGGGCACTTTCTAAATTATCAGTAGACTGTTGATCAATTCCATTTCTGTCATTTCAAAAAAATTAAAAATATATCTCTTGTATTGAACGTTTTCATAAATGAAAAACGTGTAACAGTGTTTTTAAATTCTTCCAATTTCTTCACAGCCTTGTGTTCATTCATTTTTGTCATGAATGCATAAAATCTGCAGTTTACTTATCAATAATTAGAACTTCACAGAAATAGAAATTTGTTTGACGCGAATGTAGCAGAAAACGATCCGGCGAACGTTTCTCCGATGGAACAGAAAATCTTTACTTACAGAATTCACGGAGACCTGACCCAATTCCTTCCAATTTTAAGGAAAAATGTCGGTCAACATTAACCAAGACAAGAAGCGATCTCATCACCTTTTTAAACCGTTCTATTTTTTCCTCGCGCTATTCGCGTCAACACGGCGCCAGTCACGGTGTGACTGTAATCAGATTTAACGAAGTCTGGAGACTAAAACATAAATGGGCCACGGATTTCCCTAAACCTATTCATCTTAAAAGCTAAAACTTTTTACACTCAAAGCTCTTGCAAGCGTGTTCAAAAGGGTATTCACTGCGAGGTGTGATAAAAAAGAAACCGGACTGTGTCAGTTTCCTTGCGAAGGTATAAGGCTCTCGCGCATCAGTTTTCCAAATTTCAGCGAGCACCGAGTGTCTCAATACGTGTTCTACAAAATTTCGTGTATAACAATAGAATGAGAATTCCTTCGAAATAAGTAGAAAATAGATTGCTGAGCAGTTTGCTTCCGTTGCGTATACTAGAGAACGATTAATCATAGAAAATATGTTAGTATTCATTCTGAATCGTGGATCTATACAATTGTACGCGATTCGTATCTCACTACGCTACGCGATGTAGTTCAGATTGAGAAAAAATTTCTGATTATGGATTGCAGATTCGAGTTGCTTCTTATCACACGTGGTTTGCCATTTAGCTAATTGCACGCACGATTAGATGATCCAAGGATCGTCCAGAAAAGATGAAACCGCGAGTCCCGAGCGAAAGGATCAGCAGTGGGTAATCCTTTAAGCGAGAATAAGGAAGAAAGAGACTTTTATTGTCTTGTAAATTGGCGTTACGTCGCATCAGCGGTTCTGCGATGCAATTTCACGGGGCTTAATTATTCCGAAAATCGAGGATCGGAGGAAGTAGGCGCAGTTTTGACCGGACGTCAGCTGTCGGTGTAATTCGTCCGTTCGCGGGTACAATGGGAAAGCGTCGAAGCAGATATACCGTGAGAGCCAGATGAAATTGAATTATTCGCGACTGCAGCTACACCGACGAGTCTCGCGGCACGCTCGAACGAACTAACGAGAGCACGAGGACCGATGCGCGACGTTGGAAATCGCGAGGCACGACTAATTTTCATTAAGCCGGCACCGGCGAGTGCCACTAGCCGACCTAGCGTCCTTAATTAGCTACGAGGGCATAAGCAGCGCTAACTTAGGGTACAAGGGGGCCAATTGGTCCATTGTTCTGGGGGTTAGATGCGAATTTCTATCGGAGCGAACTTGTTGATGTAATCTACTTGTGTCGGATTGATTGCATTCAGTGATCGACTCGCGCATCTAACTTTGGAATCGCTCTGCGAGTGGAGACTTGTTGGTGCGGCAAACTTATGACTGGCGATCCGTTTAATCGGCCCGAATTTTCGTGGTAATCGTTTGGAAATTAATAATAATCTGTGGAGCCATACTGATTGCTCACAAATCTTTTCATTCAGTTGAGAAATTAGGTAATCTCTACTAGCAATAAGTAAAACCAATCCCTAGTACGTCATTGGGCACCGTTCAGCAAATTTGAAAATGTAGGAAGATAGAAACAAATTGCTAAAATTTTAATGATCCTTAGATGGCTAATACAGCTATTTTTAAGTTAAGTTTTAAGTTATTATTTTACAACGTCACGAATAAACATAGTTCGAACAGAACGAACAAAATATTTAACAATTCCATTTGTAGCAGGTGCAAAATCAATTACGCTTAAGCTGGTCCTAATACTTTAAGTGTGTCAGAGTTAATAAACGCGTAAAAAGTGTCTGGTCGTTCGAATCCAATAGAAGATCGACTCTAAAAAACGAAACGTATGAATAGTTTCATTAAGTCTCACTTTCTATTTCACATACAAAAATCTACGAGATGAATTGTCAACGTGTGCTGGCTCACGAAGAAGACGATAATTGATAGTGGGGCATTTTGACGAAGGTCTCGGTACGGTATCTATTAAAAGCTGGAAAAGACTTCAATAATTGTACCAGGAACTGACAGGGGGAGAAACGATAAATGCGGAGCTTTAATTTACCACTTGGCTAGCTATCGAAAGTTCTCGATAGAATCTAACAAAATACATCAACAGATTGCTGACCGGGGGAAGGGTTGACGTTTCCAACTTCGTGGCCCGCGAAGAGTTCAAACGATTCCTATCAAATTAAATTTCATTTCCCAATCGAGTAATTCGATCAACGTTTATTTTCACCGAAAAAAAACAGATCAAACTCAAGGCTTGGTAAAAGTTTAATTAATCGAACGATACCAAAGGTTTCCGCGTGGCACGAAGTGTCGAGTGTTTTCGCATCGTGAACGGAGATAGATATGAATCCAGAGATCAAAGGGCCCGAATGAAGGTTCCAATCTTCGCAAAACTGTTATGGAAGGTCTGTCCTATGAATGCGGAGCTGGGAATTGGTCGGCAGCGAGGCACGGGCGTGTTGATTACACTTGGACACAGGTCGGTTTCTATTTACAGACCATGGAGTGAAAACTAATCGGCAGTCGTTTCGGAAATGCGAACGCTGGGGCCGGCGAATGAGCGGCGACACTTAAACGTCGGCAAACTAGTCGGCGCCGTTGTTCTAATTGCTTGGAGACCGCGCTGGACCACCATCATAATACCCGGCAGCGGAAATTTGAATAGTCGCGCGAATCCTGCAGTTCAAGGAAGAGACTGGCTAAATAAATAAAATTCTATAAATCTTTTTATCCAGGAATGGAAGAAATGAAGAGTGGAAATGAGCCTAGTACACTTATGCTACTATGAGTAACGCAATGCATTATGGCATCTTCTTGCACGAAACCGGAAGAATGTTCCCGGAGATGTTTTGAAAGTAATATTAGATGCAATAAATAATCTACTGTTTTTGCTTAATGTTTTTCAAATTCATCAATGCAATCGTCAGCTGTGAACCGTAGTTTTAAAAAATGTTAAATACCGCTAGTCAACGTATTAAAAACAAACACTCTGTTCAGCTTTACAGAATTGTAACATTTCATAGTACAATTATAAGCTACTTATCCTCCCGGAAAATCGGCCTTGTAGTTAAACAGTTTCCTTGGTATTAACAGATAAAGTTTGATCGAAAACTTTCAAGTGGATTCAAAGAGAGAGCGAGAGGGGAGGTGGGGGATGGATAAGTTCGTCTATAGCTGCAAACTGTTCGAAATTGTTCGTTAGTGGTTCGGGCTTGTGCTCGTTGATCTTGCGTGCTACCGTGATAAATGTACCAGCATTACGGGACTCGAAATGAAACGTTAATAAGGGCTGAGTAGATTTTATGTGCCGCTTGTGTACGAAGTGGCCAGTTCATTTTCGTTTCGGGTAACAAGGGAGCCGGAGCAATTTCTCCCACGGCAACCGGGAGATCCCCGCGAATTTTAATTACGTAAGCGACCCGTAAGACAGATAACGGACTAAGTAAGGACTTGTATCCTTCCGTAATAGGCAGGCAGGTCGAGGGTCTCGCGGCAAGGAGCGCGAAGTAGCATCCTCGAATCCGACGTTATTGCCGCCTGCAGCGCACCTAGTTCCAGTTTAGCCCAGTAAAAAAAGTTGGAACGACTCAACTTCCTGCGGACACGCCGAAGACGAGGGAACATTCTGCCACGAGCAGTGTCAGAAATACTACCGACCCGAAACTTCCGATTCCTCCTTAAGGGCCGATTCTCGTTACCCTGGTGCGCAATTCTGGGAATGATTCGATATTTCGATCAAGCCCTGCAAATCGAACGAAATAACTATTCGCCAATGGTAGAAAAAACTCGACTTGTAAATGAAGAAGGTGGACGACCAAAAAATTCAATTTATACCGTGATTGGTGAGCAAGATTTGTTGGGTCGGCAAGAAAGTAATTTCGGTATTTCAAGGTGATATTCAACCGAGTTTCTTTATTCAAGCGATGAACTTTCATCAATCAAATATTTTCGTATTTATCCTTTTCGGCAAAAGATCATCGAACAAACGGGAAAATATCTTATTCGTTAAAGTTCATTGCTTGGATAAAAAAATTAAAATACTGAAATTACTTTCCTGCCAACCTAATATTTAGCGAAAAGCTATGTATGTTTTTGGGTTGGGCTAATTGTAGGATATTCGTTGGCAAATTGTCATAAATTTCGTCGTGGACCAAATGTTGGGGATTTGTAGGCAAAACCACCAACTAACTTCCAACCGTTAGCCACCATTGGCCAACCGTAAATGCTACTAGAGATATTATTAATTTTTCCAAACCCTTTGCCCAGGTAAGTACAGTTATTCGATCGTCCTATCCACATGTCATTTCGCATTCATCCGCAAAGCGCGCGTCGATGCGGATGTAGAGCGGCGCTTCTAATTGGCGTGGGCCGATGAAATCCGTAAATGAAAGGCGAAAATGAGTATTCGAACAGGCAGGAATGACTATAGTCGCGCAGGAAGAGGAAATGCGACGTATCCTGTCGTTTCGTGCAGCAACGTTAATTACTATTTCGCGTTAATGCACGCGGCTTGCTCGCGGAGCATCAGCTCCGGTGCCAGACAAGAGGTAACGGCGAGTAGCCTAACAGAGCCCGGTGACCTATTAAAATTGTAAGGCTACTTGAACGCCGGTTATCATTCATTATCGTGATTCTAGTCGAGTGCGTCGCGTCGGTCGGGATCATCGAATCGTAGCGCGGCGTAAATCAAGTGTCAATCGTGGGGAGCCCCGCGCGCGTCGCGTTTAGCAAATTAACGTCGCGTTAATTGGCGAACGTTATCAATTATCAGCCGGGGCAATAAGTGGCTGCCGACCAGGGGAAAAACTGGGTTAATCCTCGCTCCCCACTCCTCCCCCAACGTAATGGAACAAGGAGCTCCGGTGATTGTACAATTTCGAGAATCGACTATGTGCTTAACGCTGGCGGTGTTCACGGGAAATTTTAATAATCGTCCTCTGTAATTTTTTAAACCGACCAATCCTTGCGCGGGATCGCTTTAGGCACTCCAGCTTTTGTCACGCGACAGTTCGATACCGACGATTCTTCTGAAAATTAATGTTAGTTTTATACTGTGCGGCGGAGGTCCGAATGACAAACGATTACATTCGAAATTTAGTGTTCGAATATTTTTTGGATCCACTGCAACATTGAAACAGCAATATCAAACGCACCCCTGTACAGCAGTTTGTTCACACTATATTTCTAAAAATGATGAGCCACTTCAAAGAGTGAACTTTGTAATAACGATCTCGAGCGTGTCTTTCGCTTGCAGGAATAAATATAAACAGTAATAATAAGAAAATAGAAGAAAAAAGATCTTACATAACGAACAAATCGTCTCTCTCTCTCTACCGTTGTTTATTTGCAGAGCTTCGCGTTTATTTATATTCGGAGAAGCGCAGAGAAAGTACTCTTGTTATAATAATAAAAAGTTAGCCACACGCGTCAATAGCTGCTATTGTACTGTAATGCTACAACATCGATCGGAAAAACGTTAATAATAACGCGTCGAAGTGGCTGATAATGTATTGCTTAAGGGCACCGTTTTAATTAGTCGATTAAATGTGTCGAAAGGGGATGTACGGAATTCGCGTGCAATTATATCGAACGTTGTCGCGGCTTTAAAAACCATACCGAATTCCTCGGGCGACCCGTGCACGAGCGCGCTGCGCTCGGGACAAAAGAACTCATTTGCGAGTCAAGAGGCGTTAATGAGATCAGCGGTTTTTCTGAATGACACGACCGCCTCGCGTTCCACTGTGAACGCGCCGCGGAGAAACGTTCGAACGTAGATCCGAACGCGGTAACAGCGATTACTTTGCAGGGGAGTTTCTCTTACGGGGTGACTCGTTCCTCACCGATCTCGTTAACTCCCACACGCTCCTCGTAAATATCTGTTACCTCGTAAATACGAATTAAATAAAATTCCACGCGACCAAAGAAACATACCATTTTGTTTTCTATCCCTTGCCTCACTATTTAATTCCAAGGTTTCAGGTTGAAACACACTATTTCATTTCGTTTCACGTTGTAAACGCATATCGATGGAAAATAGGATGATCATGATGGAACAAAAACTTATCAAGTTTGGCGTTGGAAACCAACGACGTCTCTGAGGCGACGTCGCAGAAAAAAATTTTGATTTGATTCTGGTACCTTGTAATCGATGTACAACATTTTCATTTTGCAATTATACATTTCATTCTGAAATGTATAAATGGGGATATATGGTAGTTCAGCATTGGGACAAGGGTTAAGCAAACACGAATGCAACAGGAAAAATTATTTTTGAAAATTCTGCCACAATAATAACGACGCACGAATATAGAATGTCATCAGTAACTATAGGGTTCTATCTTGCCTTTCTTCGCCAGCTCATCAATATTCTTCGCATCCTCATTGTCCGCAATGCTGAAACCGCGGACCACGGAGGGGGATAGCATCGCAATTACAAAGAGTGCGCGGAGCGATGAAGGAAAAATCCTCACAATTAGGTCCGCCATCGTATTCTGCAACCTAGGTAGAACCATTAATTCCACGGGCCTCATTAAGTCTTCACTTTCGACGTCCCGGTTTATGAGAGTTCGGTCTCTCCGATCGTCGTCCCCTCAATCATTTTTCGAGGCACGATCGACGAATACCGAGACCGCCCGGCGTAGAACACGTCGTTACCGAAGAAATCGGTGAACGGGGAGCCGAAGATCCTCCGCGGAAAGGAAATCTATTTCACGACGGAGCCATGAATAAAATATCATCTCGATCGTGAGCGACGATTCTCGTTTCCGGCCGAAGATAGACCCAGGCTTCCCGGCGCCCGCTCTAATAATTTAATGCGATTCTCGCAAATAGATTTATGAGCGTTTTGAACGTGACAGCGGCGGCCCGTCGATGATCGTCACCGCCGCGTGCCGCGGAGATAAATGTCTGGATCCGCGTGTATTCCAGGCAGTCGATAAATTCGCACATCCACCGAGAAATCTCAGACTCGCAGCACAGCTTGACAACTCGCGGAACGCGATCGATATCTCGAGGAACGACAAACTTCAGTGGCACGACGTGACGCGAGCATCTCGTAGTAATGTTAACGGACGATCCACATAATTTTCACGCGAGTTTCCCTTGTCCCGAAATCGGCTCGCCAATGGAGACCTGTCGGTTGTTGCGAGGATACAGAATTTTCAATTCGGTACTTGTCTTGCGAATCATTCCCCCCGTTTAATTCGATATATATTTCTTGGAGAATCGTGGCTGGTCACAAAGAACGTGAAATATTGTAAAGTCACCCGGTTAAATTGAAATATTTCAAACTTACAAAATATACAACATTGAAGAGGTAAACGCAAAAATGGAATACACTAAATGTGATGAAGCAGTAGTTGAAAATAAACTTAATTTCCGATCATATAGACCCGAGAAAGACAGCAGGGTTAAAGTATTAAAATAGATTCAATTACTACTGTATCCCAATAGTCAATTTTTCGTCACGTTCGCGATAAAAGCAAAAAATAAACCGCTGTTCTATCATTGAAGTTCTAAAGCAGTTATTGCAAAAATATATAGTGGAGTGTGTGTACATTTAGACGAACCTCGAAAAAATGAACGCTCGACAAGCATCGGCTGATCGTTCCATTGTCATTGCATTTCAGTTCGAGTCCATAGCACGTAACAATAGGCGACTACTAGAGTTAGAATGTAATCTTCGAAACAATATGCGACAGGGTAACATACGACGCGGTTACGGCAAGTTAAACTCGAGCTTCTCGATCCGCGCGAATAATGAGCCTCAAGTTCCCGTCCGTTTATTTTCTGGATCACCACGGCGAGTTACGGAAACAACTACTTCCGCCTATATCTTATTGCGGAATCGATAGAGTGTATGAATTATGCAATCGAACGTTTCCTTCGCCTTGTTCGAGACACAAAGCCTCGTCAAACGGCACACATCAAGATAACTGCTTTTTTAACGGACATAAAAATTGCATTGCACGCGATCCGCGGAATGGGTTATACACCGTCGCGTTTAGCATATGACACTTAGAAATGCATTTCGATTGGCGGAAACGGCTCGCGTTTGACCCAATAAAATTTCTCGCGAATGTTCTAGGCTCAACAGTTGGCTGCTGATTGCGAGAATATAGTCGCACATTTTAATAGATCAATGAAAACGTAAAGATAAAACTTTCTTAAATGTGTCCTAGCGTCTTTAAGTGTATTTCAGATTTTATGCATTTATCACAAAAATTGTTAGAGAGAGGTGTAGAGGTGTTTGAAAATGTTGTTGGGTTATTTTCAAACTGTTAAATATGTTAAGAAAGAAAATAAATTTCTGTTTCATTCTCAATTATAATTGAGGTTTAGTTTAGTTTAGTTATAATTGCAAGTGTGCTCAACGTAATTAAACATAAAATCAAATTATAAGTTTACTGTCTGGAAAGCACGAAATATATATAAATAATTCCATATATGAAAGAGTATCTACGGAATTTTTTAAAATAAAATTCAAGAACGATGTAATGTGTGTACAATTTTCTTCCCTTTCTATTGTAATTGCTAATTAAAAATGTTTGTAGACGGTTTATAAAATGCTTGTTAAAAGAGGCGATTCGTAAGATATAAGAAATATATAACTACAACGTGTAGCATGGGAATTGCCAGTAATTCGTAATTAAAGTCTTAGATAGCGTACCGTCCGTTTTAAGAGAGAATCAAATCTCGAAGATCGATAAGCTTATCGTGGAGCGTGCAGGAAGTCGCATGAGCCGGTGTTTTAATAAACACCTAACGGTGCATGAACAGTGTACACCGGATTTACAGTCTCGGTGCACGCTAGACGACGAATCGCGAGCGTAAACAGTGGTTCGAAGCAGTTGCATTATCACGTTGACGTTAGAACGCGCTTGAACTTCTGCGGAACAGCTGCGGAAAGTCGTACAGAATTGAGAAACTAATTCGATATCTCGTGAGGCCGAATGTGGCTACGGAGGTGCGATAATAATTGTTGAAAATTATAACGCTGCTACTATTGTACATTTACCTAACGATTCCACATCAATGTCACTTTATTATAATTTGTATTAAATTCGGCAGACTTTTGTTACTGTTCATCAGCAGTTTAGTAATAATTAGACTACGGACGTTGTGTGCTCATGATAAAAGTGAGCAGGTGGAGTAGCGGACGAGTACAGTTCATCACGTGTACAGTAAATCGCGTATTAAGATTTCATAAAGCTTTAGTCAGAACGACAAGCGGTTTAAACGAGATAAATAGAGTCGAGCTGCCTCCGAGAACACTGACCTGCGTCACTGACTGATCTTGGTGCTTCCCAGTGACGTGTACCACTATCTAGAAAAATTACATCCCTCTGCTTAACAAACCCACTTCCGCAGTAATGAGAAACTGTGGTACAGACGAAAATATCACAGACGGTCTACTTGTTCAGATCACGTACGAAATTTCAAGTTCAGAAGCATGATTCTCCCAAAAAGAATAAAACGTTTCCAAATATCCAATCAATTAATTTATCGAGGAATAATAGAAAAACAATACAAAGAATCTATGTTTATTTTTCAAAATAACAGCTGTCCTGCAAAATGGCAACACTGTGCATTCAAATGAAGAAAACACGAACGTAGCTATCACAGATTTTATGTAGTCTCAAAAATAAGTAGCTCTGCAATTTGGAAGAATACAAAGAAATAATTGAAGACTATCGATGTATTATTTTCAGCTTATTGGCTAAGAGAACAGCTTGTTGTATAAAATATTGATAAAGGCCGGCAGTTTAGTTACCGCAACAACAACTTTAGCGCCCGACTCTCAACGAGGAAGAATATGCAATCGAGTCACAGCAGGTACGTTTACAACTATCCAAGACCACACTTTACTCGACCCCAATTTCCCAGCGAATCTGCAACCCGAAAGTAACCCATCGCGATATCACCGGCACATAATGCTAAAGCAGCGCTGATAATGACTCTCGCACGAGCAATGACCCTCGGTTGGCGCAGTTCTGAGTCCGCATCCGAGCCGCCACGCTCGCTCGGTGTGCAGCACGCGCGAGAAACAACAGGACCGCGAACGTATCCTATCATTCATTTATCATGCTCGCAGGGACGCGAGAAACCCGCCGAAGAAAAACGAGAGGAGAGAGAGAGAGAGAGAAGGTGGAAAACCCTGGCGGAGGCTGGCGGAGGCGAGCACGCGAGAGAACGATGCGGAACAAAAGTTCGAATGAGGGGAAGAAGAACAAGTGCTGGGAAACAAAGGCCGCGCGATTAAACCGCAGGTCGTTGGGAAACGAGGACGCGCAGAGTTTCCCCAGTTTTCCACGAGTCGTCCGCGATTCCACGTTGTCTCGGGAACGCGGATTTTCACTCAATCGCGGACAGTTGAACGTCGATGCGAAACCAACGGGGATTGTCGCCCTGACGAGCTGAAGATTGCCGAGGTGTTTTCCGGGTGTCGGGTGATCGCAGGTCGCGTGGGCGGTTGCAGGGGTGCATCGTGCTGGTCGGAAGTGCATCGACTGGCAGTTCGCAGGGGCACACGAGACCTAACCTTCGCTGGTGCAGGGGCTTGTGTCAAGGTGACCGGCGGAACAGGGCCAAGACGCACGACACTCGGTTGTCCGACGACCAGGCAGAGCCCGGCCAGGCATTGTCAACGGGAACCATGGTGTCACGGAGCACAACAAGCTGACCAACACGGGAAAATTGCGAGCACACGAGCGCTCCGTTGGCTCGGGGCTCGGCTCGCGAGAGCGGCGTAGTCGCGAGCACTGACCTACGTCACTGGGCGCACTTGGCACACTACTGAGCGCGCCGGTCCTCGTGCAAGTACGTGTGCTCCCCCGTGCTTCCGTGTACGTGACCGTGTCTCTCTCTCTCTCTCTCTCTCTCTCTCTCTCTCTCTCTCTCTCGCTCCCTCCAGCCCCTATCCTCCCTCTTCCGCTCTTCCCTCGCTGGCTTTCTCTCTTTCTAGCTCGCTCTCGCAAGCTCTGTCTCCCTTTCTTCGTTCCAGATGCGACCGTGTGCGTCGGTGTAGCCGGTCACACGAAAGCGGGGTGAACTGCACCGCCACCTCGTGAAAATTGCATTCACCCTGCCGACGACCACCCTCCGACAGCTCTGCACCCCGCCGCGCCGTTACCACTCCGGATTCTTACCCCGATGGTCCTCGAGACGAAATCGTATGGGGTGCACACGGATCGACGGAGATTGGCGAGCTTCCTCTGCAGGACAGCCTGCGAGACTTTGCGGGGAACTAATCTTGTAGCACGGCTTTCCAGTTTCTTGCTTACCCGCGGCGCACGGGGCGCTTCGTCGAAGATTTCGGGACGGTCGTGTTGGGCATTGTTCGAATCAAGTGCTATTTGAATCAGAGTAAGGATTATTTATCATTCGAGTTATACGTTATTCATTTGAGAGAGTCCTTATTTGCTATTTGTCATTTGTCGTTTTTCATCGCAGTCTAGTTATAAATAGACCAAAACTAGGTGAAAGACAAAAAGTGAAAACGTTAGACTTACTAGTTAAAATTACTAAGGGAAGATATGGATGTCTATGCAGCTCCTTTTTCTTGTAATCGATGCTCTGAACATTTTTATTTTACTTAAAAGTCCGCAGTTCAGTTTGTCGCAAGCTTGTCACAATTTTTGCACCGTGCTTTGCCGAAAACGTGCTTTCGTGAGATGATTGAGTATATAAAGATTATAAAGATGTTTTTATGGGAATTGATTGAATCTTGTTATTTTTATAAAGCGAGTCATACTAGGAACTTTTAGTATTCGTCAGGTTTAGCGTTAGCCGAACGCCTCCTGTTTTATTAACACTTCCGCGTCGGATGACTCAATATTGCGTCAAATCGAAAGCTACCGCTTGGTCCGGATGACGCATCTGTGCGTCAAAGTGTAGAGGAAGTGTTACAAGCTGTTTTCTCCGGAACTGTTGGAACTATCGACGTCCTCGGCGTTGTTGCTCGGTATTGTGCGAACATTTTCAATCTAGCGACCTAGGACACGGGAGTGGTAATAAATTTATATTTTAAACTGTAACATCAGACTGTAACAGAGCCGTAGGAGAATCGAACTTTTTACGGCATCTGGAAACAGAAAATGGACGAGTTTCTACTAGGCATGTATGAGAATTTAAGCTGCTTTTAACGTTTAGAGAGACTAGATAGTATAAAGGTACGCTTTTTTCCTCCACATTCTTTGAAAGTCCTGAATAAAATGCGACGACTCGGTAACGAAAAATTCCAACGTCTCTTGTTTTACCTGTAATGTTATATCTCAAATTACAGTTTTAAGCTGCACAAAACAGGTTTAAAATTAAAAGTCAAATATTTTATGGTATTTATGGTAGAAACAGAAAATGGGTGAATTTTTACTAAAAGCATGTCAGTACACTTGATGTTTTTAATACTTATGGAGACTAATTTTAAGCTGTTAAAGATATAAACATTTTAAAACTAAAAGGTAAAGGTAACATTTTAAAACTGAGACACCTCTGTTTTTAATTCCTCAGTACCTTAAAATGGGAATAAAAATTGTTCCGACGGAATTATGGTACCAGGCATAAATAATATCAAGAAATCAAAGAAGAAGATGCATAGAATGAAGAAGGAAATTCATTTCGAAGAAACAAGTAAGGGTAGAAAATTGATTCTTAGCGCACATTTTCTAGGGTTATAAGGTCAACGACGTGCCTCCAAACTGGGTCAGGAAAGCGATCGACTGACATCTGAGCCATTGTAAATACGAATTGTGCGATCGAGATCCGTTCAAAGTTTAAAGTATAATAAAATCTCAAGCAGAACAAGAACACTTTATAACAAAACTAGTTCCGGATTGTTTCGCTCTCAAAATTTTAAAACATAAGAGGATATGCATATAGACGTTTCGGATACTAACATTTCTTTTCGGAACGATGCAGCTGACAAACACAGCGTTTTTCGTCACATTCAAACAACAACAGAAGGATGAACGAATGAGTAAAAAGAATTTCTGTGTACCGTGCGAAGAGGAAGAGGAAAGTATAGAAAGTTTCTAGAACGCGTGACATTTCCTGTTGACACACAGACAAACACTGTACAGTGTTCTCTCTGTATAATTACGCTTTATCGATCTTTTTCTTATCTCATCGCCGATTTACATGACAAACTGACAGGGAGCGAGAGGGGCTTGCTTCGCTTTTTTCGATGATTGGAAAGTCCAATTCTTTTCCTGTGATACGCTGCACAGCAACGCTACTTTATAACGATGCTACTTACATAAAAATTGTTCAAGTTCACTACTGTTCGAAGGGCGTTTCAATTTTATTAATAGTTGAGAAAGTTCTCGTTTACTTGATGTCCGCACAAGACCTGCAGTATTAATGCGTGTTCCACATTCGTTTTGTGAAGTCTATAGTGCATATTCCAGTACGTATACACGTCGCGTATGTGTACACAACAAATACGTACGCTTAAGCACGATTGGGGACAAATTTTGGGCGACTATCACGATATTTGTACAGTCGACGGGATAGAGTTTGGAACTTTTTGGGGTCCTTCTATAATTCACACAAACCAGCTGAGCGACAGCCGATGAACCTTGGCTGTCGATCGCGGTTGGTGTGTGCACGTGTTTGTCAGCCGTCCAAAAATCCATGTATGACCTTACGATCAAGTTCATCGATTGACCCGCAATAAAACCTAACCCAGACGAGGCCGTAGTCCTGGCTTGCCTCGACACACGCTTCACTGTCTTTAGCATCGCGTGCCGATTCACGTAGAGCGATTATACAAGCACTGTACACCGGGACGAAACTGCTAATCCATAAACACTACGTCTGCAAACATACTGGAACGTGAAACGACGAACGTGTAGCGAAACTAGAAAGTGCTAACAAGATTTCCATCGGCTCGGCAATTTGATTCTTGCTCGTGCAGAATGTTTGCTTTCAGTCATCCCACTATTACCTAATCGATATTATACAAAAAAGTATTTCAAATATCAAATTTAATTTCTCACTTGCAAGTACAAGCGAGAATTTTACGATTTACAGAAAAGGAGCGCGTGGCACCTCACCTGAGCAACGAACAGTTAAATGAACAAAAAGATTAAAACTTTGCTTGCAAGGGATATTACAGGACTGTTATTGTTGAACTATATTTGACACATATTTTTTTAAACTGCTGGACATTGTATCATTTGAGAATAATTTCTTTGTACGTCCGCCGCAAAGGTGTAACTATTGAGTACAATAATATGTACAACGGTATATGAATTTTGTCTACGCGTTTGGGCAAACTGACCGCTGCGGCAGCGCAGGCGATCGAATCGCGAAAGTGCGCGGCAGCATTCGCGAAAAAAAGCTGGCATGGCAGGGTTGGCGATAACGTATCGCGGCCGCGATGGCTGATTTCATACTAAAAAGTTCGGTTTTTTTTTTTTTATTTTGGCGGGAAGAAATATCGGCATCGAAGCGGCACGTTCCGAGTGGACGGTATTAAATGCCGGACGCTACAATGGCCGCATTGTCCGTGATCCGTCCCCGCGGAGACGCTTTTAATTAAACCGCCCGCGCCTCTTTTTTATTTACAGCCTTCGAAAGTGCCGCGGACGCTGCATCAGGGCGCTCGGTTTATCGATTCGAGCGCCGCCAACCCGGCTACAGATACAGTAGTGCTCACTTGAATTTGCAAAGTTTGGCATCCCGAAGTAAAATTCTTACGTCACAGGGTGCCGTTCCTCTTCCAGGAAGCGGATCGAGTTGAGCTCAACGAAGCAAGAGAATAGATTCAGCGAGCGAAAGTGAGATAGACACAGTCCAACGAGCAGCGACGGTCGAACGTGCAATAAAGAAAACTTCAAATTCGGTCACTCTTATTTTATACGTTCAAATGTGGTACCAGCGGGTTGTCGAGATTCTTCCGAGCAAAGTGAGTCCGACCATGACGTAAACCGGTCTACTTTTGTAGACTTCATACAGAGAAAAAAATGCACGTGTTTTTAATATTGTGTTATTTACATTAAATCTAGAAAAATAGTCCGATTTATGTTCGACTCATTTTAACAAGAGCAATCTCAATAACCCGTTGAAGGAAAAAACGACTGATTTTAAAACTTTTGTTATTGCATGGTTACTTGTCCACCGAGATATAAGGTAACAGATTCGGTCGAATTCAAGTGAGCACTACTGCACGATTTTCCTTCGCTGGGCGAAATAACCGTCGATGCGAGGCTTTTTTGTCGCCGGAGAACGACGACTCGAAGCATTGTCTTGCCATCCATCGATCGGACGTACTCATTCAAAGCCGCGGGAACGACTTTTAAGTGATTGTTTACCGTTAGTTGCCGTCCAGTCCTATTATTTGTACGATGCCGAGTATCTACGGCGCTCCACTGTTCTTTTATTCGTGATATTAAAATGGAAAATCGCATACTCGCGAAAAATTGTTCCTCCCGGCAACAAAGTATTCTACTCGAGGGCAGACAGGAGATATTGAAGTTTCCCTAACGCGGTATTGTTCTGACATCCAGCTCCGTGAACGAGTGCGTCGCACACAGACGCTGCCACAAGTATACAAGCTGCTAGTTTGCCGGTTATGGGCAAAATGCTACTGCGAAATAATCGTTAAATATTCTGGTATCCTTGGCAGAAAAAATTTTTTGAAACCGTTGAAACCGTCATTTACATGTTTACGGAAAACGAAAATTAGTTCGCCAAGCATTAGAAGCATAAGGCATTTTTCAATATTATATCAAATTGTACTTGTCTCTCGAATGTTTTCTTCGCATTAAATTGCATTAAGAATCGGACTACATGATCAAGAGGTTAATATCGCGGAGTAGTGTAGATAACGAAGTCGATCAAGGGGAAGAGGAATCGCTCGGTCGCGAATTCGAAATGCAGAAAGCACGTTGAAGATTCTTGTCGAGATTCTCACGGTGTGAAACACCGCGAGATACTTTCAGCTCCACAGTCGGTAATGCAGGAGTGTTCGGAGGTCCGCGGTAAAAGACCCGATTCAATACGAGTCAATGGAATAGCAGCAGTTTACGAGATCTTTCCGTTGCAAGTTTTTGCCCGTGCATTATGGTAATGCACCGTCGAACGCGGGTGTAACGAGCGGGAAATTCCTCGCTCGCAGTAAGAAGCTTTCCCGGCAAATGAAAGAGGAAAGTTCGCGGCTGCAGATCTTTCGGGAGAATGAGAGGACTCTGTCGGCTGGGCGAAAAAAAAATAAAAAATGAAAGGAAAGAATTCCACCCCCATCAGACAGACGTTCCGTTTGAAAGATATTCCCGCGCAACAATAAGAACGCGATAAGAGTTTGCCGTGTGGATCCTCTCCGTCTTCTCTCGCGGAGTTCCTCCGTTTCCTCGGAGAGCCATATTAAAGCGCCGCGGACGGAGAATAATGAGCAGGAAATTTTGTAAAGGGAAACCGTAATTCCTGTAGACAAATTCTCGAGACTGATAGTCGTGCCGCCACGGCCCGCCACTACCCGCCGCGACTCTCCTATCTTTGGTTGAAGAAGAACGATGCTCCCTGCACGGACGACTAACAGCCAGACTCGCATGTCTACTGTCCTTAATTCCTCAGTGGCAACGTAGAATTTTGTGTTTCTAACAAATAAGACGTCGACATTACGAGCTCGGAATATGCGGACCACTCGGTACGAGACATAACATCTCGATGTTCTGTATAGAATGAAACAAAACTGTTTCACTCCAAGCACAAAATATTATCAATACATTTATCATCAATAGGTTGTGGATTTTATGCATATATAACAGAAGTGAGTAGGTATATAATACAAGATAGTAAAAAGATTAAAATGATTTAAGACTATCGGTGTACTATTTTCAACTTGTTCAGTTCTCGCAAGATACAGACAATTTTTATTTTACATAAAAAATGACTTATTTAGTAATGAGTACACCCTCCGTCATTTTCTTTATTTTTAAATACGTGCTGTCTCTTTGCCTGGAAGCGTAGGCAACTCGCAGTAGTTACTGTCGACCAGAGTCAGACATCGTG